>OY776112.1:404852660-405452660 GCA_963675035.1 Allygus modestus
CCCTAAATTGTTATCAAAACATCTTGATGTTTGTTAATTCTCTATGAAAATCAATTATATTGCCACGGATGATGTGTTTTAAAACCCTTTACTTCCTTCGGTATCCATATGGGTGTTTTTTGTATTTATCTACCTCTTTGCCTGCAGAGTTGTGATTTCTAACTCTTCGAACTAGTTTTCTACACTAAATGAGAGGGAATTTTATTCGTTATACATTGGCAGGCCTGAATTGAAGAAGAAATAGCTCGGTCCAGAGTGTAGCAGAAAGTTTGGTGACATCTTTACAGTGACTATTGATAGTATTGGATTCACTATGCTTTTGTTGTAAGTGGGGTTCATCAGTACCAAAGTTACAATTAGAAACTATTATGATGGTTTTCCACTAACCCTCTCCCCCCGCCACAGCCTCGGGTCTCATATCAACTCTACCTCGCAGGTGGTGGAGGGGGCGTCCGCGCTGCTGAGCCAGTCGCACCTCGACGTGAGCATGCTGGGGCTGAGCTCCCTGCAGTACGAGCTGACCCGCCCGCTGGCCCACGGCTGGCTGGATGTGCTGGCCGCGGACGGGGGCGTGGCGCGACCAAACGCCTCGGCCTTCACTGTCGCAGAGGTCGCGCAGCACCGGGTCAGGTACACGCACGATGGCTCGGAGACACAGCGCGACGTGCTGCACTTTGTCGCCGTCTCTACCAGGGAGGAAGACTTCTTGGTAGGTTTTCTTTTGGGAATGCCAAGTTTTAGATCAATTAGATTTGTTGTAGTTAGTTTTAGAAGAGGAACTAACTTTGAAAGACAAAATGATGGTGGGAGGTTTGATTCAACAGCAATACCATAGCAGCGACTAAATTGACATTAAACATTTCTAATTAAAAAAGATAAATAAATAGAAGAAAGCTTTGTTTTAAGTATACCACACTGTTCAATAAATACCCTAGTGATGCTAATAAAATTGTCTATAACTCAGAAGTGCTGCAAGTTGTAAAAAAAATGTCAGTATCTTAATAACATGAAATTAATGACATTTAGGATGACTTAATCTACCTAAAGTGAAGTTATTTACATCTTATGCACCTGTTACATTATACACATTTTACACATTTGTGCTAAATATACATTTATTAGGGGTGTGCGAGTACTCGGAACTTCGAGTTTTCGGCCGAGTATTTTAATACTCAACTCGACTCGGAAGTTTTGAAAACTACTCGAAAGTTCGAGCGAGTATTTCCCGTCGATTTCCGGACGTTCGCTAACGACTGCGAACGGCCAAAACGCGTAGTAACGACCGCAAAAGGCGATCGCATCACGTAAAATCGGCCAGAAATGACCGTGTAATTTCGGCCGTGACTAACGATTTCGTCATTTAATATTGATTATAAGTGATGTCTGGACCAGGTGAAATTGGCCAAATGACAACCGGGCCCTGTTTCATCGGCCGGAAACGAATGTCAAACCATGTTTTTTTTTGTTAATACGTAATCCAGTTTGATTGTACTGGCCAAAAGTTTCTATAGCTACTCATGTATTAGTTAGAAACCATGTTTAGATTATCAAATCTAGAGTGGTATCCAAATCTCATTACACTATTTGAAACTACCAACTGATGGCAAATACTCTCTCGAAACTCAAAAATAATTGGCACTACTCGACTCGACTCGACTCAATTAAAAAAATCACTACTCGCACACCCCTAACATTTATTTAGTTAATTAAATTATTAAGTAAAAGGAGCTTATGTATAATGGAAAGTGATTATTTATTTTGATTTTTTAATAAAAAAAAAACGTTAACTGCCGTTGCGATCTAAAGATAGCGAGGTACCATTAACGGAAACAGCCACATGAGCAAGCCAGTGGTGATTGCTCGTGAAAAGGTATCACAGCAAAATCATGAAAATTTGTTTATAAATAAAAATAAGAGATGTGCGAGTACTCGAAATTTCGAGTTCGAGCCGAGTTCGGCTCTGAAACTCGAGGTTATACTGAAACTCGAAGATTTCGAGCGAGTTTACTCCCGCCGTTTACCCGCGCTACCACGGGTCGTCCGCGGCCGCGCGTCGTCTGTAAATTCAAATTGAGTGTCAACGCATTTGAGGTGTTAAGAGTTAGTTGTGATGTGAATTTTAGTGTTTTATTAATAAATAAGTAAGTTGTGGCTTATAAATTTGTGTTAGCCTACTCTTTACACCAAAAAGGAAGATTTACCAGGACCTTCAGATTGAGTTGTATGAACACTGCCTGTATAGTCATAGTCCACTTTTAGGTTAACCTAACTTTATAACAAAAAATAAAATATCAAAAACAAATCTGTAATGAAATCTAATAGGTAAGTATAAGATGTTTGTGCTTGTTTTTGTTCCATAGTAATTGAAATTGAGTCAAAAGAGACTCAACAAAATTCCATCCATTAATTTTTAGGCTCAACTATTGTCCTTTGGCATTGAGCTGATTTTAAAGACAAGTGATTTGTTTAAGTTTCATTAATGATTTTTTAAATCATTCTTAATATTTTGAAACTCTATTCAAGACATGGCTTCAATTTTATCAATTGATTTGCCGGGCACTTTCAAACATAGTATCTTCATGTTTTTATTAACTGATTGTTCTTATTAGGACTATTAGTGTTAAAATTAATGCTAAGATATGTTAATAAATATATTTTGTGCGGTAAGTAAGTAGGTTAATGCTTTACCATGTAATAGGCCTTTTAAATATTAACATAAAGTTTATTTTAACTTTTAGGCCTAAATGTAATTTTATTTCCTCCATTCGTAGAAAGATGTAGCTTAGGCCTAAACATAATATACAATAAAACGTAGGAGAGATAAAAAATAGGAAATAAAATAAAAAACTTAAATAATTTTTTAATGAAACTGTTAATTAATACCATATAGGTTATAAAAACTTTAATACCAAAATATTAAAAGTATTTGACCTTCATGGCAAAATGTTAGGCAATAACTTTGGTATGATTTATTTTGAGATAAATGTACTTATCTTTTTCCAATGAAGCAGGAATCCATTTATTTGACTTACTATTGTTATTTTCAGGGCATAGTGACTAGAAAAGTATATTTTAATAACAACATTTATAAATGGAACCCTATACACTGTTTTGATCCAATTTAACTCGACCTATGTGTTTTTTATTTGTATACTCGACTCGAACTCGAGATTCGAATCTTTTGCCATTTACTCGACTCGACTCAAAAAACCTGTACTCGCATATCTCTAATAAAAATGTTGTTCGGTTTTTCCATTAACACTCCAAATTTTGTTAATACAAAAAATAAACAAAAAATTCTGTTCTGAGGGGGTTGTGTACACTATAAGTGGGCCACCTTGAAGGGTTAAGAATTCCATACCACAGTGTGAATATATAAAGTTTTTTGAGAAAATTGTTGAATACAAATTGAATTGGTTTGGACTGCGCAGTACGTGGGTGAGCTGGAGGTGTTGGTGAACCTGACCAATGACAACCCGCCGGTGCGGGTGGTGGACCGGGTGTTCCGGGTGGTGCGGGGTGGCGAGCGGCTGCTGACGGGACGGGACCTGCGCTACGAGGACGGCGACGTGGACTGCACACCCGCACACATACTGTACACCCGGCGGGACGTCACCAACGGCGGGATATACTCGGCCGATGAGCCCTCCTCGCCACTATACCAGTTCACGCAGGTACGGTGTTGTCTTGTTGCGGGGATGTTATAGAAGGCGCTTGGCAGCGAAATGTGTTTCAGAATCAGTATCAGAACATCCTCTATTCATTTGTGTTTCTCGGTGATCAATAATACATGACCACCCATTAGTGAAACACACTGGTTAGATTAGTGTGCATTGTAAATAATATGGATACTTCTAAAACAACACTTAGTGTGATACAGTAAATACAAATACCCCCGTAGCAGCAAACCTGCATACTCAGCGAATTTCCAATGCATATTAATTTATCTTAATACCACATAAAGCCACATACCAAGTTTCATCAATATACATTCATAAATAAACGATTTATGACATTTTAATTATTCTCCATAAGAATAACATGGCGGCTGAGTATGCAGGTTTGCTGAAATAAGGAACACTAAAAATGGGCTTTTATACAAATATCATTATAACTCAACTAGGTAAAGCCACATACCAAGTTCTATTAATTTATGTTCATAATTAAAGGAGATAACACGTTAATTATTCTCCATAAGAATAACATGGGGCTGAGTATGCAGGTTTGCTGCTACGGGAACTATCGGGCAAAAAATGGATTTTTGTGCAAATACCAATAGACCACAACCAAATAAAGCCATATACCAAATTTTGCCAGTTTACGTTCATAAATAAGCGAGATATACAATTTTTCTTTTTCTCCATAAGAATAACATTAGACAACGTACTGTGTTTAACACTTTCAATATCTCGGTAACCAATTGACGTAGAGCAATGATCAAAATACCAAATTGTTTGTTTTTTTAAGCTGAATTTAATGGTATAAATTAAAATTTGATTTAAATTAAAATTACATGTGAAAACCCCAAAAAACACATTTTTGGGGTACAAAACCCCCCAAAAACCCCCCTTCGGATGGTGCGATTCATCTGGTTTTCGAACTCGTTCAAATAAATGGTACTTTACACATTTGTACCAAATTTCATGAAGATCGGACCTTTTTTACGAGAGTTATCGTGCTTACGGACACACATATATATATAAATATATATATATATATAAATACCCCCGTAGCAGCAAACCTGCATACTCAGCGAATTTCCAATGAATAACACATAACATAACGTAACACATTAAAACACTTAACAGGATTCATAAGAAATGTATTCACAAACAAGCAATATTTAAAATATTAATTATTCTCCATAAGAATAACATTGGGGATGAGTATGCAGGTTTGCTGCAACAAGGCACACAAAATAATGGGTTTTTATGCAAATATCAATAGAACTCATCTTAGTGAAGTCACATACCAAGTTTCATCTATATACATTCATAAATAAGCGATATATAACATTTTAAGTATTTTCCATAAGAATAACATGGGGACCAAGTACCTAGGTTTGCTGCTACAGGAACCATAGGCGAAAAATTGTTTTTTTGTGCAAACAACAATAAACCACAACCAGATCAAGCCATATACCAAATTTCGCCAGTTTATGTTCATAAATAAGCGAGATATACAATTTTTCATTTTCTCCATAAGAATAACATTAGACAACGTACTGTGTTTAGCACTTTCAATATCTCGGTAACCAATTGACGTAGAGCAATGATGAAAATACCAAATTGTTTGTTTTTTTAAGCTGAATCCAATGGTATAAATTAAAATTTGATTTAAATTAAAATTACATGTGAAAACCCCAAAAAACACATTTTTGGGGTACAAAACCCCCCAAAAACCCCCCTTCGGGAGGTGCGATTCATCTGGTTTTCGAACTCGTTCAAATAAATGGTACTTTACACATTTGTACCAAATTTCATTAAGATCGGACCTTTTTTACGAGAGTTATCGTGCTTACGGACACATATATATATATATAAATATATATATATATAAATATATATATATATATATATATATATACATATATACAAATTTGAACGAATGGTGTTTTTGGCATCTGGGGACCTCAAAATGAAAAGTTATCATGGTCTCGGGCTTAAGTCTTACCTTGAGACCTACGGTAATAGCTTCTTCCCTATAGGGGAAATTCGCTAATATATATATATATAAAAATTTGAACGAATGGTGTTTTTGGCATCTGGGGACCTCAAAATGAAAAGTTATCATGGTCTCGTGCTTAAGTCTTACCATGAGACCTACGGTAATAGCTTCTTCCCTATAGGGGAAATTCGCTAAAAAACTCCTCTGTCAATTTGTGGGGCACCCAATATGAGGGTGGATTTTAAATTGTTTTAGATTTTGTGAGATGTAGTTTGACCAATTTATGGGGTGGTGATCTAGTTTTAAGTGCTTGATTTCTAGAAGACGCTGGTTAAATTATCTTTAATGATGAATTTTGAGATAATTTTATACATTTTCAAAAAAGCGGCTTGGATAAAAAGTTAATTTACATGATTTAAACCTTGTGTTGAGCGTAAACATTCTAATGCGAGTTTGCATTTGAATTTAGAGTTGTCTATGATAAGGTGTTCTTTCGATCTTTGTAAATCACAATACAATCATCTTCTTGATGAAATATTTCACTCTGCTTCGGATTAACTCACGATCCAGGAAATAACTCACGTTCGTCGCCATAACCAACGTCCCGACACTGTACCATAAAAAACATTCAGGTCACAACAAGTTGATCATATGTTTCCTTAGTTAGTCAAGTATTGCATCTTGGTACCAATTATTTTTGCCTATGTTTTAACTGTTATATACTTTTATAATTTTTAGTGCTTAATATGACATTACGCAGGTATTATTAGTTTCAATCGCCTTATTAGTTATCGGTCCCAGGGTACGGTCCCATGGAGGGCGGTTAAGAGGGTGTCTACTGTACATCTAAAGGACTTATTGTACCAGATTACACACAAGCTAACACTTTCAGATGACTAAGTGTGGGTTTTGGAGTGAAATTGTATTATATTCCAATGTGTTGTGACATTACAGGCGGACCTAGACGCAGGTAGGGTGTTGTTCCGACACAGCGGGGAGTCAGAGAGCCGGCTGTTGCTGTTGGTGAGTGATGGAGTGCATCACACGGAAGGGATACTGGAGGTGAACGCGTCGCCGCCGTACGTGGAGATAGTCAACAACACGCGGCTGGTGGTGCGGCAGGGGGGCTCGGCCACCATCACGGCCCACAACCTCTACACCGAGACCAACGTCAACCTGGCCCACCAGCAGATCAGGTAGCTCTACAACGCTAGGCGTAGACTAACGAGCAGGTTTCGTTCGTTACTTCTAATTTTTTAAACCTATGAATTTGAATAGAAAATTTGTGTTTTTAAATGGATTAATTACATACTTTAATTAAAATATTGTATTATTTCAGTTTAAAGAGTCACAGTGACACACTCACAGCAAACATAAATAAAATATAGCAAAATCAGTGTTGACCAGTGTAGTATCCTCTATGCTAACATGTGAACAATATCATATGTGTATTAATTATTATTTTGTAAACAAATAAATAAAGTGTTGTGGTTTTGATTTCTAGCAATTCAATGTGTGTTGTTTCTTATAAGTAGTTAAAAACATTATATTGGTGACGAGGATGGGATTTAATAGAAAAAAAGTAATCCAAAGTGATTTCCAAAGTATCCCAGATAAGTAAATACTTTCTTTTATTTTGAAATATCATGTTATATTGATAATTATCAAGAGATGTCAGTAACAGGCAAATTCAATGAATTTTCAGAGGATCTAGAAGATCTTTCTAGTTATTTAGAGCGGTTTGATCTTTATTGTACTGCTAATAGTATCAAAGATGTCAAAAAAGTCCCTCTATTTTTAACTGTGATAGGGGGTAGGACTTATGGTATTTTAAGAAACCTTTTAACACCTGAAAAACCTGCTGAGAAAACCTATGACGATCTAGTTGAAATTCTGAAGTCCCATTTCAGTCCGATCAAGTCTGTTATAGCTGAAAGGTGTAGGTTTTACAAACGATTTCAAAAGGAAGGTGAAACTCTAGCCCAATATGCCGTTCAAATTAAACAACTTTCTGCAACTTGCAGTTTTGGAACTTTCTTGGATGAGGCTATCAGGGACCGTTTTGTCAGTGGGATTAAGGACGAAGATATCCAACAAAGGTTAATGGTTGAGCAGGATGAAAGTTTTGCCAAAATATTTCAATTAGCCTGTAACCTTGAAGCAGCCAAAAAGGAAACACGTGGTTTTCACACACAGAGTGATGTAGATATAAATATGGTCAGAAATAAGTCAAAGCAAAGTCAAAATTTTAACAAATCAGTTAGAGCTAAGTCTTTTCCATCCAGTAATACATCAGAAAATTCGAATAAGCTTAGTAAATGTTACCGATGTGGTAAATCAGGACACACTAATGCTTCGTGTTTTCATAAGAATGCTAAATGTTACAATTGTGGCAAAATTGGTCACATAACTTCTGTTTGTAAATCAAATTCTAATAAGACTAATATAGGTCACAAGAGTAAGAATAAAGTTAATTTAGTCGAAGACACTGACGAGTGTTATGATTTGAATTCATTATTTGTCGTGAATGAAGTTTCAACGGGGCCTATTAGTAGTTATCAAATCACACTAGATGTTGAGGGTCAACCGTTGAATATGATTATTGATACAGGTGCTGTCTTTTCGGTAATACCAGAACATGTTTATAATAGTAAATTCAGCCACATAGATTTGTGCCCTTCTCAGCTACAGTTAAAGTCATATACGGGTCATGAATTAAATGTCTTGGGAAAGATACAAGTTAATGTAAAGCATCAGAATCAAAATTTGACTTTACCTATAGTTGTTGTGGAACCGAAGTAAAACAACCTACTTTATTAGGTAGGAATTGGCTTCAAAGGTTGAAACTTGATTGGTCTTCTATATTTCTGTTGTCTGACAATAAATCAGGTAAGCAAATAGTTCGTGAAGATGAACATACGTTCAATGATTTGGAACAAAAGTTAAAAAGTAAGTACAGTAATGTTTTTGAAGGAAATGTTGGTACAATAAAAGGGATCACAACCGAAGTAAATGTAGATGAAGATGCTACTCCAATCTTCTGTAAGGCACGTCCAGTTCCATATGCTTTAAGGGAAGCTGTGGAGAAGGAACTTGAAAATTTAGTAAAATCTGATATTATTTATCCGGTACAGGAATCAGACTGGGCCACACCTTTAGTTTGTGTGCCAAAACCAGATGGGAAATCAGTACGGTTGTGTGGTGACTTTAAAGTGACCATTAACAGAGTAAGCAAAAATGAATTTTACAGCCTTCCAACATCGGAAGATATCTTTGCTAATCTGTCAGGGGGGAGAGTATTTTCAAAAGTTGATCTCAAAAGTGCGTATTTGCAGCTAGGAGTTAGTGAAAAATCTCAGCCCTTACTAACCATTAACAGTCATAAAGGACTTTTCAGATTCAAGAAATTACCTTTTGGTATCAAGAGCGCCCCTTTTCAATTTCAAGCTGCAATGCATGAAATCCTACATGGTTTACCAGATACACATTGTTATCTAGATGATATTCTGGTTGTTGGTTTTTCTTTAAATGATGCTAGAATAAAAACTGAAGCTCTTTTAGACCGTCTATTGAAATACGGGATCAAGGCCAACGCACAAAAGAGTGAGTTATTGCGGAAAAGTATAATCTACATGGGTCACAAGGTTGATTCTAATGGTATTCACCCCACTGATCAGTTAGTAAAAGCTGTTCTAGATGCCCCATCTCCTGAAAATGTTTCACAACTAAGAACCTATTTAGGACTTCTAAATTTGTATGGTAAATTTATTCCTAACTTAGCCACAATCTTACACCCACTGCACCAACTGTTGCAAAAGGATGTTGCTTGGGTCTGGGACAAGAAATGTATTCAATCATTTGAGAAAAGTAAACGTCTTCTTACTGAAAGTCAAGCTTTAGTGCCATATGATGCGAAGAAACCAATTGAGATTTCCTCCGATGCGAGCAGCTACGGTGTAGGTTGTGTAATGAACCATGTTATGCCTGATGGGTCTGTTAGACCTGTAGCGTTTGCTTCTAGAACGTTGACAAAGTCAGAAAAAAATTATGCTCAGTTGGACAAAGAGGCACTTGCTATAATTTATGCAATAAAGAAATTTCATAAGTACATCTATGGACGTAAGTTTACTTTGATTACTGGCCATGCCCCTTTAGTAGCTTTGTTTGGAGAGAAGAAAGGCGTTCCAGTAATGGCTGCTGCCAGGATGCAACGCTGGGCACTAATGTTGTCCGCTTATGACTATCACATAGTCTACCGCAAGGGTTCTGAATTGATTGAAGCAGATGCATTGAGTAGATTACCTAGAGCATTAGATGATGAAACTCATGATATCAATGTGAATTTCTTTGCACCCTTCCCAGAACTTCCAGTTACAGCAGCAGAAGTTGAAAAAGCAACTAAACGTGATTCAATCCTGTCGAAAGTGATGGACTTAACATCCAATAGCTGGCCTGTGAGTTTGAACAAGGAAGCTACCTTACAACCATACGTGAGTAGGAAAAATGAGATTTCCATTGAAGCTGGTTGTCTCTTATGGGGTAATAGAGTCATTATTCCTACAACTCTCCGGAAATCAATTGTAAATCTTCTACATGAAGAACATCCGGGAATATGTAGAATGAAATCTTTGGCCGGAAGCTTTGTTTGGTGGCCTAAGCTAGACGAAGACATTGAACTGTTAGTAAAGAACTGTTCAGTATGTCAAATGACTCGTAACGCAGCTCCCAAAGTTCCTTTACAACCTTGGACTTGGCCTGAGAGAAAGTGGTACCGAGTTCATGCGGATTTTGCTGAAAAGAATGGACATAAGTTTCTTATTTTGATTGATAGTTTTTCGAAGTGGGTAGAAGTGTTTAAAATGCATAATATAACAGCAGAATTGACGATAGCAAAATTAAGGACCTGTTTTTCAGCTTACGGAATACCAAACAACTTGGTTACAGATGGTGGATCTCCTTTTAAATCAGCGGAGTTTGAATCTTTTCTATCTTCCAATGGAGTGAATCATATATTTACACCTCCATACCACCCAGCAAGCAATGGGCAAGTTGAAAACATGGTGGCTACTTTCAAATCTTCCCTACTTCGACAAGTTTTGCAGGACAGATTTGTTGGTCCTAAGAGAAGTATACAACATCGACTTGACTGTTTCCTGTTTGCATATAGGAATACACCTCATTCTGTGACGGGAAAGACACCTTCTGAACTATTCCTAAATTTTCAGCCAAGAACCAGGTTAACTCTTTTAAAGCCTCACTTAAGAGATTCGGTTGAAAAGAAGAAGGTGAAAAGTAAAGAGAGCAGTGACCGAACACGTGGACCTTCGAGAAACTTTACTATCGGACAAAAGGTATTGGTCCGCAGTGTAAGAGGGGAGGAAGTCAAGTGGATGTCGGGTATCATAACAAAATGTGTGAGTCCAGTGACATATGTTGTAGAAGTTCTTGGACAAAAACGTTTTGTGCATGCTGATCACTTGAAACAAAGTGAGTTATCTGTATTTTCGAAAGCTGAACTCATAACTGACAACACATCGACCAACACTACCAGTAGTAATAATGAAATACAAACATCTTCACATCGGCCATCTCCTTCACCATCAACAACAACATGTTTGAGGAGATCATCAAGAAATATCCAAACCCCTGCAAGACTAAATTTATAAAAGGAAGAAGTTCAAGTTAAGAGGGGAAGAGTGTAGTATCCTCTATGCTAACATGTGAACAATATCATATGTGTATTAATTATTATTTTGTAAACAAATAAATAAAGTGTTGTGGTTTTGATTTCTAGCAATTCAATGTGTGTTGTTTCTTATAAGTAGTTAAAAACAATATAACCATGTGCTCTCAATCCCGTCAACTTCCAAGCAATCTTGCCACCGTTTATGTTACTTAGGACCTCCCACCAATGTTGTCACAGATCGGTTAACTCATTGAGAGTTGCACGACTGGTCACTTTTGGTCATGAGTGGGAATCAAACCCACGAACTTTGTAAAAACACCTGGCCAAGGTGTTACCACGATTAAGCCCACACGGCTATCACGAGCAGTGATCTAGCGGCGTTAAATAGGTTTATGGTCAGTCCACGCCCCTAGTGGATAAAACCGTAGTTGCCCGCAGTTATTAGTTATAGATTTTTCTACTAGAGTGCAGCAATCGGATCCCGTTGCAGGCTATAGTGAATAGAATAAAATTACAGTAGAGCGTCGAAAATCCGAACGTCAAAAATCCAAAACGTCAAAAATCCGAACCTCTCCTGAGGATGTTATTAATGTTGGTTCGGATTTTTGACGCTCTACTGTACTACCTTAATGGGTTAACCTTTAGAGACCCGAGCGTGTGAATGGAGTGGTTAAATATGTTTTGTTTTATAATTTTTTTAATACTTTAGACACCTGAATTATAAAAAATTGTGCCTCCGGCGGACACACAGACAGTAAGGAAAAGTAATAAGTAACAAAACTCCTGATAAGATGTGCAGTTCACAAAAAATTCTCCCATCTTGTCAGCTTTGACCCTTGTCGTCCACTGTTTGCTTAAGGTCCGTTTGCTAAAAGGGGAAGGTTCGCCCTCCTCTTCAATTCTGCCATAGACAGGTGAACTCTTCATGAGTTGCACATAAAAACCCCAACTGAGACAGGATTCGATCCAAGCGCACCCCTTGCCTAGGAGAATAGCGCCTCAGACTGCTCAGCCAACTTGATCAGCTGGCAGTTGTATCAGTCTGTGTGCTTACAAGCTAGGTGCTTTTCGTGTTGGTTCCGTTTTTGCCTCCCAGGTTACTCCACATGTCGGACTAAGACTTTACAAAGTGCTTTTAATGGTACAATTGCTTATTCACAAACTAACCTTGTTTTTAGGTACCATAATTAAACACCGGTATGTCGGCTTTTGGGGCTCAAAGAACCATAGTTAAAAAAAGTCCAGAAAGTATGCTGGAACTCTAGTTTAAGGCTCAAAAATATCAGAATCCTGTTGTCCCATTATCCACACAGGAATATCACAGGCTTAGAGCCAGGTGTTTAAAAAATGTTTTATTGTAATCAGCTGACTAACTACATCAAATCACCCCAAAAAGTTAACATCAGAACTCTCTGAGCCCATGCGGCAGAGCTCTGGTGATGGATGTTTTTAAATTCCTTAAAGGCACATCCAAAGAGGGCTTTTGATTGATACCAAATATGAATTTAAATGGTATGAATGTAAAATAATTATTTTAGACATCAGAAATCACTAAACGGAACTCAAGAAATTCTTTTGGTTGTTAATAATATAATAATAAAGATACAATACTCACAATTATTAAAACCTTAGTCCTTTTATAAATAGTATGTTATTATTACTAATTAAATTTCAGGTAAGGTAAGTAAGTTTGCAGTACTTACAATACTACCATTCGGTTACAATCAACCGAATGTTTTGCCCTGTTTACCATTTGTAACTTCTTTCGAGAAGAAATTTCAGTGTAAACTCTGTTTAAACTAATTACTAATTAAACCAGGCCTACCTTACCTGGTTTAAAGATTTCCCCGTAAATTTAATATTTTGTTTTGTAAATTCCAACACATTGTTAAACATTGTCACAAATTAAATATTATTATTATAAAAAAAATTGATATGCGTCTAAAAATGACTGGAAACTAGAACTTTGAGTAGGCACTTATTATTATTTTTTTAAACTGCAGTTAGGATTTGATTTTGTATGTAGTAACTAACACACATGAACTGGATCATCCATTGCCATCTGTTGAAATACTAACAACTATAGTCACAGCCATCCAAGTCACTTTATATCATTACTGATCACTTACATTACAAAGAGACCAAGTGAGCGAAAGGCTACAACATAAGCAGCACATGACGTCTAACTGCATTGCTTTTGAGACCTTTTTACACCATTGAGTTTTTAAACTGGAAAACACGTACCCTGTTCCGGTGACACCAGCACCACCCAACAAAACCATTACAACTATAATTTTAGGTGTGTAAATTTGCATTTTTTGCATTTTTGACATCTATTCTGTACTCAATATAAACAAAGTGTTCTGATTGCGGTGTAACCTTGTTGCAGGTTCGACGTGTCAGATGGCCCCAGCCAAGGTGTGTTGGAGCTGGAGGGCAGCCTAGACCCAGTCAAGGTGTTCGTACAAGACGACATTGTCAGCAACCGGTTGTCGTATCGTCACAACGGCGACGTCACCAGTATCCAGGACAGTTTCATGCTCAAGGTAAATAGGAATGTACCCCGAATCCAAAGGTTTCCTCAAAGAGTAGAGATACCCCTTATAGTGGGTACAGTTAATGGATTGAAATTTGGTTTTAGAAAAACTATTTAAAATTGTATTTATTTTTAGATTTTTCAGGGTGGGGTGATGAACTATTCTACAGTTCAGACCCCATAGGGGGTGTAGGAGGTCTAGGAGGGCCTGAACCGTAGAATAGTACTTACAATACTACCATTCGGTTAGAACTATTCTACAGTTCAGGCCCCATAGGGGGTCTAGGAGGGCCTGAACCGTAGAATAGTACTTACAATACTACCATTCGGTTAGAACTATTCTACAGTTCAGGCCCCATAGGGGGTCTAAGAGGGCCTGAACCATAGAATAGTACCTACAATACTACCATTCGGTTAGAACTATTCTACAGTTCAGGCCCCATAGGGGGTCTAAGAGGGCCTGACCTGTAGAATAGTACTTACAATACTACCATTCGGTTAGAACTATTCTACAGTTCAGGCCCCATAGGGGGTCTAGGGGGTCTAGGAGGGCCTGAACCGTAGAATAGTACTTTACAATACTACCATTCGGTTAGAACTATTCTACAGTTCAGGCCCCATAGGGGATCTAGGAGGGCCTGAACCGTAGAATAGTACTTTACAATACTACCATTCGGTTACAATCACCCGAATTTTTTGCCCTGTTTAACATTTGCATCTTATTTCGAGAAGAAATTTCTATGTAAACTCAGTTTAAACTAATACATTGTCCATATGTTTAAAATGTAATTAGTGGTCCAACCAGAGTCCCCTGTTTTACTGATTCAATCATCATTGATGATTTTGACCCTTCAACATGGTTTTCCATAAACCATATGGAACCATTGAAACGGTTTGCAGCTTGGTTTTGTCCCAAGCTATCATTTCGACAGTTTTGTGAACTATTTTTAATCCAAACCGAATTCGCTGGCTGTTGTTGTAATTGCTCTTTAAATATTTACAAGAATCAAGAAACTTTATTCTCTTTTTATAATACAGTGCTGTACATTGAGAATCAGTCCATAACTAAGCTTATTCTTAATTTACAGAAAAAATAACTTATCTCGATAACACAACAATCAATATCTATTTTCTAAGATAAATAACAAAAAATTGTCTTAATCTTTTACTGATATTTTTTCATTTCCATCAGCCATTGATAGAGTTTTAATGAGCACTTGTTGGTAGCAGTATTACTATTTCTCCAAAAAACTCATTCAAGGAGTAAAATGCCTTTTTTAAAAGGAATTTTTAAGGGCTTCAAAAGTTCTTTCAGAAGTTGATGTTTTATGCACAGGAAAAGGAATAAAACTTCTTCGTGTGCCATATTTATTTTCAGAATTGTATTGAAAATTAATGGAATTTTTATGGTACCATCTGCATGGTTCATAAATATAAAGACTTGGTACAGTCAAAATATTAGAAGCTGTATCGGTTACAGATACAGTACAGTAGGCGTTATTTACGAAGAACATCATAATAACATGTAATAAATCGTTGCATTTTTTTCGTTGTACCAGATGTAAGCAGTATAACATTCTTCCTTCGTTTCTTTGATTCGTATTCAAAAATGTTAGTAATGTTAAGTTTATGTTGAAAATAGTTATAATTCCTTTTTATTACATAATTCAAGCGTTGTTCTCAGAGGTTTTGAAAATAACCTGGAAAAAGAGGTTTAAAAAAATTTGTTAAAATACTATAGTTCACTGTTGTTTCATATGATTTAAAAGAAAATGTACGTATATAGAAGGAAATTGAAATGTACACATGTCGGTTTTAGTATAGTTAAAAAAAGCATGACCAACAAAATTAGTACCGCCGCAGGGTGAGTTGTGTGTGTGTGTGTGTGTGTGTGTGTGTGTGTGTGTGTGTGTGTGTGTGTGTGTGTGTGTGTGGAAAGTCCTCAGTGAAGGGTAAAAACAGTATGAGGTTAGGTGAGCGCCTTGCTAGGCTAACGGTTAACGTCTTGGATTTTGGTGCAAGAGGTCATGGGTTCAATTCCTTGGGTGCCCACTTGACTTTAAGAGGTTTGGACCGTTGTCATGTAACGACGTTAAACATAAAATGCCACTTGCACAGACAAACAAAACAACATTGCGCAGGTGTCAGTGGAAGGCGCAGAGTCTGCGGCCCAGTTCCAGGTGCGGGTGTTCCCCGCCGGCTACTGGGACCCTCTCAGTGTTGCCAACAACCAGACGCTGCATGTGGAGGAGTCCACCAGTGTGCCCATCACACGAGAGTACCTGCAGGTACGTCACGTCGGGCCAGACACTGTTGAACTGTGTAATCTGCTGGACTGATATAAGGGGAAGGATATTGGTGCCTTGAGTCCCCGAGCGTTTTTGATCTACTACTCTACAATAATATAATTTTGAAATCCCAAAAGTAGAAAAATAATAATTTGAAAATAACACATTTACACGAATAGACATTTTTACGGATGTTGTTTACAATTTATGTTATGTTAGAATTTAGTGGCATTTTTTTAGTTTCCAAAGTTTCTTATAGACTGGTATTGTAAGGTTTTTGTATTCAAATTTGTAATTCATCACCACTCACCTAAAATAATATCTTTCAGAACCTATTCTATTTATTAAACATATAACAATGCAAATAATTATAAATACTTCAGATTTATGCGGGGGTTTAGGGTATTAAGTAGTTATGCTGTAGCAAGTTTAGATCGAACAATAAAATCTGTTATATATTTAGAGAATGTTTAACTTATTGGTTGAAGTGTGAACTACACACATTTTTGTATTAAAAAGTGATTCCCAACAAAAATTAGTTAATTTTTTATCTGAGAGCTCTGGGTCATTGGGGTGTCTAAAATTAAATCCCGACTGGCTTAATGTTGGTTTGTTACATTTACATTAACTCTTTGAGCATATTTACCCCTACTAATATGACCAGTGCGCCTGCCGAGTGAATAAACTAAATCAACATACAGCAGTCGTACAGCCTATTCGGAATGTATCATATTTCTATAAAATTAAAACCAATGTACTGTTACTTCAGTGTGCAGTTAAAGCAGATCTACATGCTGGCTTACAACATCACACACCTAGTAGTGGAGCTATGAATGGGGGAACCGGTTAGACAGGAGAGATGGTCAACTAACTGTCAACACAATGTACAGGTGAAGCAGCCGCACGTGCCAGCGTCAGACATCACATACCTGGTGGTGGAGCCGCCCCGCTACGGCTACCTGGAGCTGGAGACCACGGCGGGGGAGGACAGTGGGGCGGACGAGGCAGTGACTACCTTCAGCCAGGAGATGGTCAACTCCGGCAGGCTGCATTACGTGCAGGCCGCGGCCAACCAGACCAGAGACCACATGGTGCTGACGGTCACCAATGGCATCACACAACTGACTCAGTTGGTGGTATGTAATTGTCATATGTCTAGCAACTGGACAAATATTGGCAAGTAGTTCAAATTTCAAAAATGTCCAAGCATATTATATTTACATATATTTTAGTATGTCTCTATGTTCTGTACACAATATTCTCATTACTTCACACTAGGAGTGTGCGAGTAGTGATTTTTTTAATCGAGTCGAGTCATTGAGTAGTGACAGTTTATTTTCGATCGAGTATTTTCCATCAGTTGGTAGTTTCAAACAGTGTAATGGGATTTGGATACCACTCCAGATTTGATAATCTAAACATGGTTTCTAACTAATACATGAGTAGTAATATAAAGTTTTGGCCAGTACAATCAAACTGGATTACGTATTGACAAACAAAACACAGTTTGGCATTAGTTTCCAGCCAATAAAACACAGTCCGGTTGTCATTTGGCCAATATCACCTGGTCCAGACATGGCTTATAATCAATATTAGATGACAAAATCATTAGTTATGGGCGATATTAAGTGGCCCGATCACCACTTTGCGATATTATGTTTTCCATCGTCATTTTCGGCCAAAATTACACGGTCCGATCGTCATTTTCGGCCGATTTTACGTGATGCAATCGCCTTTTGCAGCCGTTACTACGTGATTTGGCCGGTCGCAATCTTTAGCGATCGTCCGAAAATCGGCAGGAAATACTCGCTCGAAGTTTCCAGTATTTTCAAAACTTTTGAGTCGAGTTTGAGTATTAAAATATTCGGCCAAAAACTCCAAGTTTCGAGTACTCGCACACCCCTATCTCACACACTGAAGATTTTAAAAGTTTCTTTCACGAAACAGGATTTAAGAGAATATCTTATTGTAATTGTAACATGTCATCCGACCATGTGAGGTATTGATGTAGGCTCTGAGGTTAGCCTCCCACTATGCTCATGTCTGGTCAATTTATCTGGTTCAATTATGCAATTTATCTGGTCAAGTACAATGGTGGCACACTTTTAGTGACCATCCTGGGGTGTAAAGTGTGGAGTGGAAGTTCAGGACAAAGTAATCTCATCAGTTGTGCTTTCCTTTGCTCTTCATCTTAGTTTACACTATCTGTACAACATCTCACATTTCATCTCAGTTGGCACTATCTGTACAGCACCTCTCATAATGCTCCTTGCTTCGCCTCAGTTTGCACTATCTGTAAATGGTCTGTCCAGGTGAGTTTTCTCGTGGTGCCAGAGCGCCTGTACATCGGAGGGGGGGAGCTGCGGTGCGAAGAGGGGGGGAACGTGACCCTGCCGCCCTCGCTGCTGCCCCCCCTCACTGACTACTATGTGGGCCGCCTGACAGAGTACCGCCTGGTCCGCCCGTTACACCACGGCCGCCTAGTGTCCGCCGCCCAGCCCGCCCGCACACTCAGTCGTTGGAGTCCCCAGCAGATGCAGGCCGGACTGATACAGGTAGGATTCACCTTTTTAGTTTAAGAATTTGTTTAATAAATGAAAAATGCATGACCATAAAATGTAACAGTGTTTTATTGAAGCCATCTGCTGGGTTGGCAGCTGAAAGCACTGACAATTTATAAAATATGAATAATGTTTAGTATCTTGATTTTTACGGATTATTAAGCTAAATAGTTTTGTTGCATAATTTGCATACCCTTGGATATAAATATTAAAACAAAAGCAAATCATTTCCATATAATAAATAAGTAGGTCAGTTGTTTATATACAGAGATACTGTATCTAAGAAATCTTTGGTTGTGTGTAAGTCAGGGATTTTTTTTCTACTTGAAAAAGAGGATCCAATACTTGGTAAGCTTAAAGGAGGTGTCCAAGGTCCCCAAACACAATATCTGCAGGTTCCCAGAGTCTAGATTAGCCAAGAATTTAGATTGAAAATAAGTAAAATCAAGAATTATAAATAAAACTCATGACTTGGTTATTTCAGAAGGCAGGCTGTATCAACATCTAGTACTACACTGAATTTACGAGTCAGTTTTAAATATTTGGCCAGTTAATTATTAGTAATAAACCTACTATAAAATTAGTTTTTCCTTAAACAAAAAACAGTTCTTCTAAAACTGACATTAAGTTACATTATCAAGGTTTTGTCGGGTGTTTAATTAGTTGTTTGCCTAACTGTGATAGGCATAAATCTACAGTGTCACTTACGTGCTTGATTACAACAGAGAGTGCAATTAAGGAGATGTTGAATAAACAAACAAAAAAGACAGAAAAAGGCTGTCATCACATAAACTTTCTTTGTATCTTTTCCACAAGATGTCCGTAAGTAACTTGTCTAAAACACACACTGTGAGTAATCAGGCTACATCACTGACTACAATAAGTATTATTATATAACTGGTTTTGCGCAGTATGTCCACGATGGCAGCGAGACTACAGAGGAGGTGTTCAGTGTGATCGCCAAGGCCGGTGACAAGGAGAGTCTCCCGGCCAGGGTCAAAGTGATCATCTCTCTGGTCAACGATCAGGTATGACTGTCCTCTGTCATCTTTTTATTGAGGTTGAGCCGGTCTTAACAATATAACAGAAGCCAAATTCAAATTCAATAATCTTTATTCATCAACTAAACATTGGTATTTTTTAGCGAATTTTCCCTGTAGGGAAGAAGCTATTACCATAGTCGGCATGGTAAGACCTAGGCCCAGGTCCATGATAACTTTTCGTTTTTAGGTCCCCAGATCCCAAAAACACCATTCGTTCAAAACTGTATATATATAAATATATAAAAATAATAATAATAATATAATAAATAATATAAATATAATATAAATAATATAATATATAATTAAATAATAATAATAATATATAATATAAATAATAATATAATATATATAAA
The DNA here is from genome assembly GCA_963675035.1 of Allygus modestus. Lineage (NCBI taxonomy): Eukaryota > Metazoa > Arthropoda > Insecta > Hemiptera > Cicadellidae > Allygus > Allygus modestus. Next base: position 404,872,795 of record OY776112.1, read on the forward strand.
AATAAAATTTTAGTTTTTTCTATTGGAATTAGCTTAAAAGACGCACAGTTTGATGTTTTGATTATTGCTCTACGTCAAATGGTTACAGAGATATTGAAAGTGCTAAACACAGTACGTTGTCCAATGTTATTCTTATCGAGAATAAGAAAAATTGTATATCTCGCTTATTTATCAACTTATCCTGATGAAACTTGGTAAAGAGCATTTTTTGGCCGATAGTTCCTGTAGCAGCAAACCTGCATACTCAGCCCCCATGTTATTCTTATGGAGAATAAGTAACGTGTTATCTCCCTTAATTATGAACATAAATTAATAAAATTTGGTATATGGCTTTACCTACTTAACCCATTGGAGTAGACATACGAGCTGGTCTCGTTCCTTACTTGTAATTTTATTAACCTGTGAATTGGAGAATAAAATTGGTGTTTTTAAATGGATTAATGGTGTATTTGATATAAAATATTGTTTTTTTTTTCAGTTTAGAAAGTCGCATTGGCACACACACAGTAGACATAAGTAAAAATTAGCAAAATCAGTGTTGACCATGTGCAAGTCTTAAAGAATTAACCGATCCCGTCAACTTCCAAGCAAGCCTGCCACCGTTTATTTTACTTGGGCCCTCCCACCAACGTTGCCACAGACCGGTTAACTCATTGAGAGTTGCACAACTGGTCAGTTTTGGTCGTGTGCGGGAATCGAACCCACGAACATCGTATCACCACCTGGCCAAGGTGTTTCCACGACGTAGCCAACTCAGCTAACACGACCAAAGGCCTGGCGGCGATATTAAGGTTTTTCACTCAGTCCGCGCCCCTAGCGGATAGAACCGTAGACGCCCGCGGTCAATAGTTACATATTTTGCTACTAGAGCGCAGCACCAATCAATTCCCGTTATAGGCTACTGCAAATAGAATAAAATTACTACCTCAATGGGTTAAGTCATATTGGTATTTGTATAAAACCCCATTTTTGTGTTCCTTGCTTCAGCAAACCTGCATACTCAGCCGCCATGTTATTCTTATGGAGAATAATTAAAATTTCATAAATCGTTTATTTATGAATGTATATTAATGAAACTCGGTATGCGGCTTTATGTGGTATTAAGACACATATTGGAAATTGGATTATTGGAAATTCACTGATTACGCAGGTTTGCTGCTACGGGGGTATTTTGTTTTACAAAGACGTAAATTTTAACTCCAAAATTCAGGGTAGATGGAAAGTACTTTTCTAAAGAGTAGGGCCTATAAGTTTTTGTCCACCAACAAATCTTTAAGCACTTTTTTAAACTTATTTGTGTTTTTAATATTTTTAATGTTGTTTGGTAAATGTTTTAGAAATTCCATTCCCATACACATGGGCTTTTTTCTCATAGAATTTTAAGTTATGGCGTGATTTATTCATATATTTTTTTGTGTATTGTATTGTAAGAGTGGGATTTTTCATTTAAATCAACGACTGTTTCATTATGTTTTACCGTGACATTTGTATTAAAAATGTATTTACTATACTCTTAAAATGCGCAGGCGGTGACTGAATGACTAAAGAGTTTGAATTTGGCTCTGTGATTCGAACAAACTTGTGTTCCAAGCCATTAAGTTTAATGGCTTTGTGATATATAAGACTCTGTTCTACAAACTGTCATAGCGGTTAATCTATGTGGCTTGGTATCAACCCGATTTTAACCTCTGACTCTAGCAAAGTAATATCTATTTCTCTCTAGTTTTCAATTTATGACCATAAATCCCATATAAAGCCTTTGAAATCACAAAATAATTTAACATTTATAAGGTAGCTTTAGGATAAGATAATTTACACATTGGAAATGATTCAGTTGACCATATGACACAATGCACACCAAGTTATTTTTTAAGTTACTGAGATTTTTCGTTTTGATTAGACATAAATGTGAATTTTACTTTTCCTTCTTTTACTTAAACAAGACAGATTTCCGCTTTGAAGAAATCCGTTTATAAATCTGTTTTTCTTGGCCAGGTTTAATGTAAAGACTCTAACTCCTCACAATCTTTTATTTTACATATTGTACGAGATAAATAAAAAGGTGTTTGTTTGGTCCAAGGTTCCCGTGGTGATCAACAACACGGTGTTGAGACTGTGGAGGGGCGGCTCTCAGACCATCACGCCAGCTCATCTGGGTACGTTCAGTGGCATATCTGGTCCTGAAAGCCTTGTCATGGCAGAGAGGGTTGGAATGATGAAATAGGAAAATATGAGACTAAGGCCGGATTTCACCAAACTTCTGAACCGTCATTAAAGCTCAGTTAAGACAATTTTAACGCTAGTTCAGTATTAACTGGCTCTTTCGGATATCACCACACACAGTTAGCGCTAACGCCGCGTTAATAACTAACTGACCCTAAAACTGGCGTTTGAATGTGTCATTTATTATAACTAGTATTGACGGCCGCTATCGCGACCGCAGGAAATAATCAGCTGTTTCAGTAAAAGCTTGTAGAAGTAGAAATCCACAGCTGAATACTCCCGGCTCCGCTAATAAATCCTAAAATGGCCTAAAAACAGCACAGCTTAAAACTACTGTAACTCAAATAAGGTTGCTTTTCAAGGAAACATAATGACACGGGCAGCTTCCCCGTCCTCGATTACCTCTAAAAAATATCTTTTCGTAGCTTGGGAGCCATTATAGCTCGAGAAACAGCCGCGGACAGACGGACGCACGGAGCGGACGGACGGAAGCACGGAGCCTCAGACAAATATGTGATTCATAGTATTCATGACTCTTATTTGTTAGTGAATTTCCTTTGGAAAGTGAACTATTAGCATGACCCGCACGGTGAAACTTAAGCCCGGGACCAACATAGAAGTTCCTAACGTGATCCCCTGAACACGTTTTGGGGGGTCGTTCAAAATGTTATATATGTATATATATATATATATGTGTGTTTGCACTCTAGCGTTCGCAATTTTTGTCCGATTTACTTCAAATTTGGTAGGGACGTTCCTTTCTGTAATCAGTTAGACAAGTTCGTTGGACAAAACAATCGGAAAACTCTAAACCCCTTTTTTCAGGGATTAATCTTTCAAATTTCGAGTTTTTTGGCCCAAAAATGGTTATAAAAGCCCCGGATTTAAAATAGATGTATGTAAAAAGATGGGAATTTGAGAGGCGAAAGTTTTAAGCCCTCTCTCGTCATTCTAGCATAAATATTTATCGAGTTATTAAAGAAAATGTGTATCGACTAAACACAGTACGTTGTCTTATGGGGGTTTTACACGAGAAAAGCCTGTTATTCCTTTGTTAGAGTACTTTCATCATCTCCAGCAACCTCACGCCTACTTTCAAGCCTGTCTGGACCTTCTCCTAATCTTATATTGGGCAAAATTGCATTCACAGCTTTGCAAGTAAATGAAACCAGGAGGATCAGAACAGCCAAAAAAAATCAAAGTTTTCAGATTTCAATAAAAATTGGACAAATGTATGTTTTTACACTGATTTTGAGTTTTAAAAGTTTTCATGTGGAAATTCAATTCCCTCACGTCAGCGTGCTGCGTGCAAACTCGTTTATTTATTTCAGACTGAAATTAATTGTTTACCTGAGTCATAACCTTACTTACATTTAAAACAAAAACAAAGTTCAAAACTATTGAGCAAAATGCAACCAACGAGGTTAATATATCTGGAGGTCTCGTCAGCGTTAAAAAGTGAAGCTTACATGGTCGACCGCCATTGTCTACAGCTACCAATCAAATCCTTTCTTCACAAATTAAATGTTTGTCAGCTAACTGTCATATAACTTGTGAAGGAGAGGATTTGTTTGATTACCATGTTGGGAGCAGAGTTGACAGAGGAGCAAATGGCGGTCGTCCATGTAGGCTACACTTTTTTACTCGAGGCGAGATCACTAGATAACGTCTGCAGTTTTCCTATTACTGACCGCATCCGTTTTCTACACTTAACTGTATTGAAGTATTTTCCAATTAGGTCAATTAAATACAATCCGATGAGAATGGAGATCCATACATGGATTAATTATAATTATATAAACTTTTTATGAGGGATAGATATGCAGGGTCTCTTTTCCTCTTATTTTTTCATGGTCGCCGGTTTAAGCATTATAACAAATCAAAAGGCCAAAATAAACAAATAATGATGATTATGCTTTTAATCAAAGTGTGTATCAAAACAACTTTGTGACAATTTTAGGCTAGTAATATTTTTGTAGTGTACGAGTAAATTTAACTAAATTATTGAAACTGAGGGGACGGAATGAATTACCTTGATTCTCTGCTACCATGGGTTTACTACTTGGAATGTGTGCTGGACTATTATTGGAAGAGTGAATTACCCAGAACCCGATCGATCTGCCAGATTGATTGCCTTGCATAGCCAGCCTTAATGAGTTAACTAAACATCTAATACTATTGAAACTGGCGAAGTGTCAAACTATTGCGACTACTTATATTGCTCTGAGGCTAACATTAAATAAAACTTCAACCTAATAAATTACCTCCACATAAAAATAATGATAAAACTAAATAACAATAACTATGGAAACTGTTTAATTAAAGCTGTAAATCGTGTAGCGTGGCGTGGGCTACCCACGCCATGAGAATATTGCAATATCACATATCTGTAGCTAACTATTTCCTACTTATATTTCTACGTTGCCTGACTTGCCCTAGCTTCCTCCCCCTTACTATTAGTACTTATCTAGCCATCGGATAAGTGATGCTTCCGAATGAATATTAGCGATCTCCTCCGATGAATAAAAGGGGTGTGTCTCGTGCATTGGATCAGGGAAGACAGACGCTGACCCTTGATGCTGGCGGCAGGGGGCAACAAAGGTGACGTCACCCTACTGCCGGACCAGCCGTCTGCTGAAGCGAGCCAGTTAACGGGTTGGCAAAAGAGGAATATGTATGAGGGTGACGTGACACAGCACAGCCATGGATCCTAAATTATCGAGTTTCACTGGTCTTGTGGGTACCCCCTGCAGCTAGTCAGTCCCTCCCCCAAAAGTGTGCACACTACTCCCCCAAAAGTGAGCACACTACTCCCCCAAAAGTGAGCACACTACTCCCCCAAAAGTGTACACACTACTCCCTCAAAAGTGTGCACACTAATCCCCCAAAAGTGTGCACACTACTCCCCCAAAAGTGTGCACACTACTCCCACAAAAGTGTGCACACTAACCCCCCAAAAGTGTGCACACTACTCCCCCAAAAGTGAGCACACTACTCCCCCAAAAGTGTGCCCACTACTCCCACAAAAGTGTGCACACTACAGTACTCCCACAAAAGTGTGCACACTACCCCCCCCAAAAGTGTGCACACTACTCCCCCAAAAGTGTGCACACTACTCCCACAAAAGTGTGCACACTACTCTCCCAAAAGTGTGGACACTACTCCCCCAAAAGTGTGCACACTACTCCCCCAAAAGTGTGCACACTACTCCCCCAAAAGTGTGCACACTACTCCCCCAAAAGTGTGCACACTACTCCCCCAAAAGTGTGCACACTACTCCCCAAAAGTGTGCACACTACTCCCGCAAAAGTGAGCACACTACTCCCCCAAAAGTGTGCACACTGCACACTACTCCCCCAAAAGTGTGCACACTACTCCCCCAAAATCAACATCACTACGCCGCTAGATTGACTGCCCTCCACCAGAGATGCCCACGGCCCATGGACACATCGCCACCCCTTGGCTGCTGAACTACGAGTTTGGTCTGCCCACAACCCATGCCCAATACAACAGGATATTGTTTGGTGAGTCCGTTCATTTTGATCAATTGTGCCATTATTCTCAGTGCGGCATTAGCTTTTTCCCAGTCACCAAACTCCTCCGGGCAGTGCTAATTATCTATCCAGTCTCAAATTATACAGTCCATTAAAACAAAACTCTCTCTGACCTTAAACATGCTACAACGACCAAGATGTTACCCTCAATTGTCCAAAATAGCGAGAAAGCTGTCACAGAAGACAGTGCCATTCTTTGAATCGATAGCCGAACCACAGTTGGATGATGAACTAGGTTTGCTAACACAAATATACTAACTTAGAAAATAGTTGAGGTTTTATTGTTGTTGCAGGTGCGGAGGATAGAGACTCCCCACCGGAGAACGTGACGTTCGCCATACTGTCGGCCACGGCTGGCCACATCGCTCTGGCCGCGACCCCTCGCACGGCCATCGACAAGTTCACCCAAGCGCAGATCAATCACCTGCAGCTGGTCTTTGTACACTCCGGTGAGTTGCCCGTTCGTATTTCAAGAGGGGGCTCCAATCACCTGCTTCTTCCTGCTTCTCCCATAAGACCGATGTTAACTGTCCTGTCCCTCCTCAACGGATTAGCCAAAATATTTAATTGATGGGGCATTTCATAGAACAAAAATATACCTAGCGGTTTCAGAGAACTGAATTTTGTTATCGAAAATAATAATCATTAAATAAAACCCCAAAATATTTATTTATTGTTATTTTGCTATTGGTTATCGAAATCGATAGCCTAGTACCATCTTTTATATATGTTTACCGTCTGTAAGTGAATCAGTATAAGTGTAAATATATCTTAAGTGTTGTAAGACGTCTTTTATTACATCCCGTAAGTAATAACAACACGTAATATGCTAATTGTTAAACTTTTTTATTAGCATATTACGTGTTGTTATTACTTACGGGATGTAATAAAAGACGTCTTACAACACTTAAGATATATTTACACTTATACTGATTCACATACAGACGGTAAACATATATAAAAGATGGTACTAGGCTATCGATTTCGACCAGTCACACCAGTCATCATCAGGCCAATGAGAGAACTTCTCTCATTGAACAGTTCTCTCATTGGCCTGATGATGACTGGTGTGACTGGTCGAAATCGATAGCCTAGTACCATCTTTTATATATGTTTACCGTCTGTATGTGAATCAGTATAAGTGTAAATATATCTTAAGTGTTGTAAGACGCCTTTTATTACATTCCGTAAAAAAGTTGCTAATAAAAAATTTGTTTATTGGTTATATACAAATTTTGCTTCCTGAAACCACTAGGTATATTTTTACTCCATAAAATGAGCAATAAATCGACAATTTTGGACAATCCATTGAGGAGGGATGGTATTTGAAAATTAACATTGGCCTTATGGGAAGCAGGTAAAAGCGTGAATGTTTATGAACCTCCTCTTAACTTGTTAACAGACTAAATCAACAACATAGATCACTGATTGACAATTCGTTGTGAGTGGTTTTATTCTTGTTTCTATATTTTTGAAAGATCAGGCTGTGAAATTCATCCCACATGTATATTTTCTTGGCATTATGACAAATTGTAGAATTAACTAGCCTTGTTCTAAATGTCGGTCAGAGGTTTTGTTTGTTAACAAAAACGGATGACTTTCCAAGGTTTACATTGTTTGGTTATCTATTGAGCTTTTATTAAAAGATCTTCTCAATATTTTCAGTCAATAACCAGAAGACAACAATTTTCCGCCACTTTTACACTGTCTCATCATCTTTTTAAACTGATGGCAATGTTTGATAATGTCAATAACTTGTTTTTTCGATGATCTTTTTAAATTTTAAATGTAGTTAAAGTAGTAAAACCCTGGTCAAAAACTCAAAGTAGCTCTGAAAATTGTGTTGCTACATTTTCTTCGTTTCACATAATCTCAGGATTCAGTAGAGTCTCGATAATCTGTCAAATATGGGGATTGATTGTTGTTGTATTATCAAATGTTGTGGATTCCAAGATTATCATTTAAACAACGTAGTGTGCTAGCCCATTCGATTGTATTCAGCTCAGCATAATTGGGTTTAGGAAAAATTAAAACTTAAAAAAGAGTTTGGCAGCCTTTTCGCCTTACTTTGCTCATCCATAGACTACTACAGGTCTGTGCGTGGAACATTGCACCCAGAAAAACAAGGGGTGAGCGGATTAACAAATATCAGACAGTCAAGATCCTACAATATTTTTCAAAATGATCAGACCTTCTCTGAGATGTTCTCACCTTATAGCAGTTTCACACTGAATTAACTGTTTATCAAACTCAAAAATTGAAAGTTAACAATTTAAAATGCCTTATTTTGTGGTTTTAGTGTATCTTGTATTCAATTTACATAATTGCATTGCCAGGGGAGCCGGTGGATGGAGAGGTGGACTTGGTGATCAGTGACGGAGCCAACTCTGTCGGGCCGATCATTCTGAAGACTCGGAGCGAGGAGGTGACGCTGCACCTGTTGGCCAACAAACCCCTCAACGTATTCCCTCTCCTGCGACGAGTCCTCACGCAGGACCATCTGCATGCCGAGTGCTCCGACCCCTCCCGACAGGTGTGTTGGATTACAGTTCGAACCAACTACGTTGAAGTTCGTGGCAGTAAGAGCGAATATATGTCTCTTTTTCACTGCCTATAGTGCCTTATCTTGTATTGACCTAGTTGTCAACTCTTTGTGGAATCTCGTTAATTGAGTTCCCACCGTTTTCATTTTGTTATGTTCGTACAACTGTTAAAGTGAAAATCTACTCTAGCAGTGGTTTTGGTTCCATCAGTTGTGAAATTGGAGATAACATTCATCAGTAAATTAATTGCGCATTAATACCAGTGATATGAAGTATCATTTCGTTGGAGGAAAAATAATAAACTTCATCATCATCATTAGAAGGGGCGGACATGAGTCCCAAGGCTTATCAGCCGCATTGGGCTTTTAATAATAATAATAATAAAAAACTTACGTTAAGGTGTAAATAAAGTGCTTGTTAGATTAGGCGGTTCCAACAATCTGAATGCTTCTATGATTCAATTTTCTTCCCATCATTGCATTACAGATACAAAATTTGGTATCAAATTAATGCTTACAAACAAATTAGCCCTTCTTTGGTTAAGATTTCTTGCCAAGCGAAAAGTGATCGTTAAAAATCTTTGACAGTGCTGTTGCATCACGTGTCATCACTTATAGTTTATTAGCTTATTTTATTAGATAGATTATTGCTGATAGTAGGTACCTATGTTTATGTTGTTTTCCCCGGCATAAGTGAATGTTTTGGTCGCTGTTTTCTCACTGGCCCTGTGTAAGGAGACGACTTGATGGCCGCCTAGTGAACAAGGGAGTGAGGGGAAGTTACCTCCACCACAATCCTTCCTCAGTTATTGGGCAAAATGATTTGATTTGTTTTGTATTGCAATATTTTATCTAGGGGTGTGCGAGTAGTGATTTTTTTAATCAAGTCGAGTTGAGTAGTGTGAATTATTTTCGAATTTTGAGTATTTTCGAGCGAGTATTTGCCATCAGTTGGTAGTTTAAAATAGTATAATGGGATTTGGATACCACCCTAGGCTTAATAATCTAAACATGGTTTCTAACTAATACATGAGTAGCAATACAAAGTTTGGCTAGTACAATCAAACTGGATTACGTATTGTCAAACAAAACACGTTAGTTATGGCCGAAATGACGCGGTCCAATCGTCATTTTCGGCCGATTTTACGTGATGCGATCGCCTTTTGCGGCCGTCACTACACGTTTTGGCTGATCGTAATCGTTTGCGGTCGTCATTTTCGGCCGATTTTACGTGATACGATTGCCTTTTACTGCCGTTACTACGCGTTTTGGCCAGTCGCAATCGTTCGTGGTCGTCATTTTCGGCCGATTTTACGTGATGCGATCGCCTTTTGCGGCCGTTACTACGCGTTTTGGCCAGTTGCAATCGTTAGCGATCGTCTGGAAATCGGCGGGGAATACTCGCTCGAACTTTCGAGTAGTGTTCAAAACTTCGAGTCGAGTTCGAGTATTAAAGTACTTGGCCGAAAACTCAACATTTCGAGTACTCGCACACCCCTAATGTTATCACAGCTGATTGTTATACACCATTCATTTTGTTTCACTGATAGTTTCTTGGTTGGCTTTGTCAATAAACAGTGCATGAACAGTACAGGAGTAACTTTCCCCTTTTCCCTTTGTTTACAAGCTGGCCAGCAAATCATCTCTGTACAGTTTTCAGTGTTCATTGCTTGTGGTAAAAATAATATTTGAACTAATTCCATTCAATATTTGTATTGGTTTAAAACTATTACACACTCATGCAAATTGTGAATAGAGTTATTTTAATTTGATTTGATGTGCACTTTGCCGTATCGTTAAGTGGCTCACGGCCACAAATAGCCTTACCTAATTGTAAATAAAAGTGTTTGTCGCATTTATCCACCCTCACATCACGTTCCCGCCACGTTGCAGGTGATGTACCGCGTCAGGTCGCAGCCCTCGTTGGGCCAGCTGGTGTTGGAGCCGGGACAGTCTCCGGTGGTCAACTTCACTCAGAGTGACGTCACCGGTGGCAGAGTCTCCTACCAGCACACCACTCCGCAGAACCAGGTGTTCACTGAGCACGCGACCAATGACAGCTTCACCTTCGACGTCACTGCGCCGCACGCTACCCCCCTGCTCAACCAGGTGTGTGAGTCACGGTTTTGGGGTGTTCTGTACACGGTATATAGAGGAGGATAATGGTGTGAGTCTCTTAAAGTCGCCTTGTGGGATCGAACATGTGACCTCTTGCACTGAAATACAATACACTAACTAGTAAGCTAGCGAGGGGCACACCTCTCATGCCTCCATAATGAACAAAATACCCCCGTAGCAGCAAACCTGCATCCTCAGCGAATTTCAAATGGTACTTCACTACATCATGAAGCCTCTCACGAAGTTTCATCAAAGCATATTTATAAATAAGTGAGATTTGACATGTTGTATATTCTCCATGGGAAAAACAGAACTGAGTACACAGGTTTGCTGCATCAAGGACTACAACAATAGGATTTTTATGCAAATATCAATGGATCATCACCAGATGAAGCAACATACCAAGTTTTGCCAATATATGTTCATAAACAAGCGAGATATAACATGTTTCTTATTCTCCATAAGAATAACATTGTAGCTGCTGAGTAGGTAGGTTTGCTGCTGCAGGGACCACAAAAAATGGGTTTTGTATGTAAATATCAATAAAATTACCAAATATTGAGATATGGCTAATTTATTTATAAGATGTAATTAAATTTGTATTAAACATTTAGACTCAATTGCACCCTGAAATAATAAATGCTTTATTGAGCAAACCCGACACAAAAATAGATGTGAATCGATCAATAAGAGTGATTGTTATCATTACAAACGAATTAAAATCTTTTAGCTGAATGAATTACTTAAGTTCCCAATGTTTAAATCTGAATCAAACCATCTAGTAGATTGTTGTTTGTCGGTTTCTAACTGTTTACGTATTGCAGGAGTTCCAAGTGGACATCTCCGTGTGGTCGGGAGGGCTGGACGAGTTCCTGGACACCTCGTACTCTGTGGAGGTGGAGGAGGGGGGGCAGTCGAGCCTCCACATCAACACGACACTGATGATGAGCTTCCTGTCGCAGCATGTGGGGACGCCCACCATCACGGGCAAGCTGTGGGAGCCGCCGTCACACGGCGCGGTGTGCTACCACGGCGACTGCAGCGACAACCGCACGACGTTCTCCGACTGGGAGCTGAACCATGGCTGGGTGGAGTACCGGCACGACCACTCGGACACACTGCACGACAGTGTTAGCCTCTCGCTGTACCTGGAGCCTGGGGACGTGCTGCTGTGCAACATCACGGTGCCGGTGCGCGTGGCGCCGGTCAACGACCAGCCGTTCCGCCTTGTCACGCAGGCGCCCCACGTCAAGTGTGTGCAGGGCCAGCGCAGGACGGTCACCAAACTGGACCTGCTCACCGAGGACGATGACACTGCCCCGGAGGAAATCATTTATGAAATTGTCAGTGGCCCGAGTCACGGTGCGATTGCGGTCAGCGGCAACGTGACAGTGGGAAGATTCACTCAGGCCGACATAGACTCCGGGAGGGTGGTTTTTGAACATCACGGACCCCTGCAGCCCGCGTCTTTCTACTTCAGAGTGTGGGACGGGCAGTTTAACCCGGCTTATACGGTGTTCAACATCGCTATAATCCCGGTAACTCTGAACGTAACTGTCGTGATGCCGGTTCTTCTACAGCAAGGTTCGAGTGTCGCCGTCATTACGAGTAACGTGTTCCTGATCAACACCAACGGGAGGGAAGACAGTGTAGTGTACAATGTTACTAAGTCGCCGTACCACGGTGTGATCTATGTAGATGACATCGCCATGAACCGGTTTAGGCAGAGTGATTTGAACGCGCGGAGAGTCATGTATATGCAAACGGACATGACGACTCACAGTGACACATTCGAACTGGCTGCGAGTTTCCCCCTAGAAGATGCACCCAACGTCACAGGACTGAATGTGAACGTAAGTGTAGAGCCTCTCGTCAAGTTGGGGAAATTTGCTCCTCTTGTAGGGGAAAAAAACAAACTGACAACAGAGGCTCTCGATGCGAGCCCTCTAGCTAAGTTAACGAATTCTGATCCGACTTTCAAAATATTGAAAAAACCGAGGTTCGGAAAGTTAAAAAAGATCATACGCAGTTCAGGTGAGAAGCGGACTATTAAAGAGAAAGAAGTGACAAGATTCACCCATGAGGAAGTGAGGAGCGGGGTGATTTACTACGCTTCTCGCCGAATCCACGACCCTCAGACAGACAGTTTCACATTTCTGTTGGCAGCATCTATATTTCAACCGGCAATCGGTGAAATGCGGTTCGATGTTATCGAAGAATCAGGAAATCCGTCGACGACGTTTACTCCGCCTAAACCCCCGCGACTACCCGGTCCTAAACCTCCGATAGGGCACGAAGGAGTGGAAATAGCCAGTCCTAACATGAGCGACGATTACCTCCTGGTCGTGGGCATGGTCGTGGGGACAATCGTGTTGGCGATCATCGTCGTCATTCTGGTTCGTTGCGGTTCCAAACGAGCCGAAAGTTTACACAGTGCCAAAAGTGACTTGAATGCGCCGCTGCCGCTGCCTCAACCCCCGGACGAACTGTTGCCGATGTCCCCCCACCCGAAACGCCCGGACCCCATGGCCCCCGGGGCACTCCCCCAGTGTAAAGTGATCCCCCTCGGTCCGGCGCTGGACTCCGTTACGGGCTCGGAGACCGAACTGAACCTCCGTTACCCTTACGGCGCGGCCGACGAGGACTGGAGCAGTTACGAGGCGTCAGAGATGGGCTACCCCCAGCGGGCCAACAACCCGATGCTGAGACGCAACCAGTACTGGGTCTGATAGTGCCCGCGACAACGCACCTTCGCGTTGTCCACCAAGACTCTGTCTAACGCTCACTGACTCTGAGAGTTGTAGGTAATTAATATTGAACGTCTGTGGGGACAGAGCAAATTATCTTTGATGGACTTTTATGGATATTTTACATATTCTACACTTCTTTTCACTGAAGTTATCGAACAATCAATTTTCTGTTGAAAAACTGACGATCTTCGAATCTATTGTTTCTTGTACAAATTTTAGCTGACTAGAATGTTACTTCTACCTCTACAGAGCTAGAGAAGAATGACGTTGAATAACCACTCATATTTCCTTGTATGGATAACGGTTTCCCTCGGTGTATTTGTTGGGTATGTCGGAGAACTCTACAGTATTAATCGTTGTAAGATAATTTTTAATTTTATAAACTGTATAAATTTGTAATTTTGTAGAACACCTCGGATTGATTTACTGTAGGCTTTTTGGAATTTGGTGTCAATTAAATTAAAAACTCAATAATACAGTACTGGACCAACATTCCAACAAATTAAAGCTGTAAGTTATAAAGTTAAAATAAACAGAACAGATAATCCTGATTTTACTCAATAAAAAAAACAAATTGTTGTAAAATATGATGCCAAAAATATGATCATTAGTAAAAAGTAAGATGACAAGACATTGTAGGTTAATATTGTGTCAACTTTCAACACGAGTAAAACTAAACCTGACAATCCTAGTTACACAGGGAAGATATAAACTATGTTTAAATGAAGTGTTTGTCAATCACCTGACCAAATAAAATCATCGTCTGCAAAGATAAACATTGAAACTTAAAGGCCAAAGAGGCAAATCCCTAAAGGATTTAAAAGTATTTTCTGAATTTATACACAGGAACGATAACGAACATTTTGATATACTAAAGAATTTGTTTTTGTCATAATAACGCCTTCAAATTTGGCTCAGTGGATTTTTCACTTGATTACATGTTAGTGTTTTAAAGATAGATGCATCGCCTGACTTTTTGCTGTCTTTACTTGCACAACTTTTAACCATTATAGGCCTATGTTGTCTGGACACAGAAACCAGATGTATTGAAGCTGCAGGTGTGTGATGACCTCCAAGTCAGCTGGTACTTTGAATTAGAACTGGGAGTGATGCCTGACTAGCGTCTAGTTCATTGTGGAACCTGGTGTGATCGAGACCTGGGTGACATTAGTGACGTCATACAAACAGCTGTTGGTTCAGAGACAGCACTCTCACTTCATTTGTAATAAATTAAATAATAACCGTCATGGTGAAATGACTCAGTGGTTTAAGATTGACATTGAAGGTTCCCAGTTTGAGCCTTAAAATTATTATTATCTTTTTGAAGTTGAAAAATTGTTGTTTAACTCATGATTTTTCAATTATTGTTTTGTTCTAAACAGTAATAAGTTAGTTTATTTAGTTTGGATTTTTGTTATTAATAAAAGTTTATATTTGATTACAACAACATCAATTTATAAGGGTTTCCTCTTTTAAGCGACTTAAAAGGCCCAAAATTCGGAGCAGCAATGATAGTCTGGGAAATTACTTTTTAAAAAATTGTGAAATTACATACAAATTTTCAAAACATAAGCAAATAATGAGGGCCTCAAGGGCAGGAAGCTTTCGGGTCTAATGGGCTCTTTCTGTCAATTTTTTTTAGGTTTCAGTCATGACCAGGATTCACGTTGCACTAGTTGCTAGTCTGATGCCTGATGGCAAAGTATAAAGCTAGTTGTGGAGTACCGTTTCTGAGAGACTGAAGTACAGTAACAAAAAAGGTATTGTAGTTATTAATGATTAATTATGGAAATTGTATGTTTTTTAGGTTTTCAAATCATTATTGACCATTGTACTCAATTTTGTTGTACTATAGAGTACAATAAGTAAATTTAAATTTTTATTAATGTACTTAATTTATTGGATATAAGTTATACAAAATATTTTACGCTTCATTAATTATATTATGGTTGAAAAATGGAACTTTTTGGAAAAAACATCAAAATTGTCTTCAGTTTAATAAAGCTTTTGTATCATTTTGTCATCTTAGGTGTCTTATTTGTTTTTTTTAATTATATGTATTTTATTTTATTATGTATTTTTTAAACGAAAAGAAGATAATTGGGAAGCTAAATTATAAGAAGCCAATCCTTATACATTGTCTAAGATGGTACCATTGCAATTTGATCATCAATTGTAGATATTAAAAACTCCCATCTTTTGAAGTTTGCTTGAATTAAATTTTAGTTTATTTTGCACATTTACAAACGAGAAAATATATGAAACAATTTTAAATTCAATTCAATAACCATACAAAATATTAGTTCATATTTTCGATTCATTTATATACAGCGTATACAATAATGACGTATCAAGTTGGATTGCAGTGATAAAAAGGGTTGATAATGACTTACTTTATAGTTAACTTTTCAACTTACATGTTGTTAAGGTATTTATTTTGTTGTACTTTTTTATTATACTTAAAACTTTTGACAATGCACATTTATATTGACTTAATATTTAGTGTTTTTTTATAGTCTAGAGAAATTCAATCACCATAGACTACTTATAAAATGTACTTTAACAGTATATTGTTTTATAAAGTCATAATAAGAGTGAGAATTTTAATTAATTATATTTAAACATTTATATTGTTGTGTAGGTAAAAAATGTTTATGTACGTTGAAGTTGTTTAAAAATTAGTATAAATATTTGTTTTAAAGATGAAGATATTATTTGAAATTTAATTTATATTTAAAGATTTTACAACTTCAATTACTGTGGCGTTTAGTGATTTCTAGTCCAACTTTGGGGTATAAGAATCCACTCACTTCCGTTTCCGCCCGTTTCTCTTATTCCATCCATCTTGTTCTTTCTGCTTCTAAAACTGCCGTTCACTTATACACTTTATCAGTATTAGTTATAATGTGCCAAGGTAAGGAGTTACAATGTGTTTCGCGTTTATTTAGCACCACGTGTGAATCTTGTATAATTAAGTTATCGTAGGATAACCAGAATCTGCCATATAACACTGGAGGAGATTATTATTATTTTAAGATAAAAACTGTTCTGAAGTGGGTGTTTGGTCAAAAAGTAAGTCTCCGACTTTTTTGTTTCAACTTGTTTATTATATGGTTTTATTGAATCAAAAGTTATTTGAGGACAAAAATGTTTAATCATTTATTAATTCATGATGGGGAACCAGACAATGATAAGTTGGGCATTTTGTATGATTTCATAAGGAAAATTATCAAAAATGTCTTTGCAATAACTCTGTTTTTGTTAGGGGAGTTGTCTTTTTGTATTAACATATTGAATTCTACAACAAATATAAATTTATTTTGAATGTAGTTATTTTAATAGTTGACAGTGAAGGGCATTTTGAAATGAAACGTAATTTGTGTTAATTGATTGGGGTATTACATGACAGCAAAGCTATTTTTATTGCTTCTTTGTAAAGTAGACTCTCAGAAATCCGGATTATTGTGATGGACGGCCGGTCCAGATTTTGAAAAATCTGGATTTCCTACAGGTGGGCGTGAATCATCAATTCCGCCTTTATAGTGAACAATTATGTCAATATGCGTTTACTTCCATGTGCCAAGTGTCACCGTTCTACTGATTTACATCGTTAGTGATGAGTCATCAACAGGAAAAGACCTGAATGGAGCAACGCACACCGGATACGTAAACAATAACAAACACCAATAACGGCACAGTAAAAAAGTTGGGCTGAGATGACTCGGACCATACGAGATGGGGTTGGTGCGCCTGACGATGCAAACTATATGACACTTATGTGGTGAGGAATAATAACGTGAAAACTAAAGGCGCTAAACCGTGAAGTTGCGTTTTTTCTATTTTATTTGCAACAACAATTTCTAAAACAAATCAAGATAATAGGTCCGGATAAGTGTGATTCGGATTTCTAAGAGTCTACTGTATTATGATTTTACTTGACTAAAACCAACAATGCAATGTTGTTGCGGTCACGCAAGTCTGGCATTTGCATTGCTGGCTACAGAATCCGCATGCGCATCAAGTACGCAGCAGCTCGTGTAGCTCCCTAGGCCACAGCCAGACTCACTGGGCATCTAAACACCCTTAAAAGATTTCAAATTGTACATAATCATTATTTTACTGTCATTCACAAAATCACTGATAACCCACAAATACCTACACAAATATGAAAAACTTACTTCTTTTGCGGTGGCATGATCGAGACGTGTAAAATTTAGATAAATAGCTACTAGTGATGTGTCAAAACCAAAACTTGAATCTCAAAACCACCAAAACATTGGAAAAGTTTTGGTTTCGAGATTCGATTGGTGAGTTTCGAGAATCAAAACTCGAAACTGCTGAGATTTTTTGTGTCTTTATTGTTGTTTTTTTAACAGAAATCACGCCCGTGTTTCGATCAATAATGCAAAGGTCAAAAGCCTACTGTCATCGGTCGTCTACCTTCACCTTTTTTGGATTATTGATTTTTTATTTCTGAAAGAACAACTCTAACCAAAATATATAATTAGTTTTAATTAATTTTTCTGGATTTATTTTTCATAACCATACCCAGGCAAGTAAATAGGGTTTCGCGATTTGAGTTTCGAGATTCGATTTTGTAAGTTTTGGTTTCGAGATTTGAAATTTCTGGTTTTGACCATCACTAATAGCTACAATAAACACCCTCTTAACCACCCTTGGTCCGAACCCTTGGTCGGATAACTTAAAGGGCAGCTCAAACTAAGAACACCTGGGGATTGTCATATTAGCACTATTAATGATAAAACTTATACAATAATAAAATATGTGTCTAACATAGGTACCAAGATGCAGTAATTGATTAACTACAGAACATTTGATCAATTTGTTGTGACCTGAAGGATTTGTATGGTGCAGTATGAAAGATTATTATAGGACATTGGCTGCGGCGGTCAGGATGGTTAAGAGGGTGTCCACTGTATCAGGATGTTTTGGTCCCAATAGAATCTCTGAAGGGATAATAATTTTAAACTTTTAACTCTGTGTTTTGTGTGAGATAAACATTACATATAATTTATATTTTGTGTAATTAATATAGAAGACTAAAAGAAGTTTGTTTTTTAATCGGTTTTCTGAAATGGCAGAGGTAATTTCATTGTTAATGTAAATTTATGATATAGTTTTACTTGGCTTAAAACCATTTCATTTGGTTATAGGTTTAGAAAATGAGCTTACAAGACAATCGTTAAAAATATTAATACTATAATTTACCGGAGAATTTGTTTTAAAATTTAAAGACAATGAATGTATTTGATCATGTAACAAATAAAAGGGCAATAATATAGTGTTTATAAAATGTTTTAAAGAATAAATCAAGGTAAAGTAATTTTTATGTTTGAAAATATAAATCACAAGATTTTATCTCTTGCTTACTGCAGTTTGATTACCTTCACTAGTTACCTTGTTGTTTAATGAGTTGTGTTCCTTAAACACAATTGTACAACAAATTATAAATTAAACTTAAAATCTTTATACCAGAACGATATATAATTTTCTAATCTGTTCTAACAATAACCATAACTTCACGTTTTAAAATGAGATTGTAAGTCTTCTATTGGCAGGGTGTCAATTAACGTAGTTCTAGAATTATGGCTACCTCAAAAATACTATGTAATGGTTTTCAATATTTTTGTATTTTATTTTAATATAAGCTTTTTTACAGTTTTATTCGTGTTCAGCGTACAAATCGGATAAATAAATGAGTTACTAGGATGTAAAGAGTTGCGTGATGAACGTGAAGTACAGTATTATTTCATACCAAGTATCGGTTAAACTGAGGCTCAAGGTTTCAATAATATTGTAACACTGAAATCGATATTTTTTCACTCGTTTGGTGAAGAGTATGACATGCTTTACAATAGAAATAAGTGCGTAGGTTAGAGGATATTGTTAATTTTAGCAAATTAGAGTTTTATATTGTCTGATCTTAGGGTGTGAATATGAATAAACTAACCCAGTACGGGCTCCCCTCGGGTCCCGTGCTATTACTTGTTCATTTTGTTTTTTTATTCACCTCTTTTTAACCATTTAATGGACACTTTCATTAAAAAGGATATAAATATAACATCCATATCGTTAAGCAATTTCTAAAAATTTTAACAGTTCTGTACTGTTACTAAAATAAATCCCGTTACAGGCTATTGCGAATAGAATAAAATTACTGCCTTAATGGTTTAAATATAGTCAAAGTACAATAACTGTAATTTAATTTACTTTTTTCCATTTGAACGTCACACTATTTGAAAATTCCTGCTCAAACAGGTGACAGACTATCTGTCAGTTTTTTGTCTAGGTAAAACATGTAAACTGGGTATAAAATACTTGGTCAATTTCGGTGTAATTTTTCTAGAACATTCTTAGAATCTACAGACAACAAAATGACACGTTGAAGCTAATGCTTTGAAGTTATTTCCAATTTATCTTGTAATCATAATGTACAATTTTTGTTGGAAAAATAAATTAGTATTTGAATATTTAACCCTTATGTTCACTGCAACCCAAAGCATTGTACCCCGGGTGCAGTTTGGGTATTTCATTTATACACTTAACTCTTGAAAAGTGTACTGAAATGCGAGTTTACTGAAAGTGCCCTAATAGTCTTAAAATACAAATTATTCTTGTGTCTGTAACCTTTTTTCTAAAAGTTTTATGCCTGAAAAACTAAATATAATAACAAACAAAGTCATTCTATTTCTGAATGACATGTTTGTGAGTGAGGTGTATTCCATTGTTGGATATAGTACTGGGCTTCACTCACCTAACTTATGTTGTTGTGGAACTTGTCAAACCCTACAAAACACGGACACATTATGAACATGAATAAAAAACAAAAACAATCGCTCCAGAAGACAATCCAATTCTTCTGGATTGTTTTCTGAAACGATTGTTTTGTTTTCTGAAACGATTGTTTTGTTTTCTGAAACGATTGTTTTGTTTTCTGAAACGATTGTTTTTTGTTTTTTATTCTTGTTTGTAATGTGTCTGTGTTTTGTATGTTTGACGAGTTCCAGAACAACAAAAATTAGATGAGTGAAGCCCAATACTACATCCAACAAACAAAGTCATACAAATTCATAAATCAGGAAGGTAATGACATCTGTGAAAAACCAGTACTAATAACAGTCTTTAAGACGGGATGCACCAAAGAAAGAAGAATAATAAGAGTGAAGTTGCAATAAAAATTCACATGAAAATAATTTTGAGTAAAGTAAACCCTGTGTGGAGGGAGATAGCTTTGAAATTGCATAGCCATTAAGGTTCCAGTCTGCCCCTGTAAAAAGCAATGTAAGAGTTTGCAGGACTATGTGTTACAGAGGCTTTATTAACCTAGAATTAAAACTTAAGTCTCTTCGTCAAGGGAAGGAAATTAAAATATATTATTAAAAAATGGAGAAGGTTAGGTATTTTATGTTTACTTTTAAAATAAAATGTATTAAACGCGTCAGCTACAGGAAATTATTAAAAATGTACATGGAAATACAGTTTGAGTATAATTGGGATGTTTGAGGAGTTTAAGGGCAACAATATAAAATGTCTGTCCCTTGGAGACTGATCAAAGTTCAACTTTCATGGAGCCCAATAATATTTAGGTTATTATTTGAAAATAATCTACATTACTTTGTGGAAAGTAAAAATGTTGTGCTTTTTGGACCTTTGAGGAAAACACAGTTTTACCTTATTATTATGGTCTACCTTTTTGAAAAATTGCCCGGTGATGTAAAAATGCTTTGTTAAGGTAGGGAAATGGAGCATTACAGAGATTTGCAGGATAACTGTTTTTGGTTACAATAATTAAGTTAGCAACACACTCTAAACAGAATTTTAAAATGAAGTTAATTTAGTCTAGTTTATATTTACAATTTAAGAAGCCTAGAGCTTTTCTGTCTCAAGATACTATTTTGTAAACGCTTTTATTTCTAATTTTAAACAGGCTCGCAAATATATTTATCCAAGAAGTATAAAAAAAGTGCATAATTTCTTCCTCTTTAATATAACACATTATTTTCTATTCTTTAGAGTGTTTTAAAAGGCCCGTCCCCTACCATATTAATTTTTAACAGGTGGAAATAATGGATATTCTTCATAAAATTTTATATGACTAAAGAAGAAAATGTTTCGTATGTCTAAAATATTGATCCCTCCCCAAAAAATGGAGGAGGTCCATACAAATATACAGGCAGGGGCGGATCCAGAGGTCATGTTTGGGGAGGGGCGGTCACCGAAAGTTACCCCTCCCCCTCCCACTAGATGGTCCCTGGCACCCCCATTATTTTATGTAACTATATGAAATTATACAACAAATGTAAATTATAAATTAAGTTAACATAATATATCAATTGTACTCAAGAAAAAAGCAAGCTTAACTTTATAAATAAGCAAGCCAAACAAAAATTAACTTTAGCTCTACTGCGCCCCCAAAATAAAAATAAAAAATTACACTTTACAGGCATTACTTTTTTACGTCATCTGTAGGCGTCTTCTACGTCATCTGTAGGCGTCTAAGAACAAGTAAGATGCCTAAATAAACAATTTATTTTAGTAGTTACCCACGCGAAAAACTATTTACAAAACGTATTTGAAATCTGCAATACTGAACTATGTGAAGATACAATGAGGAATGAGGCTGACAGCCACGGTCAACCATCGAAAAATTAAAATGTCGTACCACATTTTTACAAAATAAAATACTTGGCATAAAAGATTTGTTGCACGCAATTTAATCTTTGTTTCCTCTTATTTCATTACATATAATTCGTGGCACTTTTTGCTTCTAGCTTAGCCACTGGATATTTATTGCCTAGCAACAGATTACGGGGTTTTACACAAAAATCAAACCTAACCTGTAAACAAAACACAGCTGATAGAAAACGACGGTAGGCGGGCGAAATCCAGTAAAAAATAAAATTACCGAATACAATGGTAGCAACCTTTGCTGTGTGTGTGGCTAAAATCTACCTCCAAGACCATGTTGAAAACACTGCATTTTCAGTCTGCCAACTGGCAAAACTGCAACAACTTCGCGATAATCGGGAATATAATGTTTTTACAAGAGGCTTTTAGGTGACATTCGTGTGGATCTAAATAATGTGTTATGTACTAAAATGGAAGTTAAAAATTGTACCTGTCTAATGGTGTATATTCTATTCCATTTATCGAACGTTTAGGTTCATTAGTTTGAATTTTAATGTAACCTTGTAGACGGGAAAATTTGACTCTCGGAACCGGAAAACGGGGTTTCGGAAGGTTTTTGCTGCTTAAATTTTCATTCGGATTTATTCAAACTTTCATTGTATGCCTGAATAATAAAATAAAACACAAAAATTGTTAGGTTTGGGGGGGAATGCCCCCCTTGGACCCTACCATGTATACAGGACTTTAGCTATTAGGTTAGAAAACCTAGCTAATGCAATGTTGTTGTTGTTTTGAATTTTTTATTGGCTCTTGATTAACAAGTTTTACATTAAGTCTCATATTTTATACAAAACTGGAGGAAAGATTAATTTTGTCTTTACATAATTCATGACATTCAAATGAAAAGTTTCTATAATAATTCTAACTTTGATTGCCTGTCATTTAGGTAGGGTTGACATCAAAACCTGTAATCTGCACCTGCACCATCCTTCTTGTATTGCTCCTTTAAAATGAGGTATTTCTTGATAGGGGGTTGTATTTAAAACTTTTAACTTATTCCCCCAATTCCCCATTTTTGGGGGAGGGGTCAAAATTTGTCATAAAAACACTAAATTTATCTAAATTTATTCTTAATTGATTCTAAATTTATCCACTAAAAACTCCTCCTTTAGTCATGTAAACGTCCCTTGGAGTATATCCATTAGTTTCCACTTGTAAAAAAAATAATAGGGGGAAGAGACTTTTAAGACACTAAATTTTTGCTTTCAGGTTAAGGGGAGATTGGAGCCTAAACGCTGTAATTTTCCTGAGTAGCATTAAGTGATGCAGTGTTGCACAGGACGGTGACTGTTGTTTACCCTAATTAGCATTGTTGGCAAGTTGGTGTTGGAGGACAAATGTTTGCTTATCACTCCCAGTAAATGTTGACTAACAAAATGTCATCAAGTGTGAGGTGCGAAATTAACTGACAACTTTACAACTCAGACTGACCACCCTGTAAATATAGTCTGATCGTGGATATGTTCCTTGGTTTTATGATTGACTTAGTCTAATTAAATGTTGCTGCTTAACTTTTTGATGGATTAAAAATATTGGACCTCTTATTTTGGAAACCCAGTTAGCTGTATACACTTATCTCCAAATAGCCATTTTTAATTGAGTGAACTTACTAATTTATTGAAGGTGATCATACAATAGGAATTTAGAATTGAGATTATTGTCCTTGAATTTGAAATATGTTATTTTACTTGGAGGTTGCGATTTGATATCAAACTGTAAAGTCTTCAGACCATCATGACACACTGCTCAATTTTAGTCCCTCTCTGTCCAGTAGATTCCTAGCTTGGTTTTGGTTACCCTGTTAAGTGGTCTAAGGATTAAAGGGTTTTTGCCTGTTGAATACTAAAATGAACAAGAGAAATAGTAGTGATTCCTCAGAGGGATTTGAATCATCCTGCCCTACGGCCCCATCCCAGCAATTCTGTTTTATTTCCTACACATTTTTTTTACAAAGTGTGAAAAGACTTGTCTTGCAAAATTGTCAAGTTGACATATATTGCAGTTAAAATCTATTAGCGCAGTTAAAGGGGGAAAAGGTAAGTACCCATTAATAACAGTTTTTACATTATGATTTGAACTAACAACCTTTCTTGTTCTTGACACTATTTGGGATGGTGCCTCATAATCAAAATTCTGATTCTTTTTAACTAACTATTTCAGATTCTTCTAAACTTTAAAGGATGGAATAAGAGCAAGAAAGGGGGTTAAAGGTTTATTTTCCTTATTATCAGCTATAGACGGATGTGGAAGGTGGAGAGGAAGTCGGGTGCTCGTAGAATGACGTGTTCGAACTCCATGTAGGAGAGTTTACCATCCCCATCGACATCAGCCTCCTCCACAGCCTTCTCCACCACCTGAAGAATACAAATGATTGACTCGGGTGTATGGAATTCCTCAGAGGTGGTTACCTAAACCACCGTCCTTTCTTACTTCTGTTATTTGTTTAAGTAATTTATTTTGATTTCTTATCCATTGGCTTAAAATGGCCAAGGTGTTTCCACATAGCCAACTCAGCTAACACGACCAAAGGCATAGTGGCAATATTAAGGTTTATCACTCAGTCCGGGCCAGTGGCGGATCCAAAGGGGGGCGATCGCCCCCCCCCCGCAAACTCAGAAATGTTTGTTATATACTATATAAAAATAGTGCAGTTATGTAATTTGCATCTGGTTAATGTGTTGCGATTAATTCTTTATCGCCAATCCAATTTATGCATTGTCTACCATAGGTTATGTTTCTAAACGGTCTTTATTCATTCTAAGTTGTGGAACTAAGCGTAAACCAGGGTAAATAATGTGTTAGGTTAGTGGGAGTGATAATTTCGTTCTGATGGCGCCTGACAGTTGGCTGCACTGATGGAACGCAGGGGCGGCCCGTCAGTTTTTCAGCGCCCGTGCAAAGACCAAATTTTACGCCCCCCACCATAATCCAAAACCTCCCTACCCCATAGTTCTGAGATCGACTGACACATGCGCGCCTCTCTCCCTTATTCGGCTGAAGTGGGCCCAAGCGCCCTAAACAGCCACAGTGGGCCAGGGACTTTCCCGCTCACTGGAATTTCACGAAACGAACTAATCTCTTCCTCGCTTGTTGTTGCGTTTGCGATGTTTCTGGTTCCGTGCTAAGCTAATCACCTGAAATGACAAGCAATGGAACACATTCAGATAAGAGACTTGTGTAGTTCAAAATCTTGATTTCATATATTATCGTCCTGGAAATGTATCCCGTTTCCGATCTTCCGCGCCACTAAACTTTTTGCCATAAAAAAATTAAAAACCTCAAATAACTAAAAAATCTAAAATTTTAAAACAACAAATGTGCACACTTGTAATCCACGTATCACAATACACTGTGTATCATAAAACAATTATGTGTTTCTTTAAGAGAAATAATAATGAAAACAAACCCTTAAAACTAAGCAGGAACGGTGAAGTACATACTGATAACAGTACATCTGTTCTGAGCGTGGGAAAGATTTCGTCCAGGTCCAGGGGAACCAAAACAATATTCAAAACGCTGATCAAAACCGACCGCGATTCTGACGGTTCGTGGAATCTGTGAGGCTGAAGTTTGCGATGGATAGGCTACAGCAAAGTTTGTTGTTGAGTTATTTTTGTTTTTGAAAAAAAACTAATGATTTCTGAATATAATATTTGTTTAATGATTTTAATGTATAACACGTTTTTCAGTTATACTGACTATATCTTCGAGTATTTAATCTTTAAGGTTGTGTGTAGCTATAAAGCTTATTTTGATTTTTTTTTATTCTATGATATATTGAATCTTATCTTCTAAAAGTGTTTGGATCAATTAAGTTTAACACCAATGACTCTAAAAACTCAAGTTGGGTGTAAACATGGTTTTTTTTCGATAGTACTATACTGTGATACACTGTCGCAACTTATTTAAAGTAATGCCAATTAGTAAGAAATACAGATGATTTGTCAATTAACCACGACCAGAGCTCAAATAATCTTAATCTGTAATGAGGAAAAGTATATGTTTGATTCTTAACATTTCCGACTAAATCTTCAATGCTCCGAAATGACTAAGTTAACAAGTAAGAACTTGGTTGAAATGGTTACTAACAGACGGAACGATAAACTATATTTTTCAAAGTAAACTAAACGAGTTAACCTTACAAGTAACGATGTAAGGGGGCGCCAGAATCTGAGGAGGGTGCGTCATATTTCCCCCTTATTTCATATTATACTAAACTCAAATAGATCAAATCCCTATTCAATACTCTCCAGCCTCCAAACCATATCTTTCCTCATCTATAGGAACTAGTTTAAAAAAAAATTGGCGTGGGCGGATTAAAACGATTAGTTGCATTGTGTTACTTTATATTTTAACATTGCAAATTTCTTGCATCGTACTGCGAGTTTTATTCAAACTCTCAATACCACTCAGAATGCCCTGAAGTTGTCACAAACCGATAGAGGTCAAAACAGCTGCTCGTTTTTCGTTTTGGAATAGAGGAGAGCAGAAGTTGTATTATCTGATATGTAAATTTAATGTTTAAGTATGATGAAGGTGCAAAACATGGTGAATGTTCATAACTTTCTTTCAAATATTGCCTTTCAACAACTTATAATAATAATATACAACAATTTACAAAATCAGTTTGGTTTTTATATATTTTCAAATTCTTTACGTTAGCGCGACGGCCTATGCCGCCCAACCCGCACCAGGTGGTGTACTGACATGGGGGGGGGGCGTAGGGGGCGGTTCGCCCCAGGCCCCGCTTTGGCATAGGCCCCCAAATTTTGAAAAATGTTCGAAAGTCTGAGCGAGTATTTTCCGCCGATCTCCGGAGAATCGCTACGGATCTTCTGTCATATTTTGGGCCGTTATTACGTAGTAAAGTCGTCATTTTTGGACAGTATTTTGTTTTCCGTCGACGTTTGTAGCTGATATTACGGGGCAAGGACGTTAATTCCAGATTATTTCATATGTAATGTCTTCAGTTACGGTCGATAAAACGTGGTTCGGTCGCCATCCACACAGTTAGGTAGTTTTTTATGTCCGATTCATGTGTAATACATAATGTTATGTCTCGTAATTTTCGGCCGATTATACGTGGTGCGATCGTCTTTGGCGGCCGTTTACTACGTGATTTGACAGGTCGCGATCGTCCAAAGATTGGCGGGAAATACTCGCTCAAACTTTGGAGTATTTTTCAAAACTTTGAGTTCATTTGACTATTTAAATACTCAAATTTTTGAGTATTCGCACGCCCCTAATCATCGTACACATATACATGAATAGGCTTTCCTCTTCAACCCCTACTGTATATATAGCCCCTAACAAATATATCCGCCACCCCAGGCTCCCAACTCAAAGCCGCCTTTAAAGGCGGCTATACCCAACTACGACGGCCGCATTCCACGACCCGTTATGAGCGCCGAGCGCCGCCCCCCCAAAAGCGCCGCGCCCCGCGCGCCCCGTGCTGGAGCACGGCTCGCACTGCCCTAGAGCCAGTACTGATGGAACGACACGACTGCCCTTGCCCTTACACCCTGCCTCCTTTTTTACCCGCGAAACCACCGTCACGTACTTTAGTGTGGGTGCCGGCAAACGTCAAGATTAACGTTGTGTAACTGTGTAGTTATAAGAAGACCTCAGATACAACAGCAGTAGCTCGTAGCTGGAGTGAGCGGGGCGGCGAGGTGCAGGCAGAGTGGTGCGTACGTCACGTTACCATGGCAACAGGAGTTTGACCCATTGAGTCCACGTGATATTATTATAATAGTCATCACACCCTTACACTACGCAAGAACGCTGTTCTGCATTTTCTGTCTTAGTTCAGTCCACTTTAGTATATGTTGGGTTTAACTGTTATTTTTAGTATTTGATTACTATTAAAATTATTATTCGTAACAATAAAAATCGGGCGGGGGGATTCCACCACTAAGTTCGCCCCCCCTGACTCTAAAGCTGGATCCACCACTGGCCCCTAGCGGAGCGAACCGTAGTTGCCCACAGTCATTAGTTACAGATTTTGCTACTAGAGTGCAGCAGCACCTTTATAGGCTATTGCAAATAGAATAAAATTACGACCTTAATGGGTTAAATATAGTAAAGATACAATAACTGTCATTTATTTTTTCCATTTTAACGTCACACTACTTGAAAATTCCTGCTCAAAGAGGTGACCAGTCATGTCTTACAGAGAAGAAATTATAAGTAGGTAAAATTAAAAATTAATTCAAGATAAAATTAACGTACGGTACATTCATAGTTTCCTTCAAAAACTCATCAAATGTATTTAGGGAGGTTATTCTTGGGTTAGGATAGGTATATTATACGGGTTTTTACGATAGGTATATTTTATGAGGTAGGTCCTTAATAATTCAGAAAACTTGACTGATAAAAAGTCTCACAAAACATTTGCATTTGTTTTTTTTCCTTCATTTGCATTTGTTTACACCTACTTGTTATGTGACTGATATAACCCTGCTGCTAATTAAGGAGTGTGCCGCCAACCAGGGCCGACACTTAGGGAGGGGGGTCCCTGGGCCTGGGCCCGCAAAAAAAGTAAGAGTTAAAAGTTTTACCACTTAAAACAGTAAACGTTGTACAAGCTATTTGCTATTTATCATTTTTGTAGGACCAATGTAAAACAAATTAATGTTATGTATCATGGAACATTAGAAAATTGATACGAAGACTGATTATTCAGCAAGGTTTGCCACTTGACTTGTTAGTGAATTTCCTATGGAAAGTGAACTATTAGCGTGACCCGCACGGTGAAACTTAAGCTCGGGACCACCATAGAAGTTCCTAACGTGACCCCCTGAACACGTTTTGGGGGTTCGTTCAAAATGTTATATATATATATATATATATATATATATATATATATATATATATATATATATATATATTCATATGACAAATCAAAATTCCCCCCACATATATTCCTTTCTATAATCAGTTGGACAAGTTCGTTGGGCAAAACAATCGGAAAACTCTAAACCCCTTTCTTGGGGATTAATCTTTCAAATTTCGAATTTTTGGGCCCAAAAAGGGTCAGAAAAGCCCCTGATGTGAAATTAACGAATGTAAAAAGATGGGAATTAATGTGGCGAAACCTTTAAGCCCTCTCTCGTCATTCTAGCATATATATTTACCGAGTTATTAAATGAAATGTGTATGACCAAACACAGTAATTTTTCTTATGGGGGTTTTACATTAGAAAAGCCTGTTAATCATTTTTTGGTGTACTTTTATCATCCCCAACAACCTCACGCCTACTTGGTTTTTTCCCTAACCTTATAATGCGCAAAATTGTATTCCCAGCATTGCAGGTCAATAGAACCAGGAGTACAACAAAGAACAGCCAAAAAATCAATACTTTCAGATTTGAATAAAAATTGGAATAATTGTATGTTTTTAACTGATTTTGAGTTTTTATAGTTTTTTTATGTGGAAATTCACTTCCCTCACATCAGCGTGCTGCGTGCGAACTCGTTTTGTTTTTATCTGACTGTTGCATCAAAGAGTAAGCCAATAGCAATGCACTCTGTTACTCACCAACGACGTCATTGGCGTAGGTGTCGCCTGCTGCTAAGTCGCGGCGGGCCGCAATGTACAAAAATGTTAACAGGCTTACAAGTGGTTTATACTTTACATTTCTGAGTGTTTGTTTTGTTTGATATTGTAATAAAAACATAAGCTTATTTCTAAGCAGTTTTAGCGAATTTCCTACAGGGAAGAAGCTATTACCGTAGTCGGCATGGTAGGACTTAGGCCTGGGACTATGATAACTTTTCATTTTGAGATCCCCAGATGCCAAGAACACAATAATCCGATTTTGACGAAATATGGTATAAACGTGTAAAGCAGCATTTATGACTTAAGGTTCGAAAACCAGACATATCGACCTATCCGAAGGGGTATTTTGGACGGGTTTTGTACCCCAAAAATGGGTTTTTTAAATTTTGTAAATGTAATTTTTGAAAAAGTCAAATTTGAGTTTTTTTCCAATTAGAATCAGCTTAAAAAGATGCACAATTTGGTGTTTTGATCATTGCTCTACGTCAAATGGTTACAGAGATATTGAAAGTGCTAAACACAGTACGTTGTCCATTTTTGGAACAAACTTATTTTGATTGATTGATTGTTATTCTTGTGGAGAATAAGAAAAATTGTATATATCGCTTATTTATCAACTTATCCTGATGAAACTTGGTATATTGCTTCATATCATTGTGGTCTATTGATATTTGCACTAAAAACATTTTTTGGCCGATAGTTCCCATAGCAGCAAACCTGCGTACTCAGCCCCATGTTATTCTTATGGAAAATAAGTAACGTGTTATCTCCCTTAATTATGAACACAAATTAATAACATTTGGTATGTGGCTTTACTTACTTGAGTTATATTGATATTTGTATAAAACCCCAATTTTTTTGTTCCTTGCTTCAGCAAACCTGGGTACTCAGCCGCCATGTTATTCTTATAGAGAATAATTTTATTCAAATGTCGTAGGGCCATTTATGAATTAATTAATTTATGAATGTACATTGATGAAACTTGGTATGTGGCTTTATGTGGTATTAAGTTACATATATATGCATTGTAAATTCGCCGATTACGCAGGTTTGCTGCTACGGGGTATTACATTTTCATTTCACTTGTTATATCATCTCATTCCGAATGAAAGAACATATGCAGGGTAAAACAACCCTCCTAACCTTGACTAAAAAAAGTGTGGACTGACAATTGGTTACAAATTTACAATAATTTCATTGTAGAATTGCTTAGTAAATTGTTATTAGGATTTAATTATTTTCTTTGTCTATCCATGTCCGATTGTCCGATCATAATTACTGTAATTGTGAACTGTACTTAAACTATTTGTCAGGTTTAGTTGTTTTTAAAATGATATGAATTTGTATCTAGTTAAATTAATTTTACTTGTTAAAATAGGCATCGGAAGGGCGTGTATAGTGGTTGGGGGTGGGGTCATTGAATGCTGTTTTGATAAGTTAGGGAAAGGATCCCGCATTCAGAATGTGGCCCTGGGCCCGACCTAGAGATGTGGTGGCCCTGCCGCCAACATACACAAAAATGGCTTTAAAATTGATACTTGAAACATTTTACGATTCATTCGAAAAGAAGAATTGCTTTATTGCACGCGCCCAAACACATACACACACAATTTCAAAGTAGTACTTACCTGGGAGATTTCTTCTGGTGTCAGTTCTCCGTGAGTCAACAACCGAAGGGCCGTCTCTATGTCTTCTGGGCCGATATGTTGGTCATTATCAAAGTCTGATAAAGTAAATATATTAGCGAGAAATAAAAATAAATTTTAGTAGAATATTTAATATTACTAACAGTATGGCATTGGTATTTACATATTTGGTGTATCAATTAGGTAACCTTATTTTTTACTTGTTAGTTTGCTTTCCTTTTTGGTTTATTAAAGGACCCCCGACACACAGATACTGTGATCATAGCTTATTTCTCATTAACTGATGTTTTACATTTTTGTTGAAATTACGGAAAATTACAACCCCCGGAAACCAGAATTGGGTAAGCAGACGCTAGACACCCAGTATGTGAAACAACAAAACATTCCCTATGACTTCTGAATATGGAATTAGCGAATTTCCCCTATAGTGAAAAAGCTATTACCATAGTCGGCATGGTAAGACCTAGGCCCGGGACCATGATAACTTTTCGTTTTGAGGTCTCCAGACCCCAAAAACACCATTCGTTTGAAACTGTATATCACAAAACAAAACAATTACCATCCCCATCGACATCAGCCTCCTCCACAGCATTCTCCACCACCTGGAGGATACAAATGATTGACTCGGGTGTACGGAATTCCTCAGAAACCCCGAGGAACCAATGGGGTCCTCACCCCAACACACACACACACACACACACACACACACACACACACATATATATATATATATATATATGTGTGTGTGTGTGTGTGTGTGTGTGTGTGTGTGTCCGTGAGCACGATAACTCTCGTAAAAATGATCCGATTTTGATGAAATTTGGTATAAACGTGTAAAGCAACATTTATGATTTAAAGTTCGAAAACCAGCCAGATTGCTTCATCCGAAGGGGTATTTTGGGGGGGTTATGTACCCCAAAAATGGGTTTTTAAATTTTTTTACATATCATTTTTGAGATAGTCAAATTTTAGTTTTTACCATTGGATTTAGTTTAAAAAAAACACACAATTTGGTATTTTGATAATTTCTCTACGTCAATTGGTTACCGAGATACTGAAAGTGCTAAACACAGTGCCGGTACGTTGTCTAATGTTATTCTTATGGAGGTAAAGAAAAATGTTATATCTCGCTTATTTATGAACGTATACTGACGAAACTTGGTATATGGCTTCATCTGGTTGTGGTCTATTGATATTTGCTCAAAAAAATAATTTTTTGCCAAAGGCTCCCGTAGCAGCAAACCTGCGTACTCAACCCCATGTTATTCTGATGGATAAGTATTAAATGCTATTTCTACCTTAATTATGAACATAAATTAATAAAAACTGGTATATAACTTCACCTAGTTGAGTTATATTGATATTAGCATAAAAACCAACTTGTTATGTTCGTTGATGCAGCAAACCTGCGTACTCAGCCCCAATGTTATTGTTATGGAGAATAATTAAAATTGTATATATGCTTATTTGGGAATATATTTTTATGAAACTTGGTAAGTGGCTTTATGTGGTATTATGAAATTTGTATCTCCATTGGAAATTCGCTGAGTATGCAAGTTTGCTGCGACGGGGGTATTTTTGTTTTAGTTACTGTAGTTACACTACAGAGAAAAAATAATGACAGGAAACATCCAATGTCGCGATGAATGGATGACCGCAGTCCGGACTACGGACAAGGTCTAAGCTACAATATAATGGTCATTGCTTCCAATTATATAGCTTCTCTGAGGATCTTTCGTTTAAGACAAGCTCTCCCAAAATTCTGACTACTTTTATAGTGACTCTATTATCTTAAAAAATTCCAATCAAACATATTCGTTGCCCAAATACGTTCAATTGAACAGGACTTGGAATGGAGGGGGGAGGATAAGGAAGTAAACAAAGATCAATGGACTGTGGTGGTGACATAACCTCTTCACGCTCGGGTGGCCCGCACCCGCGCAACAGCTGTTATCTCCCGCCACTGCCCAGCTGATCAGCTGATCGCTGATAGTGACCTTCCACTGCCTTCTCTCCTCCCGTCTCCACTCTAGTGCCACGTACTGTATTGAATAAGCGGTCAACCTTGTTTGGAGGTCTGGTCCCGACATTGAGAAAGGCCTGTCCCGAACAAATAGTTATTATGTGATAGGAATCTTCGAATTATCATTTTCACTTGCACTTCTGACAAATTATTAGTCCCCACGTGTTACCTACTTATTTGTGTTGTAGTTTTTATCTTTGTGAAATTCAGGGTTTGTTTTTCACAAGACCACACACATGACATCACATGACCACACATGACAAGACCATGTGGGCTCTTTTATACTTGGCTCAAAATGGTTCAACCGATGATCATATAAATTAAATCAAACAACAGCTGATAATAATATCACTATACATTTTTCTCACTAGGACAGTGGGGAAGTTAATAGGGGTTTCCCAAAGTTCCTGGGATGTATTGTCACTAAATTTCAGATACAACGTTGACTCACTCTGTGCGTACTTAAAGGCGAAGTTGCGAGTATTATATTAATAACACGATTGATGTTTGACTTGTACAACATTGCACTTTTATGATTCTGATTTTTGAATGAAAAGTTGTTTGGATAGGCCTAATAGCCTATTTTTACTGACCAAAACTTACTGTTGGGACCGCGCCAAAATCGGGCAGCGACAAAGTCGGACAGCCTCAAATCCAGACAC
The DNA here is from genome assembly GCA_963675035.1 of Allygus modestus. Classification (NCBI taxonomy): domain Eukaryota; kingdom Metazoa; phylum Arthropoda; class Insecta; order Hemiptera; family Cicadellidae; genus Allygus; species Allygus modestus. The sequence goes on from OY776112.1 coordinate 404,906,582, forward strand.
ATTTTTAGTCCCGATTTGTCGCTGTCCGACTTTGACGCATCTGTACAGAAATAAAAGTATCCGGGTTTGACGACTTACGCACCCAAAACACCCGGACAGTTTCTCTAGTGTCCCTATTTGACACTGTCCGACTTTGACGTTTCGTACATAAATAAAAGTGTCCGGATTTTACGCCTTACGCACCCGACAAAACCGGACAGTTTTTCCCTACCCCAAATTTTGTCACTGACCACTGACTGTACTGCCTACCAGTCCGCCATGCTAGGCGAAACAATGACCCCCATCCCTAAACCTCTAATAGTGTTCATGATGGCCGCTTCTCAAGAAGCTCTCTAAAATCGTCCTTAGTAATTTTACTTGTAGTCTTAAATGCACTCATACAGAAATTTAAACGTATTTACTATTCAATTTTTAAAGTTATATGACCTTCCAATCTGTAGATATTAAAAATAGTAGTATTGAGGTCAAAAATGTGTTTTTTAGCGAATTTCCCCTATAGGGAAGAAGCTATTACCGTAGGTCTCATGGTAAGACTTAAGCCCGAGACCATGATAACTTTTCATTTTGAGGTCCCCAGATGCCAAAAACACCATTCGTTCAAATTTTAGCGAATTTCCCCTATAGGGAAGAAGCTATTACCGTAGGTCTCATGGTAAGACTTAAGCCCGAGACCATGATAACTTTTCATTTTGAGGTCCCCAGATGCCAAAATCACCATTCGTTCAAATTTTTATATATGTGTATATATATATATATATATATATATATATATATATATATATGTATATATATTTATATATAAATATGTGTCCGTAAGCACGATAACTCTCGTAAAAAAAGGTCCGATCTTAATGAAATTTGGTACAAATGTGTAAATTACCATTTATTTGAACGAGTTCGAAAACCAGATGAATCGCACCATCCGAAGGGGGGTTTTTGGGGGGTTTTGTACCCCAAAAATGTGTTTTTTGGGGTTTTCACATGTAATTTTAATTTAAATCAAATTTTAATTTATTCCATAGAATTCAGCTTAAAAAAACAAACAATTTGGTATTTTGATCATTGCTCTACGTCAATTGGTTACCGAGATATTGAAAGTGCTAAACACAGTACGTTGTCTAATGTTATTCTTATGGAGAAAAGAAAAATTGTATATCTCGCTTATTTATGAACATTTATAGACTGCAATCTTTTTCAGAAGTAGTTTTTATTAATGAATTATCAGATGCGTTAGTTAATTTAAAAAACAATACAATTTTTCTAGGTGATGCGAATATTAATTTATTAAATGCAAGCCAAAACAGTGTCCAAAATTATCTTAGCTTATTAAATAATCATGGGTTTGTTTCCATTATAAATAGTCCAACCAGAATAACCCATACGTCGAAAACTCTTGTTGATCATATTTTTATAAGACATGCAAGTATGAATCTATTTAAATGTGCTATATTTGTTATAGGATTAACTGATCATTGTCTGTTGGGATTGAAAATAAATTACAGTAAAGCATGTGTTAGCTCTAATGAAGTTAGCACTTTACCTGCCTCGCATGACAATATTGTTGATTATGATTTTATTAAAATTAAGCTGCGGGAAGAAACGTGGCAAGAATGTTTTTTGTCAAATGATGTTAATTTTTGTTACGATTTTTTTTATGAAACTCTATCATCCATTGTAAATAGCTCTAAGTTAATTATTAGAAACAACAAACTGCATAAGGCAAAATCTGTTAGTCCTTGGATCAACCCTAACTTGCTTAATAGATTAGCTAGGCGGAAAAAATTATATATTATATATAAAAAAAGGCCGTATGATTTACATTTTAACAATTATTTCAATCGTTTTAGTAGACAGTTGAGATCTGATATAGATGCAGCAAAAAATGAATATTTAGCTAGTAAGATTGATAGATGTAATGGTGATTCTTCTCAGTATTGGAAGGTGATAAATAACATAATTGGTGTGAAAGATTGTAAAACTGTCATTAGAGTTGAGCTAGAAAACGGAGCTGTGATTACTGACCCAAAACAAGTAGCTGAAGAGGTAAATGATTACTTTATCGCAGTGCAAGCCAAGGTCAAGGTCGTAGCTGTCCGCTCCCGCCCCCGCCCCAACCCTTGTACTTCCGGCCTCACTCCATTTTCATCGCTCCTACAACTACTCCCGAAGTCTTAAGTACCATTAGCAATTTGAAAAATAAAAAGTCTACCGGATTTGATCAGTTTACTGTTCAACTTATAAAAAATGTCTCCGAGTTAATAGCGCCCGTTCTTACTCATATATTTAACTTAAGTTTTGCAAATGGCATTTTCCCAGAAAAATTGAAATTAAGTACAGTTGTTCCAATTTATAAGAAAACCCACTCTCAAAAATTAGAAAATCTAAGACCCATCAGTTTGATCTCAGTTTTTTCTAAGGTTATTGAGAAAATTATGAAAAATCGGCTTATTAATTATTTAGATAATTTAAATTTTTTCAGTATTCATCAATTTGGTTTCAGAAAAGGAAAATCTACAGAAGATGCTTTAATTAACGTAACAGAAAATATCTACAACAGTTTTAATAACAATATGAAGGCTACAGGTTTATTTATTGATTTTAAAAAAGCGTTTGATCTTGTTGATCACGATATTTTGATTTCTAAATTAAACACAGCAGGCGTAAGAGGATTGGCACTTGATTGGTTTAGCAGCTTTTTAAAAAATAGAATACAGCAAACAAAAATTTTGAATCAGTTGAGCTCTGCCTTGCCTGTCAGGGCAGGAGTCCCACAGGGATCAGTGGTATCTGCAACTCTGTTCCTCATTTTTATCAATGACCTCCTTGAATGTCCTTTCCACGGCCAAATCAGTGCTTTTGCTGATGATATAGCACTATTCTATACAAACAAAGATACAAATGTGTTGTATGAGCAAATTAAAGATGATTTGAGTTTACTAAATTCCTGGTGTGTAGCTAATAAAATGCAAGTGAATGTAGATAAGACGAAGTACATTAATTTTGGTTTAGCAAATAGTTTCAATTTTCAGTTTAATGTGGCCTACCATAGCTCAAACTGTAATTTAAATATGTGTAATTGTGAAACTATAGAAAAGGTCAGCAGTTTTCGATATCTTGGGGTAGTATTAGACGAAAATCTAAATTGGAGTAAACATGTTTTTGCTTTGCATTCTAAAATTCGATCTTCTATAAGAATATTTTACTTTTTAAAAAATATCTGTAACGCCTTTTTATTAAGAATACTTTATTTCGCTTTGATTAATTCAAGATTGGAATATGCTATCAGTTGTTGGGGAGGAACATATAAATGCTACACTGAAAAAGTAAGAATCACACAAAATCATTTTTTAAGGTTAATTACTAACAGTCGTAAGACAGATAGTTCTTTTCCTTTATTTGTTGAATTAAAAATACTTCCTGTCCAACATTTGTATGCGTATAAAGTGCTCAGACTTTTTTATTTTAGAAGTGGAAATACCGGTACACAAAAACTTTTATACAATACAAGAAGTAGTAATCAAGCCGTATTTAGATTACCCAAAGTAAACAAAACATTATTTAGACACTCTTATCAGTACAACGGACCTAAATACTTCAACCAGCTCCCACAAGAAGTTAAAAACTGCTCGAGTCTTAAATCTTTTTCTGTGCAATTAAAAAAATGGCTTTTCAAAATTTCGAATGTTGATTTCATGAATAATGTATTAATTTAACCTATATTTGCTTATTGCACTACTTAAAACTTATATTGAAACTATTTTTTGATGTCATTTATATACTAAGTGTGTTAAAGTTTACTATTATTTGGAGAGATAAATATTAAGTTGATGTCATGTCAGACGCCACGGAGAGCGGCAAGATGTGTTTGTGCATAGAAGGACTGGACTCAGTTGTTAATGTAAAGTTTATTTTGTTTGTTTTTTTTCAACGTTGTCACAATAACTGGTTGATGTGACAACGTAATTCCAAGAAAATTAATGTGTTTGAGTGTTGTAAGTTTGGGTGGAATAAATCATTATTTCATTATTTCATTTCATTTATTTCACATAAACTGGCGAAATTTGGAATATTGATTGATCTGGCTGTGGTTTATTGTTGTTTGCTTCTCTAAAACAATTTTTCGCCTATGGTTCCTGTAGCAGCAAACCTAGGTACCCCATGTTATTCTTATGGAAAATACTTAAAATGTTATATATCGCTTATTTATGAATGTATATGGATGAAACTTGGTATGTGACTTCACTAAGATGAGTTCTATCGATATTTTCATAAAAACCCATTATTTTGTGTGCCTTGTTGCAGCAAACCTGTGTACTCATCCCCAATGTTATTCTTATAGAGAATAATTAATATTTTAAATATCGCTTGTTTGTGAATACATTTCTTATGAATCCTGTTAAGTGTTTTAATGTGTTATGTTATTTTATGTGTTATTCATTGGAAATTCGCTGAGTATGCAGGTTTGCTGCGACGGGGGTATTTATATATATATATATATATATATATATATATATATGTGTGTCCGTAAGCACGATAACTCACGTAAAGAAGGTCCGATCTTAATGAAATTTGGTACAAATGTGTGTAGTACCATTTTTTTGAACGAGTTCGAAAACCAGATGAATCACACCATCCGAAGGGGGGTTTTTGGGGGGTTTTGTACCCCAAAAATGTGTTTTTGGGGTTTTCACATGTAATTTTTATTTAAATCAAATTTTAATTTTTACCATTGACTTCAGCTTTAAAAAACAAACAATTTGGTATTTTGATCATTGTTCTACGCCAATTGGTTACCGAGATATTGAAATTGCTAAACACAGTACGTTGTCTAATGTTATTCTTATGGAGAAAAAGAAAAATTGTATATCTCGCTTATTTATGAACATTAACTGACGAAATTTGGTATATGGCTTCATCTGGTTGTGGTTTATTGTTGTTCGCACAAAAAAACAATTTTTTGCCTATGGTTCCTGTAGCAGCAAACCTAGGTAGTTGGTCCCCATGTTATTCTTTTGGAAAATACTTAAAATGTTATATATCGCTTATTTATGAATGTATATGGATGAAAATTGGTATGTGACTTCACTAAGATGAGTTCTATTGATATTTGCATAAAAACCCATTATTTTGTGTGCCTTGTTGCAGCAAACCTGTGTACTCATCCCCAATGTTATTCTTATAGAGAATAATTAATATTTTAAATATCGCTTGTTTGTGAATACATTTCTTATGAATCCTGTTAAGTGTTTTAATGTGTTATGTTATTTTATGTGTTATTCATTGGAAATTCGCTGAGTATGCAGGTTTGCTGCGACGGGGGTATTTATATATATATATATATATATATATATATATATATATATATATGTGTGTGTGTGTGTCCGTAAGCACGATAACTCACGTAAAGAAGGTCCGATCATAATTAAATTTGGTACAAATGTGTGTAGTACCATTTTTTTGAACGAGTTCGAAAACCAGATGAATCACACCATCCGAAGGGGGGTTTTTGGGGGGTTTTGTACCCCAAAAATGTGTTTTTGGGGTTTTCACATGTAATTTTTATTTAAATCAAATTTTAATTTTTACCATTGATTCAGCTTTAAAAAACAAACAATTTGGTATTTTGATCATTGTTCTACGCCAATTGGTTACCGAGATATTGAAATTGCTAAACACAGTACGTTGTCTAATGTTATTCTTATGGAGAAAAAGAAAAATTGTATATCTCGCTTATTTATGAACATTAACTGACGAAATTTGGTATATGGCTTCATCTGGTTGTGGTTTATTGTTGTTCGCACAAAAAAACAATTTTTTGCCTATGGTTCCTGTAGCAGCAAACCTAGGTAGTTGGTCCCCATGTTATTCTTTTGGAAAATACTTAAAATGTCATATATCGCTTATTTATGAATGTATATGGATGAAAATTGGTATGTGACTTCACTAAGATGAGTTCTATTGATATTTGCATAAAAACCCATTATTTTGTGTGCCTTGTTGCAGCAAACCTGCGTACTCATCCTCAATGTTATTCTTATGGAGATTAATTAATATTTTTAATATCGCTTGTTTGTGGATATATTTATTATGAATCCTGTTAAGTATTATAATGTGTTGTGTTATATCCTCATTGGAAATTCGCTGAGTATGCAGGTTTGCTGCGACGGGGGTATTTTAACTAAACTGAGCTATGTTACGTAACACACTATAATATGCATACAATTTGACTAATTCCTGGAAATTTTCCAGATGATCATACGACGGGAATTTACAATCTATACTTATTTAATCTATATTACTTATTTAATAGGTGGGCAGGTTTTTTGTGACAATCACTCCGCCTAAACCACTGAACCGATTTTCATGTTTTTGCTGTCATTGGAAAGAGCCTAACGTGAAGTTGTGCATAAAACTGTTTTTATAGAGAAATAATTTGTGAGTGAGGCCCTGGGGCCCTTTAAAGTTGGGTTTTTTCCCATAAGCTTTACATTGGGAAATTTCTAAGTTTTAAGCAATCAGCTGGATAGAGTAAACACAGTTACTCAGCAGACCATGTTGGCTTTGGAACGGTCACACAATATTTATTGCTCGGACCCGAGCAACAGGCCAACTCGTTTTGAATTAAATCAACAACATAGTTGATATTGCTCCACGGATAAGTCTGTAACATGCTACCTGTTATTACACTAACTAAATAATTCAATGTACGCTCTTTTGTTTCAAGACAAGTTATAACTTGTTGTACAACAGTTGAACGCGTTCCACGTTGTGACAAAACTGCCTTGTTATTAATGAACACATTAAGTACAGAATCAGACCCAATAAAACATATTGTCCTTAAGATTGACATTGGACTTTTGTAAGCCAATAGGCGAAGTCAACAAATATTTTCTAATTGGAAAAAGCCCAAGTTTTATCCTCGCGTATTGGCAGTCTGAGCAGTTGAAGATATTTTTCACCTAAATAAAAATACAGTCAGATTAGTTGATTTCTGTTATCTTGCGGATAGTATGATTATGAATTGAATGTAATACCAACCCAAATTAATGAACACAATGGACTTTCAATTGATGAATAACATGCTGTAATACAAGCATTAAGTTCACACTTGCGAAACACAAAAATATATAATAGTACGTTTCTTTACCGGGAGAGCAAGAGTACAGGCTTCATAAAATTACGCCGTACTACCTCATATGGATTCAGTATAGTTTCTAAAATATTTCACTCTGGCTTTTATTTGAGGTTGTCGGTCAATTAATTATAAGGCGTTTCCAACGTTATTCAAATGACCAATAAAATAGCTTCATTAACGCAGATAAGGTCATTAGTTAGAACTAACAAGCCAAGCCGTCAATATCACACGAAGGTCCTGAAGCACAAAAAAAGGAAATGAGAATTCCTTGTATACCGTTACAGTTACAACGACTTTTTGACTGAGCGAGTATGGTATTTCTTGAAGATGCTAAGCTGAAAGTGGTCAAATCCCTGGTATTCCCTATTACGGGTATAAGCGTTTACTAGTTTCTGGAACTAGTTTAATGAATACCGTACAATTCTCACATGCAGGACTTCAACATGGCCTAAAGCGTTTTGTGTTTAGTCCTAAAAGGTTGGATTATCGCAAACGTGCTAAGGTTCTGAGGTGTCTAAGCAAACTACATACTATAACAATTGTATACAAAGTCTTTGCCACTGGCATTCCAGTAAATTTTAAACACAGATTAAGGAACAGAGTAGGCGTGAGGGAAAAACGCGTTTGTCGGGATTAGTTACTGAAAGTACTTCGCATCAAGCTAGAAGCTAGAAGCATTAAGAAGGGGATTTGGATAGTGCGGGCCAAAAGAGTACAATGATCTTCCAAAACGGATCAAATTGTTTAGCAACAAAGCTGCGAGGAGGAAATATTGAGAATGTCCTTGGCAGAACAGTATAAAATACATGTTATATTTTAAACTTTTTCAGTTGTCTTGTAAAACAATCATTATTGTTTAAAAATCTCCGATTAAAGACTTGTTTATTTAAGTCTTAGAGAAGTAACGCACTCACCGTAAATTTTAAATGCGTAGAACACTTTGATGTCCCGCGGAGCTTGCTCGCTGAACACGGAGAGAAGGTCCAAGAAGTCTTCGAAGGTCAAGTTTCCTTTCCCATCCCTCGAGAACACCTCTAGAATCCTGGTCCTGAAAGGGTTCTCCTGTAAAAATTGTAAATAAAGACAATAAAGTACAGTATAGTAAACCCTAAATCTCCGAGTCTTATTATATTATCATTTTGGTGGTCCGAAAATTGTATTTTGCATGAGTAAAAATAGAGAAGGATAATAAATACATCTTAGAAAATCAATAGGTGCATTATTTGTAAGCGTTAAAGTATATTGATACTCTTAATTAGATCACAGCTCAAATTAAACATCAAACTTAATTAAAGACTCTGTTTTTAATTTGACCTCAACCGCTGTAATAAAGGTGCAGCGAGGTAACCTAGAAATACCACCATCCGAATTGTCCTCAAGTCGAATTTTTGGGATCGCATATCGCAACCACTGTGTAACATAACATAAGACCTTCGAGACCGTATATAAAAATTAAATATTCATACCCACCCACAGATCAAGTCGAGTAGGTCAGTAAGGTGCCTCTTATTTAGTCCCGAGGTATAAATTAGCTTTGTCCATGTCACGGGTTTGAGTTTAAAAGAAACTTACTTTGGAAAAGCTAGTGGGGCGCTTCAGAACTCAGCCAAAGGGATTTTGATACTTTGACCGGCTGTCAGCTTATTTATCTGATTATCAGATAAGTAGCTGTTAATAGCTCTTTTAAATGGCTGAATAGAAAATTAATGCCATCATATTCAGGTCCATCTAAATTTGTTATCAGGACATGTAAGATTAATAGATCAGTAAAGTATATCTCCAGGTTTAATCTGCTGAGTTGTACTTACGATATACCGGATCGTCCAAAAAGAACCAAGGGGAAATGAGAGCAATAACAAAGAATCTGATTCCGTTGGGTTCTTTCCCATTTAATTTTTTATTAATGTTCCAAGTTTCATCCTTCGGGCGTCAGAAATCTGCGCAAATACACAAATTTACATTTTTGTCCTTAATCATATATCAAGATTGCTACGGTAAATAAAAAAATATATTTTTTAAATACCGACCCTGAGTTCCGGCAGTTTTTCCATCTGCTCCCTCGGCACCCGCACCGTGTGAGCTTCGTCTCCCGTCATGGTCTTGGGCACCACCTCCGGGCTCACCTCCCTGAACCTCTTGTACACCCTGCAAGAAAGAAGGTGGATGTTATGTCGGAGACCCCGGCTAGGCGAATCTTCTTTATGGAGTTCTGTACAGTCACCGGAAGGAAGATGGAGTACTGGAAAACTGGATAGGATGGAAGAGATATGCAGGGACGGGAAAGGTGGAACAGGTATAGCAAACCAACCCAAAATAGATAACCATCCCTCAAAGTACCTAGTGGCTCAGACCGACTCTTCTTCACACCCCGAAACACTTCACCTATAAGTCAAAGACTTACATTCTAGAGTTCCCTCCAACTAATCTGGCTTCCAGGATCTGTTGGAGGATCCTTTATAAGGTATTTAAAAAAGTATTTGACGAAATAGGCTCCGCCACACAGGCCAACACAGCTTCAATGTAAATTATGTAAAGAATATGAATAAGTTTACCATATGCAGTAAACGCAGAACAAACGAATGAATTGTTAAATTTTACAAAGGAAATTCTCTAATATGTCAACGTAGAGTCTAGTGAAGGGTGTAAATTTAGAAGCATTTGTGCGGATGCGAATAGCAGCAGGTACTACCAGTTGGTTATGACGTTCCTTGCTATCCTCTTCACGTTCCCAAAAGTTGTTTTGGGTTTATGTTTGAGGTGCCATACAACTCGATTAAGACAGAGTTTGCCATTTTCACAGTGTTCTGATTTTGGCCAATGGTAAATAGAAAACTCATTCATAGGCAAAGAAACACTCTATCTATCTATTGGTATCTCAGAAATCATATTCCACCATCTCGGTGGGTCAGGGTATTCATTCATACTTGACTTTTATATCTAAATGCCCAACCTACTTTTTTATAGTGTGTGGTATCGTAGCAACAAAAAAAAAATTCCAGCTCCAAATCGAAATGGGTTTGTTTTAAATTTCTTGTCAAGAATAAATTAATTGGGAAAGAATGAAAGTGGATAAATTAAGAAAAGTGATGTCAGCGGTGTTGGAGCTCGGAGGGAGCAACGGAGTCAGCTATGCGAACTTGAAGTCGTTCCTGATCGAGACACACGGAGAGAGGAGCAAACCGTCGGGGTACAAGCAAGCGCTCAAACTCGCCTTGCAGGAAGGGCTGCTGTCGTTTAGACAGAACCGGTTCTACCCGACGACGATCTCAAAACACCTGATGGAGGCGGCCGAGGATGGTGGTATCGTGGAAGCGAGACGAAGGAGACGTGGAGGGTTTAGGAGAAGGAGGAGGAGTATGATGAGGGCGATGGTGATGGACTACTTGTTGTCTGCACGGAGCAGGAGAAGAGGTAGTTCCCAACGCCACCGAAGCCACGAGATGGACGAGGTCTTGGTCGCTCGTCGCAGGCGTCGCCGGCGTCCAAGGTGGATCTACGACGACGGCGATGTCTTACAAGCGCGCAGAAGGCGTCGTAGCAGCTCCCGCCGGAGACGACGCTCCTACATGGACGTTGACGAGTTGTTGAACGCACGTCGCAGAAGGCGTTATGGCAGCCTACACCGCTGGAGAGACGACTACGTGGATGTCCTCACTGAAGCTCGTCGCAGGCGTCGCAGAAGCTCCCGCAGGCGTCGCAGATAGAAAGCTCCACCGATTCTGTTTCCAAAGTTTTCATATTGTGGTTCAATAAATTATTTTCCGTGTACAAAATTGTTAATCAGTGTAACTTCTTATTAACATACTAGAATAATTGAACAGCAACCAATCCTCGTAATATCGATATACACCAAATTATTTAATTTTAACAGTTATGTATTTATTGACAATGTTTTTCAGTAACATATATGGATTTCAACCAATTAACCTTCTAATCTAGCCTTTAAGGCCACGCTCCCCCGTCGGTCATATTGGATTGATTCTCCATAAGAGCAATGCTAACTAAACATCTTTTTCGGACCCACATTTTTATTTAATTTCAATATGATTTTGGTAATTCTGTTGAGTACTCAAAATAAAGTAGAGTGACTTTTGCGAGTAAAAATTCGTATAAGTGTTACAAAAGTAGGGGTGAATAGAGACTCCTGACCCAGGAGGAGTCCCCCGCAAATTTTTTTTCGCGGATTTTTTCGCGATTTTTTTTACTATAGTGTCTAACCCCCTCCTCCGTGGCAGTCTCGACCATGACAGTGATTGATGCTAACGATCTTGGGACAAAGATCCCTTCTCCGAATTCCGGATTCGGGCAGCGGTAGAGATTTATTGCCCGGCGGCAATCACCAACAAAGGACTCTTCTCCGAATTGCTTTAGAGGAGGGTAGGTCATTAACAATGAGCCCTTCTCCGAATTCCCAGATAGCGGATGAGATTTATTACCCGGTGGCAATCACCAACAAAGGACTCTTTTCTGAATTGCATTATAGGAGGGTAGTTTATAACCCAGAGGGTGGCGATTAACAATGGGCCTTTCTCCGATTTTCATTAGAGGAGGGTGGCTTTTGTTCTCCGACAGAGGGTGAGTTTTTGTGCGGGCACCTGCGCATAACAGCTGCATAATCCCCACCAAACCAACAGATATCCCCCACTACGTCTCCACTACCATCCCCGACTCAAAATTCAGTTTAGTCTGGAGTTTCGAAAGAGCAACAGCTACGAAGAGAGAAAGATCATGTCCAACATTGAGTGGGATTGTGACATCACCGACACCGAGTTGGAGGAGGCGTGCATCGAGGCTGAGTCAGCAATTGATATCAACGAGAAGAGACCACTAGTCGATGAAGATGACGATTGCTTTGAAGGCGACGAACTCTACAGTAACAAAGATGACGATGATTGCGCCTTGAAACATTTCCATAAGAAGAGGCTACGGCGTATTGACAAAAGGTTCTAGTACGTTCATGAACCAAAAATGAGCTCAACTATTCAAGATCTTGAAGACGTTCTGTACTCCAAACTACGGGGAATCATCAGCATGTGGAACCATTGCTCGTTGGACGACTTGGAATGAGAATATTGGCAACGGGACATGGCCTACGAAATGGATTTCTACCCCATAGATCAGTAGCACCTTGAGGCTATTGAGTACGATCAGAAGTACATGATGCTCATTAACATGTTGTGGAATCGGCGAACTGATGAGCTTCGCGCCGACGAAATCAGAACATTTTTCAACAATAAAAAATAAACATTTTTCCCTTGGCATCCTCCTCCTCCTTCTTCAGATACAAATCGGCTCTTTTTAGGGCCTATCAGTCCTTCTCAGGACCACCTTAGCACATCAAGTTAGGGCCTGACGAATGGTGGGTCTGGTATGGACCCACCTTTGAATCTATACCGGAACTACGGGGGAGCAAAAACCCCCCTCTATGATTCTAGGAATTACAACAGTAGAACACCTGCGCAGAATTCCGAGGAAAGAAACAATACACCGAAAAGTTGAGACCTGCCGAAAGAGAACAAAAGAACACCTGGTTCGAATAATATGCCGAAACACCGTGGGAAGTAGGGGTGAGCGAATCCCGCACCCATTTGTGTCGACACACATTGTACATAGGTCATTCTTGGTCTATACTTCACAGTGTGTGGTTGTGTAATAGTGTTGCTGTGTTTCCGTGTGTGCTGTTCTATCAGAGGTCTCTGCACTTTTTGACATAACCTATAATATGTCACACTTCCTATGTGTTTAATGATCAACTCGTTGCTGTCCTGTTTGACAACAGTCATAATGCTTGGTTCAAGGGTAAAGAATTCGTACTCGAATAGAGTAAAAGAACTCATTCTCCATAAGAATAGCATTGGTGATGAGTACATAGGTTTGCTGAAACAAGGAACACAAACAATTGGTTTTTATGCAAATATAAATATAATTTAACTAGGTGAAGCCACATACCAAGTTTAATCAATATTCAGTCATAAGTAAGCACTATATAACATTTTAATTATTCTCCATAAGAATAACATGGGAGATGAGTAAGCAGGTTTGCTGCAACAAGGAACTAAAAAATAGGGTTTTATGCAAATATCAATATAACTCAACAAGGTGAAGCCACATACCAAGTTTTATTAATTTATGTTCATAATTAAGGGAGTCATTACATTTTACTTATTCTCCTTAAGAATAACATGGGGGCTGAGTACGTAGGTTCGCTGCTACGGGGATAATCAACAAAAAATAAATTTGTTGTGCAAATATCAATATACCAGTACTATACATTCATTAATAATGGAGATATCAAATTTTATTTATTCTCCATAAGGATAACATTGGACAACGTACTGTGTTTAGCACTTTGAATATCTCTGAAACGGTTGGACGTAGAATCACAATTTAAACACCAAAATGATTGTTTTGTGAAGCTGAGTTGATTGGTAAAAGCAAATGTGAAGTTTACATCAAAATAAACTTAGGAAAAGCCAAAAACCTTTTTCCCATAAGATTAACATAGGAGATTTTATGAGCAGGTTTTTTTGGATTTTCTCCGCAACCACTTAACCTAGCTTAATAATTCAAAATACCTTTTTATTTGATTTTTAAGTTCTATAACATGGTCTAAACCAAAATTAAGTGTTTTAAAATTTTAGGGTAAAAAATTCAAAAAACTGATTTTTGGAAAATTTAAAACCCCCATAAACCCCCCTTCCCATGGCCCGATTTTTCTGGTTTTCGAACTTAAAGTCATAAATGTCAATTTACACATTTGAGCCAAATTTCATCAAAATCTGACGTTTTACTCAAGTTATCGCATTCACGGTTGAAATCCATATATGTTACTGAAAAACATTGTCAATAAATACATAACTGTTAAAATTAAATAATTTGGTGTATATCGATATTACAAGGATTGGTTGCTGTTCAATTATTCTAGTATGTTAATAAGAAGTTACACTGATTAACAATTTTGTACACGGAAAATAATTTATTGAACCACAATATGAAATCTTTGGAAACAGAATCGGTGGAGCTTTCTATCTGCGACGCCTGCGGGAGCTTCTGCGACGCCTGCGACGAGCTTCAGTGAGGACATCCACGTAGTCGTCTCTCCAGCGGCGTAGGCTGCCATCACGCCTTCTGCGACGTTCGTTCAACAACTCGTCAACGTCCATGTAGGAGCGTCGTCTCCGGCGGGAGCTGCTACGACGCCTTCTGCGCGCTTGTAAGACATCGCCGTCGTCGTAGATCCACCTCCGGCGCCTTGGACGCCGGCGACGCCTGCGACGAGCGACCAAGACCTCGTCCATCTCGTGGTTTCAGTGGCGTTGGGAACTACCTCTTCTCCTGCTCCGTGCAGACAACAAGTAGTCCATCACCATCGCCCTCATCATACTCCTCCTCCTTCTCCTAAACCCTCCACGTCTCCTTCGTCTCGCTTCCACGATACCACCATCCTCGGCTGCCTCCATCAGGTGTTTTGAGATCGTCGTCGGGTAGAACCGGTTCTGTCTAAACGACAGCAGCCCTTCCTGCAAGGCGAGTTTGAGCGCTCGCTTGTACCCCGACGGTTTGCTCCTCTCTCCGTGTGTCTCGATCAGGAACGACTTCAAGTTCGCATAGCTGACTCCGTTGCTCCCTCCGAGCTCCAACACCGCTGACATCACTTTTCTTAATTTATCCACTTTCATTCTTTCCCAATTAATTTATTCTTGACAAGAAATTTAAAACAAACCCATTTCGATTTGGAGCTGGAATTTTTTTTTGTTGCTACGATACCACACACTATAAAAAAGTAGGTTGGGCATTTAGATATAAAAGTCAAGTATGAATGAATACCCTGACCCACCGAGATGGTGGAATATGATTTCTGAGATACCAATAGACAGATAGAGTGTTTCTTTGCCTATGAATGAGTTTTCTATTTACCATTGGCCAAAATCAGAACACTGTGAAAATGGCAAACTCTGTCTTAATCGAGTTGTATGGCACCTCAAACATAAACCCAAAACAACTTTTGGGAACGTGAAGAGGATAGCAAGGAACGTCATAACCAACTGGTAGTACCTGCTGCTATTCGCATCCGCACAAATGCTTCTAAATTTACACCCTTCACTAGACTCTACGTTGACATATTAGAGAATTTCCTTTGTAAAATTTAACAATTCATTCGTTTGTTCTGCGTTTACTGCATATGGTAAACTTATTCATATTCTTTACATAATTTACATTGAAGCTGTGTTGGCCTGTGTGGCGGAGCCTATTTCGTCAAATACTTTTTTAAATACCTTATAAAGGATCCTCCAACAGATCCTGGAAGCCAGATTAGTTGGAGGGAACTCTAGAATGTAAGTCTTTGACTTATAGGTGAAGTGTTTCGGGGTGTGAAGAAGAGTCGGTCTGAGCCACTAGGTACTTTGAGGGATGGTTATCTATTTTGGGTTGGTTTGCTATACCTGTTCCACCTTTCCCGTCCCTGCATATCTCTTCCATCCTATCCAGTTTTCCAGTACTCCATCTTCCTTCCGGTGACTGTACAGAACTCCATAAAGAAGATTCGCCTAGCCGGGGTCTCCGACATAACATCCACCTTCTTTCTTGCAGGGTGTACAAGAGGTTCAGGGAGGTGAGCCCGGAGGTGGTGCCCAAGACCATGACGGGAGACGAAGCTCACACGGTGCGGGTGCCGAGGGAGCAGATGGAAAAACTGCCGGAACTCAGGGTCGGTATTTAAAAAATATATTTTTTTATTTACCGTAGCAATCTTGATATATGATTAAGGACAAAAATGTAAATTTGTGTATTTGCGCAAATTTCTGACGCCCGAAGGATGAAACTTGGAACATTAATAACAAATTAAATGGGAAAGAACCCAACGGAATCAGATTCTTTGTTATTGCTCTCATTTGCCCTTGGTTCTTTTTGGACGATCCGGTATATCGTAAGTACAACTCAGCAGATTAAACCTGGAGATATACTTTACTGATCTATTAATCTTACATGTCCTGATAACAAATTTAGATGGACCTGAATATGATGGCATTAATTTTCTATTCAGCCATTTAAAACAGCTATTAACAGCTACTTATCTGATAATCAGATAAATAAGCTGACAGCCGGTCAAAGTATTAAAATCCCTTTGGCTGAGTTCTGAAGCACCCCACTAGCTTTTCCAAAGTAAGTTTCTTTTAAGGTCAAACCCGTGACATGGACAAAGCTAATTTATACCTCGGGACTAAATAAGAGCCGCCTTACTGACCTACTCGACTTGATCTGTGGGTGGGAATGAATATTTAATTTTTATATACGGTCTCGAAGGTCTTATGTTATGTTACACAGTGGTTGCGATATGCTATCCCAAAAATTCGACTTGAGGACAATTCGGATGGTGGTATTTCTAGGTTACCTCGCTGCACCTTTATTACAGCGGTTGAGGTCAAATTAAAAACAGAGTTTTTAATTAAGTTTGATGTTTAATTTGAGCTGTGATCTAATTAAGTGTATCAATATACTTTAACGCTTACAAATAATGCACCTATTGATTTTCTAAGATGTATTTATTATCCTTCTCTATTTTTACTCATGCAAAATACAATTTTCGGACCACCAAAATGATAATATAATAAGACTCGGAGATTTAGGGTTTACTATACTGTACTTTATTGTCTTTATTTACAATTTTTACAGGAGAACCCTTTCAGAACCAGGATTCTAGAGGTGTTCTCGAGGGATGGGAAAGGAAACTTGACCTTCGAAGACTTCTTGGACCTTCTCTCCGTGTTCAGCGAGCAAGCTCCGCCGGACATCAAAGATTTCTACGCATTTAAAATTTACGGTGAGTGCGTTACATCTCAAAGACTTAAATAAATAAGTCTTTAATCGGAGATTTTTAAACAATAATGATTGTTTTACAAGACAACTGAAAAAGTTTAAAATATAACATGTATTTTATACTGTTCTGCCAAGGACTTTCTCAATATTTCCTCCTCGCAGCTTTGTTGCTAAACAATTTGATCCGTTTTGGAAGATCATTGTACTCTTTTGGCCCGCACTATCCAAATCCCCTTCTTAATGCCTCTAGCTTCTAGCTTGATGCGAAGTACTTTCAGTAACTAATCCCGACAAACGCGTTTTTCCCTCACGCCTACTCTGTTCCTTAATCTGTGTTTAAAATTTACTGGAATGCCAGTGGCAAAGACTTTGTGTACAATTGTTATAGTATATAGTCTGCTTAGACACCTCAGAACCTTAGCACTTTTGCGATAATCCAACCTTTTAGGACTAAACACAAAACGCTTTAGGCCATGTTGAAGTCCTGCATGTGAGAATTGTACGGTATTCATTAAACTAGTTCCAGAAACTAGTAAACGCTTATACCCCTAATAGGGAATACCAGGGATTTGACCACTTTCAGCTTAGCATCTTCAAGAAATACCATACTCGCTCAGTCAAAAAGTCGTTGTAACTGTAACGGTATACAAGGAATTCTCATTTCCTTTTTTTGTGCTTCAGGACCTTCGTGTGATATTGACGGCTTGGCTTGTTAGTTCTAACTAATGACCTTATCTGCGTTAATGAGGCTATTTTATTGGTCATTTGAATAACGTTGGAAACGCCTTATAATTAATTGACCGACAACCTCAAATAAAAGCCAGAGTGAAATATTTTAGAAACTATACTGAATCCATATGAGGTAGTACGGCGTAATTTTATGAAGCCTGTACTCTTGCTCTCCCGGTAAAGAAACGTACTATTATATATTTTTGTGTTTCGCAAGTGTGAACTTAATGCTTGTATTACAGCATGTTATTCATCAATTGAAAGTCCATTGTGTTCATTAATTTGGGTTGGTATTACATTCAATTCATAATCATACTATCCGCAAGATAACAGAAATCAACTAATCTGACTGTATTTTTATTTAGGTGAAAAATATCTTCAACTGCTCAGACTGCTAATACGCGAGGATAAAACTTGGGCTATTTCCAATTAGAAAATATTTGTTGACTTCGCCTATTGGCTTACAAAAGTCCAATGTCAATCTTAAGGACAATATGTTTTATTGGGTCTGATTCTGTACTTAATGTGTTCATTAATAACAAGGCAGTTTTGTCACAACGTGGAACGCGTTCAACTGTTGTACAACAAGTTATAACTTGTCTTGAAACAAAAGAGCGTACATTGGATTATTAAGTTAGTGTAATAACAGGTAGCATGTTACAGACTTATCCGTGGAGCAATACCAACTATGTTGTTGATTTAATTCAAAACGAGTTGGCCTGTTGCTCGGGTCCGAGCAATAAATATTGTGTGACCGTTCCAAAGCCAACATGGTCTGCTGATTAACTGTGTTTACTCTATCCAGCTGATTGCTTAAAACTTAGAAATTTCCCAGTGTTAAGCTTATGGGAAAAAACTCAACTTTAAAGGGCCCCAGGGCCTCACTCACAAATTATTTCTCTATAAAAACAGTTTTATGCACAACTTCACGTTAGGCTCTTTCCAATGACAGCAAAAACATGAAAATCGGTTCAGTGGTTTAGGCGGAGTGATTGTCACAAAAAACCTGCTCACCTATTAAATAAGTAACCAGCAGTTACCCGGCGCGCGTTGCTGTGCCAAAATTAAGTTGTTTACAGAAATAAAGCTATTGTAATAGTTTTTTAATATAATAAAAAAAGCCAATGGAATAAGTTAAAATAAAAAAGTTAATATAAATTCAAGTAACACAATTCAAAAGATAATAAACCAGGCAGTGTTTACATTTCTTTGTTTAAACTGTGTTGTCTACATTTAAACAAATGACAGTTTAAGGGAACTTTGAATTTTTTTAATTACAGCTGTTAATTTTGTAAACACTAAATTTCTAAAACCTGACACTGCACCCTTTTATGCCCTCTGGGTCGGAGCCCTTTGGACAGATTTGCACCAAACTTCACACAAACCATCCTTGAATAATGCTTAATCAACGACAGTAGTATTATTTGTATTTCGTTCGCGTCTACCAGTTAAAGTTCGTCGGCCTCCTCCTCTTGGCCGTCCTGGTCGACGTCTTATAGTCTCCATTATGTCGAACGTTTTTTTGGTTATGTTTTGATTTTGTGCAAATAAAAACTGGTTTTTTGTTGCCAGCTGTACGTTCAATAACCATTTTTCAGGGTCAGATTTTATTTGTTTAACCACTTCCTTAAATAAACAGCTGATTTCTCGATCGTTGGTTTGTAACTGCATATTATGTCTATGGGGAAAATCGCGACTTTGACCCCATATTTTCCCATGTCCACGGTGACTTTTATAAATTTTTTTAATTGATGGCAAAACTACATGCTAAGACCTTCCTAACGACACCTTGTACATGGTGATTGGTAGCACCACCGCTCCAAAACAATTATGACAAAAATATGCCTAGCGTATTAAAAATATAGATATAGATTAAATAAGTATAGATTGTAAATTCCCGTCGTATGATCATCTGGAAAATTTCCAGGAATTATTCAAATTGTATGCATATTATAGTTTGTTACGTAACATAGCTCAGTTTGGATAAAAAAACACATTTTTGACCTCAACACTACTATTTTTTTATATCTACAGATTGGAAGGTCTTATAACTTTAAAAATTGAATAGTAAATACGTTTAAATTTCTGTATGAGTGCATTTAAGACTACAAGTAAAATTACTAAGGACGATTTTAGAGAGCTTCTTGGGAAGCGGCCATCACGAACACTATTAGAGGTTTAGGGATGGGGGTCATTGTTTCGCCTAGCATGGCGGACTGGTAGACAGTACAGTCAGTAACAAAATTTGGGGTGGGGAAAAACTGTCCGGTTTTGTCGGGTGCGTAAGGGGGAGATGTCCAATTGCACCGGTGGTCAGGGATCAGCCCCAAACTGATGTGTCCAGTTGCACCGGAGCGCCTTTTGGGGGGTGTTCCAATTGCACCGGCTGTCAATCTAAATTAAGACGATTTTTTTGATTCAACTAAGTATAAGACTAAAGGTTAAAATATAGAGGTTGTAGAAATAACTATTACATAAAAGAAAGTGCCAACCAGACCGGATGCCCAGTACAGTAGGTTAGGTTAGGTTAGAGTAAAGGTATAGCCTCATTCCTGGTAAAATTTATTTTGCAATGTAAAGATGTTAGTGTTGCCACGGACAAACACAAAATTAAACATTAATTACATAGTTACCATATTTATTAGCTAGAACTTGCTGTGGTCTACCATTAGTATGTGGCAAGGAACCATCGGCAAGTGTTTGAAAAAATATTCCATTACGAAATTGTTAAACACTTATAAACCTAGTTACAAATACATAAGAAAGCATGCCACTATGTTTGAAGATAAATGTAGTGGGGTGGGGAAGGGAGAAAGCCTTCCAATTGCACCGGCTCCTGCGGTCGAAGGAATTCGCAGCGGGGATAAGTGGGGTGGGTAGATATTTGACCACCGGTGCAATTAGACACTTTTCGGACGGAGGAATATTTTGACCCTTGAAAATTCCTTTGACCGCCGGTGCAATTGGATATCAGCCGCGTAAGGCATAAAATCCGGACACTTTTTTATGTACGAAACGTCAAAGTCGGACAGCGTCAAATAGGGACACTAGAGAAACTGTCCGGGTTTGTCGGGTGCGTAAGTCGTTAAACCCGGATACTTTTATTTCTATACGGATGTGTCAAAGTCGGACAGCGACAAATCGGGACTAAAAATGTGTCTGGATTTGAGGCTGTCCGACTTTGGTGCGGTCCCAAGAGTAAGTTTTGGTCAGTAAAAAATAGGCTATTAGGCCTATCCAAACAACTTTTCATTCAGAAATCAGAATCATAAAAGTGCAATGTTGTACAAGGCAAACATCAATCGTGTTATTAATATAATACTCGCAACTTCGCCTTTAAGTACGCACAGAGTGAGTCAACGTTGTATCTGAAATTTAGTGACAATACATCCCAGGAACTTTGGGAAACCCCTATTAACTTCCCCACTGTCCTAGTGAGAAAAATGTATAGTGATATTATTATCAGCTGTTGTTTGATTTAATTTATATGATCAACGGTTGAACCATTTTGAACCAAGTATAAAAGAGCCCACATGGTCTTGTCATGTGTGGTCATGTGATGTCATGTGTGTGGTCTTGTGAAAAACAAACCCTAAATTTCACAAAGATAAAAACTACAACACAAATAAGTAGGTAACACGTGGGGACTAATAATTTGTCAGAAGTGCAAGTGAAAATGATAATTCGAAGATTCCTATCACATAATAACTATTTGGTCGGGACAGACCTTTCTCAATGTCGGGACCAGACCTCCAAACAAGGTTGACCGCTTATTCAATACAGTACGTGGCACTAGAGTGGAGACGGGAGGAGAGAAGGCAGTGGAAGGTCACTATCAGCGATCAGCTGATCAGCTGGGCAGTGGCGGGAGATAACAGCTGTTGCGCGGGTGCGGGCCACCCGAGCGTGAAGAGGTTATGTCACCACCACAGTCCATTGATCTTTGTTTACTTCCTCATCCTCCCCCCTCCATTCCAAGTCCTGTTCAGTTGAACGTATTTGGGTGACGAATATGTTTGATTGGAATTTTTTAAGATAATAGAGTCACTATAAAAGTAGTCAGAATTTTGGGAGAGCTTGTCTTGAAAGATCCTCAGAGAAGCTATATACAGTAATTGGAAGCAAAGGCCATTATATTGTAGCTTAGACCTTGTCCGTAGTCCGGACTGCGGTCATCCATTCATCGCGACATTGGATGTTTCCTGTCATTATTTTTTCTCTGTAGTGTAACTACAGTAACTAAAACAAAAATACCTCCGTCGCAGCAAACCTGCATACTCAGCGAATTTCCAATGGAGATACAAATTTCATAATACCACATAAAGCCACTTACCAAGTTTCATAAAAATATATTCCCAAATAAGCGCTATATACAATTTTAATTATTCTCCATAAGAATAACATTGGGGCTGAGTACGCAGGTTTGCTGCATCAACGAACATAAAAAGTTGGTTTTTATGCTAATATCAATATAACTCAACTAGGTGAAGTTATACACCAGTTTTTATTAATTTATGTTCATAATTAAGGTAGACATAGCATTTAATAATTATCCATCAGAATAACATGGGGTTGAGTACGCAGGTTTGCTGCTACGGTTGCCTTTGGCAAAAAATTATTTTTTTGAGCACATATCAATAGACCACAACCAGATGAAGCCATATAGCAAGTTTCGTCAGTATACGTTCATAAATAAGCGAGATATAACATTTTTCTTTACCTCCATAAGAATAACATTGATAGACAACGTACCGGCACTGTGTTTAGCACTTTCAGTATCTCGGTAACCAATTGACGTAGAGAAATTATCAAAATACCAAATTGTGTGTTTTTTTAAAACTAAATCCAATGGTAAAAACTAAAATTTGACTATTTCAAAAATGATATGTAACAAATTTAAAAAACCTATTTTTGGGGTACATAACCCCCCCAAAATACCCCTTCGGATGGAGCGATCTGGCTGGTTTTCGAACTTTAAATCATAAATGTTGCTTTACACGTTTATACCAAATTTCATCAAAATCGGATCATTTTTACGAGAGTTATCGTGCTCACGGACACACACACACACACACATATATATATATTATATATACATGATTGCAAGACCTCATTTGGGAATGTCACCTATTCTACCTACATTGCGGAGCCAAGAAATGCTTTCAATTATTACAAGAAACCTTCATATTTCGAAACATGAATCGAACCATAAGGAAATATTTATCTACGTGCGATACCTGCCAGAAATGTAAGATCAGCAACCGACCGCTAGTGGCCACAGCGAAAGGAGTGCTATGTACAGGAAAGAATGAACAGCTAGCCGTTGATATCATCGGACCTCTTCCTACCAGTGTGTCAAACGTTAAATATATACTTATTGTCATCGATATCTTCACCAAATTCATCAAGTTATACCCTATGCAAAAAGCCACCACTAAAACAATATTAAATAAATTATTCACTCAACACTTCCCAAATTATGGATACCCTAAAAGAATCCAGTCTGATAATGGAACACAATTCAAGAGCGGAGAATACATCCAGAAGATGGAGCAGAATAATATCGAATTAATCTTCAATCCAGTGTACCACCCATGCTACAACCTTGCCGAGAGACCTATTCGAGAAGTTAAGAGATGTCTACGCACCTATTGCTCCCGTCAACACAAGAAGTGGGCGAAATATATTCCTGATATTAATGCATGCCTCAATGAATTATATCATGAATCGACCGGATTCACTCCTAACGAACTACAATTCGGCGTTCGAGATCACCGCTTTTGGGAAAAATATTTGTCTGAAAATCCATTCATAATTGATACTCCAATAGAACAGAAGTTACTCATCGCTAAACGCAGGTTAGATGCCAAACGAATTAAAAGATCAGCAAAGTTAAATCAGAATCGAAAACCACAAACATTAAAGATAAACGATAAAGTGCTAATAAAATCACACCCCCTCTCCCGACCTATTTATGGAGAAACTGCAAAGCTTTTCGAGGTTTACGAAGGACCATTCGTCATCAAGCAAATATTAGGAAAATCTACTTTTCATGTAACCAGAAAGAACGAAGACATCTTATTTGGACCATACCACATTGCCACTCCTTTTCCTAGTTAAGTTGGTCACCGGCTAGATCAGCTAGGTCGGGGTTGAAGATTTGTAATGGCGTTGAAAATCAACCATAACAAGGAACCTCAGAAATCCTTAATTAAGTTGTAGGGCGCCACCTCATTGGAGGATGTAGAGAAACTGAGACTCATCAATGAGGAACCAAGTCTCTTCCCTTAGAGGTCCTTGGTAGAGATTGATAATCAAACCAATTAAATAAGCTGAAAGATATATTGCACTTGATTTGGCTGGTCGTTACACCATAGGCTTATGAAAGTTTGTTATAAAATAAAACATTTTATAGATATTTAAAAATATAAATGAAGTATGGTAACTCTAGACAATTAGATTAGGCTAAGAAATATTTACTTCAATGTAACTCGATTACTTTAACTCAATATATATAGTTCACAATGATTTTAAATAGAAGTAATACTGTTAGTTGTATAATTAATCTTGATAAATAAAATAATTTAAATTTTGGTAAGTCAAATAAATATTTAATCAAAATAAACTGCCAAATTGCCGGATTTATCCAGCTTTAGTAATCGGTAACAAGGTAGACTCAATTGTAAACTCAAAAA
Source organism: Allygus modestus (assembly GCA_963675035.1). Taxonomy (NCBI): domain Eukaryota; kingdom Metazoa; phylum Arthropoda; class Insecta; order Hemiptera; family Cicadellidae; genus Allygus; species Allygus modestus. Next base: position 404,930,960 of record OY776112.1, read on the forward strand.
TAGAAATAACAATTAAATTTAATCAACTTTTGAGATAAGGATAACAAAATACCAATGTTGGCCTAAAATAAAATGTATTACCAACAGCAGATAAGCGCTTAATCTTCAGACCAAAATATTTCCTGAACTCATCCTTCAAATTCTTTAGATAAACATCAAATCCCTTATATTCATCAAAATGTCAACATGAGACAACCACATATACTACTATATTCATTAATTATACAGATCCTTAAAACTAATGTACAAATCTTAACCTAACAATCAACACAACAATCACCTAGGTGGCCACCTGTAAATAACATGAATTAATATGCAACATCAAAGTTCAATTGGCACTGTAGTAAATAGTCTCTTCTCTGGGGTAGTTGTCTTCCTTGATGAGAAAATCCTGGGTCGGAAATAAATGTGAATAGTCACTCACCAAATTGAAGTTCAAAATTATCGCGGGCCCGCAAACGGTATCGCATTTACACTGAAGTCCTAAGGGGTTTGGAAGGCCCCAGTAGTCCAAGCAGCACACAGTAGTACCAGGCTGTCTGATGTAGAAGTCCCAGGAGTAGTCCAAGGTGGCAGCCAGCTCTCACAGTGGCAGGTGGTGTCCAGCACCTCTAAGGTGGCTGACTGTCAAAACCCTGTGCAAGCACCGTGCCAGAATAATATTTGACCCGGCTAAATAACCACATGATTCTTATGTCCCTAATTCCCCTTACAAAAATGTCCATTTTATCTCATAACATCCTTGGCAAGATAACAAGTCCTAATCCCATATCAATTACATTACTGTGGTGATGATATAATTTCTCTCTGAGCAAGTTTCAACAATAAATTACATGAAAGTAAACTACAATATCAGACAATAATATTTAATTTCCCCTAAAATATTTAAACTGAAATATTTCTGCACGCTTAGTCCATCTAGACAAATGTTAAACATAAGCCCATTACCTATCCATATGATATTCCATACTTCCAAAAAAAAAACCTTACATTAATATTAGAATAGGCATTTATTCATTTTTTTACTACAAACAAATAATTATCTAGAATAAACATCCATTTAAACTTCATTGCTGTATACTTATCAATTTATTACCCAGAACTGTGGTTGTCTTGAATTAAATTGTATATCTATGCATACTGAATGTGAACCAAAACATATTTATATAAAACATCCCTCTATTAAAACAATCTAAATTGAAACACAGTTAAATTACTCTTGGTAGATACTGGTTCTAAAATAATTATTTAATTGGACCATGAATTTATTTCAAAATAAAATCTATACAATTTACTATAAGATTAGTTTAATCGATGAGGTTATTTAAAATATGACCTTTGTAAAATATCCAACACAACTCATCTAGTCACGAACATTTTTCCTGTATCTGACTAAGAATATTATACTACCTCAACTGAACACCCATTAAAATAATAACATCCTTATTTAAAGGTTAAACATCTTATAACTAAACATTTAATAATAATAATTTACTTTCTTGTGGTAAAATAAAATCCAATCCCTTCCAAATTATATTCCCTTGTCTTAACTTACATAATAATACATAATAATAATACCCATCTGTCTAAATCATGTTTAACACTATTGAAATTTAAAACAACTGCAATTAATTATTTGCGAAATTGTAGACAAAATTTTACAGCTAAATTATTAACCAGAAATTACAGGATTTCTGATCGGCATGTTGGAACAATGTTTTGAAAGATCAAGTTTCTGAAACTTCGCTAAAGTTTTTTTTTTTTTTTTAACTTCCCCAGCCAAAAATTAGGTTACCAAGGGTAAATAAACAAGGTTTTATATAATAAATATTACTAACATATATATATATATTTTTTTTTAACTAGTTTTCCTGATTCAGCTAAAATCCAGTCGACCAGCCAAACAATTCATGTTTTAAAAGCCTACTATTACTTTTGTTTTATTAAATTTATATTCATGAAAACAACATTAAACTATTAATTTGAACATCAACTCACCTCAGGCAACAGTTATTTATCCACCAACTCTGGGTGTGAGGGTTTAAATTCACCAATAACAGACTAGCACAAATTTTCTTTCACTGCCGCCGCTTCCTCAGTCCTTCCGCCCCAAATCGGCTGTTATCAATCTCTCTCGGCGCCCTGAACCAAGCGTCAGTCCATGCGGCCGGGCCCCGAAACCAGCGTCCATGACTGTTTGATCACGTCGCCGCTCCTTATCTTGTTGACCGTTGGCACTGGCTAAAACGGTAATGCCTGCAAGTGAGGGAGGCAATTGCACGCACATCCACCAGGTGGTGGCTTTATTTGCCGGAAGGTGCACTCTACCGACGATAAATCCAAAAATGGCGAGCCTTTCCAGGTGATCAAGCTGGAAATTCTCGGGGATTATAGATTTTAAATTTCAAGCGTTACAACATATCTGCATTAAAAAGATACATAGAACCGATAATAGAAGAGGATAATGTAAATAGTGAAGAAGACCCTGACAACATAAACTCTTAAAACAGTGTATATAGTTCATCATCATCAAGTGTAATAATCCATCATAATCCATCAAGTGTAATAATTTTAAATGAGGAGATCGTCATGAACCTTAACCGCGAGTGCGTACCCCTTCCCATATTCCCCAAGTGAACAGTGTGATTATTCCCCAAAACAGTGTTGAATAACAATTTATTTATAAATGCGATGATTATAAACAGTGAATTTTGCCCTTGTAACAAACAATGTATAAACCAAAGTGTTTTTATGCGAGTGAAGAACTTCATCCCCATGCCAATAAACAATTGTTATATTAAATGTTCCCTTAATCCCAATTTCCCCTGTGCGGTCATGAACTATCTTAATCCCTCATCCCATATTTCCCCATTTATGTATTGTTCCTATATTTATGTAAATTTAGAATAAGAAGTGTATTATCACCAACCAACATCAATCATTTAATGTACCTCATAACTAGCTGTAAATATATTTCATACTAAATAATTCATGTATTCCATTTCATACTTGATCGAAATCTGTCTTTAATTTCATATCATACAGATTTCTGAGGAGATAATTATAGTATTACATGTCATTCATTCATCATTTAGTGATAATTTTCTTATTATCTGTTATTTTATATTTAAGTTTCCATATAAATGTATTAATTAATTAATTTCCCCTAAATGTGTTATTGGTGTTAATTGTCCTATATCCATGCCTAATAATAATCGTCATTATCATCACTCCTCAGAAAGCCATTCCCCTCTATATATTTAATGTTTATTTATCTGTGCAATTGTATAATAATATGTATTTCATTAATTTAATCACCAATAATTATTCATAGCCTATCCCCATATAATAACCTACTCACTTAATTTAATATATTTGTTAATAATAATATTTTAGATATAATTTATGTGAGAGGATTGCAATAGAATTAAAATTTAATATAATATACTTTTCAAAAATAGTCCTTAAGGAATCTAAATTACAGTGACCAGTGTTAACAATTGTGTGACCATGTGCTTCTCAACAATGGACCATGCTTCCAGACCTCATCTCTACTAGATCCTTCTTCTTGCTCCAGAGGCCATTGTGTTAAGACCTAAAATCTGTGAAGGACACAGTTCCTATTTTAAATTTCCCAGTATGGCCTAAGTTTTGCATTGCTTAGTGCTCATTTTATTAGGGACTTACTGCTCAATTAATACCATCTTTAAATTCACTCCTTTTTATTTGATTTTCCCCAAAAACTGGTATTTGAGCGAAGAACATTTGTAAGCAGATTGGTAAACTACTTCCATTGTATTCTATTTAGGGACTGGAAAGAATACAGACATTTAAATAGAACAAGCCTAATGTTCTGAAAGTTAAAGTAACCTCAAGAGAGTATTTTATATTGAACTATCTTTCCAAATTTAATTTTGAGTATTTTAACCATTCATAAAGTCAGTGAAACCATTGGACTCTCCTTTTGGACAACACTAAAATTTCCATTGTTGTAATTTTTCAATACATCAGCTTAATTGGACTTAATATTCTTTCAAATATCATCCCAACGTTATTCAAGTCAGCACGATACTTCCCCCCTGAGAAAAAGAGCCCTCATTTGTAAAGAAACCCCATTTAGAACCCAAAATATGAACATTTAGTTTTAGGCCTACAAGTATTATTGTCATTAATTTTCTAGGCTAGGCCACACATTGTAACTGTTCCCCCTGAGTTGTATATTATTGTAAATCCCTTTAATTGAGAACCTTTTGAAACATAATTGTACTAATAGATAAATAAATATTGTATTGTTCCTCTGTAACTTTGTATTTTATTCAAATAGTTAAAGAAATCTTAGAAATTGTACACCTACCTTTTGTTGACATCCAGAGTAAATACAAAACACATTCTACTCACTACAATAAAGTAAAGGAGACCACAAGTATAAGTATATTTATTATCAAGTCAAAGAAGATCATTTGTGAGCTATATTTAAATAGCCTAGGGAATTTTGTAAATAATAACACTGATTTTTGTAAAGAGAAGCTAGGCTTAGCACATGGCAGCCATTTCCCTCAGATCCCGATGGCGTCACTTTTATATCCATTTCCCCTGAACACATCCGAGCAGATAATTAGTTAAGAGTAAGCAATTTAGAATTATAATTAAGTAAAGAACCCTTTTAGGCGAGTGTAAATAAGAATATATATATATATATATATATATATATGTGTGTGTGTGTGTGTGTGTGTGTGTGTGTGTGTGTGTGTGTGTGTGTGTGTGTGTGTTGGGGTGAGGACCCCATTGGTTCCTCGGGGTTTCTGAGGAATTCCGTACACCCGAGTCAATCATTTGTATCCTCCAGGTGGTGGAGAATGCTGTGGAGGAGGCTGATGTCGATGGGGATGGTAATTGTTTTGTTTTGTGATATACAGTTTCAAACGAATGGTGTTTTTGGGGTCTGGAGACCTCAAGACGAAAAGTTATCATGGTCCCGGGCCTAGGTCTTACCATGCCGACTATGGTAATAGCTTTTTCACTATAGGGGAAATTCGCTAATTCCATATTCGGAAGTCATAGGGAATGTTTTGTTGTTTCACATACTGGGTGTCTAGCGTCTGCTTACCCCATTCTGGTTTCCGGAGGTTGTAATTTTCCGTAATTTCAACAAAAATGTAAAACATCAGTTAATGAGAAATAAGCTATGATCACAGTATCTGTGTGTCGGGGGTCCTTTAATAAACCAAAAAGGAAAGCAAACTAACAAGTAAAAAATAAGGTTACCTAATTGATACACCAAATATGTAAATACCAATGCCATACTGTTAGTAATATTAAATATTCTACTAAAATTTATTTTTATTTCTCGCTAATATATTTACTTTATCAGACTTTGATAATGACCAACATATCGGCCCAGAAGACATAGAGACGGCCCTTCGGTTGTTGACTCACGGAGAACTGACACCAGAGGAAATCTCCCAGGTAAGTACTACTTTGAAATTGTGTGTGTATGTGTTTGGGCGCGTGCAATAAAGCTAGCATTCTTCTTTTCGAATGAATCGTAAAATGTTTCAAGTATCAATTTTAAAGCCATTTTTGGCGGCAGGGCCACCACATCTCTAGGTCGGGCCCAGGGCCACATTCTGATTGCGGGATCCTTTCCCTAACTTATCAAAACAGCATTCAATGACCCCACCCCCAACCACTATACACGCCCTTCCGTTGCCTATTTTAACAAGTAAAATTAATTTAACTAGATACAAATTCATATCATTTTAAAAACAACTAAACTTGACAAATAGTTTAAGTACAGTTCACAATTTCAGTAATTATAATCGGACAATCGGACATGGATAAACAAAGGAAATAATTAAATCCTAATAACAATTTACTAAGCAATTCTACAATGAAATTATTGTAAATTTGTAGCCAATTGTCAGTCCACACTTTGTTTAGTCAAGGTTAGGAGGGTTGTTTTACCCTGCATATGTTCTTTCATTCGGAATGAGATGATATAACAAGTGAAATGAAAATGTAATACCCCGTAGCAGCAAACCTGCGTAATCAGCGAATTTACAATGCATATATATGTAACTTAATACCACATAAAGCCACATACCAAGTTTCATCAATGTACATTCATAAATTCATACATTCATAAATGGCCCTACGACATTTGAATTATTTTCTATAAGAATAACATGGTGGCTGAGTACGCAGGTTTGCTGAAGCAAGGAACAAAAAAATTGGGGTTTTATACAAATATCAATATAACTCAAGTAAGTAAAGCCACATACCAAATGTTATTAATTTATGTTCATAATTAAGGGAGATAACACGTTACTTATTTTCCATAAGAATAACATGGGGCTGAGTACGCAGGTTTGCTGCTGCTATGGGAAATATCGGCCAAAAAATGTTTTTTAGTGCAAATATCAATAGACCACAATGATATGAAGCAATATACCAAGTTTCATCAGGATAAGTTGGTAAATAAGCGACATATATACATGAGTATTACTTCAACAGTTCCCTGGTTGATTATGAACAGCTGTTACAATTCTTTTGTTTTGATTTGAAACTCCATAAGCCCAAAGTTAATTTTTTTAACTTTTCATTTGAGTTTTTTTACATTATTTGATTTTTCCTAGGGATGAGGCCTGTCTAGAACTAATTTTTATCCCAGAAATTAGTTATTTCGAACATTTGAAGGAAATCGTTGGAGCCGTTTTTGAGATCCGTGTCGCAAGCAAGCAAGCACGCATGCAAGCAAGCAAGCAAGCAAACCTTACTCATATTAGAGTATAGGATTACGACCTTAATGGGTTAAATATGGTCAAAATACAATAACTGTCATTTAATTTATTTTTTCCATTTTAACGTCACACTACTTGAAAATTCCTCCTCAAAGAGGTGACAGTCATGTCTTACAGAGAAGAAATTATAAGTAGGTAAAATTAAAAATTAATTCAAGATAAAATTAACGTACATTCATAGTTTCCTTCAAAAACTCATCAACTTTTATCATCCCCAACAACCTCACGCCTACTTGGATCTTTTCCTAACCTTATAATGCGCAAAATTGTATTCCCAGCATTGCAGGTAAATAGAACCAGGAGTATCAGAACAGCCAAAAAATCAATACTTTCAGATTTGAATAAAAATTGGAATATTTGTATGTTTTTAACTGATTTTGAGTTTTTATAGTTTTTTATGTTTAAATTCACTTCCCTCACGTCAGCGTGCTGCGTGCGAACTCGTTTTGTTTTTATCTGACTGTTGCATCAAAGAGTAAGCAATAGCAATGCACTCTGTTACTCACCAACGACGTCATTGGCGTAGGTGTCGCCTGCTGCTAAGTCGCGGCAGGCCGCAATGTAAAAAAATGTTAACAGGCTTACAAGTGGTTTATATTTTACATTTTTGAGTGTTTGTTTTGTTTGATATTGTAATAAAAACATAAGCTTATTTCTAAACAGTTTTAGCGAATTTCCTACAGGGAAGAAGCTATTACCGTAGTCGGCATGGTAAGACTTAGGCCTGAGACTATGATAACTTTTCATTTTGAGATCCCCAGATGCCAAAAACACAATGACCCGATTTTGACGAAATATGGTATAAACGTGTAAAACAGCATTTATGACTTTAGGTACGAAAACCAGACATATCGACCTATCCGAAGGGGTATTTTGGGCGGGTTTTGTACTCCAAATTTTTTTTTTTAAATTGTGTAAATATAATTTTTGAAAAAGTCAAATTTTAGTTTTTTTTCAATTAGAATCAGCTTAAAAAGATGCACAATTTGGTGTTTTGATCATTGCTCTACGTCAAATGGTTACAGAGATACTGAAAGTGCTAAACACAGTACGTTGTCCATTTTTGGAACAAAGTTATTTTGATTGATTGATTGTTATTCTTGTGGAGAATAAGAAAAATTGTATATGTCGCTTATTTATCAACTTATCCTGATGAAACTTGGTATATTGCTTCATATCATTGTGGTCTATTGATATTTGCACTAAAAAACATTTTTTGGCCGATATTTCCCATAGCAGCAGCAAACCTGCGTACTCAGCCCCATGTTATTCTTATGGAAAATAAGTACAACGTGTTATCTCCCTTAATTATGAACATAAATTAATAACATTTGGTATGTGGCTTTACTTACTTGAGTTATATTGATATTTGTATAAAACCCCAATTTTTTGTTCCTTGCTTCAGCAAACCTGCGTACTCAGCCGTCATGTTATTCTTATAGAAAATAATTCAAATGTCGTAGGGCCATTTATGAATGTATGAATTTATGAATGTACATTGATGAAACTTGGTATGTGGCTTTATGTGGTATTAAGTTACATATATATGCATTGTAAATTCGCTGATTACGCAGGTTTGCTGCTACGGGGTATTACATTTTCATTTCACTTGTTATATCATCTCATTCCGAATGAAAGAACATATGCAGGGTAAAACAACCCTCCTAACCTTGACTAAACAAAGTGTGGACTGACAATTGGTTACAAATTTACAATAATTTCATTGTAGAATTGCTTAGTAAATTGTTATTAGGATTTAATTATTTTCTTTGTTTATCCATGTCCGATTGTCCGATTATAATTACTGAAATTGTGAACTGTGCTTAAACTATTTGTCAAGTTTAGTTGTTTTTAAAATGATATGAATTTGTATCTAGTTAAATTAATTTTACTTGTTAAAATAGGCAACGGAAGGGCGTGTATAGTGGTTGGGGGTGGGGTCATTGAATGCTGTTTTGATAAGTTAGGGAAAGGATCCCGCAATCAGAATGTGACCCTGGGCCCGACCTAGAGATGTGGTGGCCCTGCCGCCAAAAATGGCTTTAAAATTGATACTTGAAACATTTTACGATTCATTCGAAAAGAAGAATGCTAGCTTTATTGCACGCGCCCAAACACATACACACACAATTTCAAAGTAGTACTTACCTGGGAGATTTCCTCTGGTGTCAGTTCTCCGTGAGTCAACAACCGAAGGGCCGTCTCTATGTCTTCTGGGCCGATATGTTGGTCATTATCAAAGTCTGATAAAGTAAATATATTAGCGAGAAATAAAAATAAATTTTAGTAGAATATTTAATATTACTAACAGTATGGCATTGGTATTTACATATTTGGTGTATCAATTAGGTAACCTTATTTTTTACTTGTTAGTTTGCTTTCCTTTTTGGTTTATTAAAGGACCCCCGACACACTGATACTGTGATCATAGCTTATTTCTCATTAAATGATGTTTTACATTTTTGTTGAAATTACGGAAAATTACAACCTCCGGAAACCAGAATTGGGTAAGCAGACGCTAGACACCCAGTATGTGAAACAACAAAACATTCCCTATGACTTCCGAATATGGAATTAGCGAATTTCCCCTATAGTGAAAAAGCTATTACCATAGTCGGCATGGTAAGACCTAGGCCCGGGACCATGATAACTTTTCGTTTTGAGGTCTCCAGACCCCAAAAACACCATTCGTTTGAAACTGTATATCACAAAACAAAACAATTACCATCCCCATCGACATCAGCCTCCTCCACAGCATTCTCCACCACCTGGAGGATACAAATGATTGACTCGGGTGTACGGAATTCCTCAGAAACCCCGAGGAACCAATGGGGTCCTCACCCCAACACACACACACACACACACACACATATATATAGCACTTTCAGTATCTCGGTAACCAATTGACGTAGAGAAATTATCAAAATACCAAATTGTGTGTTTTTTTTAAAACTAAATCCAATGGTAAAAACTAAAATTTGACTATTTCAAAAATGATATGTAACAAATTTAAAAAACCCATTTTTGGGGTACATAACCCCCCCAAAATACCCCTTCGGATGGAACGATCTGGCTGGTTTTCGAACTTTAAATCATAAATGTTGCTTTACACGTTTATACCAAATATCATCAAAATCGGATCATTTTTACGAGAGTTATCGTGCTCACGGACACACACACACACACACACATATATATATATATGTGTGTGTGTGTGTGTGTGTGTGTGTGTGTGTGTGTGTGTCCGTGAGCACGATAACTCTCGTAAAAATGATCCGATTTTGATGAAATTTGGTATAAACGTGTAAAGCAACATTTATGATTTAAAGTTCGAAAACCAGCCAGATCGTTCCATCCGAAGGGGTATTTTGGGGGGGTTATGTACCCCAAAAATTTGTTACATATCATTTTTGAAATAGTCAAATTTTAGTTTTTACCATTGGATTTAGTTTTAAAAAAACACACAATTTGGTATTTTGATAATTTCTCTACGTCAATTGGTTACCGAGATACTGAAAGTGCTAAACACAGTGCCGGTACGTTGTCTATCAATGTTATTCTTATGGAGGTAAAGAAAAATGTTATATCTCGCTTATTTATGAACGTATACTGACGAAACTTGCTATATGGCTTCATCTGGTTGTGGTCTATTGATATGTGCTCAAAAAAAATAATTTTTTGCCAAAGGCTCCCGTAGCAGCAAACCTGCGTACTCAACCCCATGTTATTCTGATGGATAATTATTAAATGCAATGTCTACCTTAATTATGAACATAAATTAATAAAAACTGGTGTATAACTTCACCTAGTTGAGTTATATTGATATTAGCATAAAAACCAACTTTTTATGTTCGTTGATGCAGCAAACCTGCGTACTCAGCCCCAATGTTATTCTTATGGAGAATAATTAAAATTGTATATAGCGCTTATTTGGGAATATATTTTTATGAAACTTGGTAAGTGGCTTTATGTGGTATTATGAAATTTGTATCTCCATTGGAAATTCGCTGAGTATGCAGGTTTGCTGCGACGGAGGTATTTTTGTTTTAGTTACTGTAGTTACACTACAGAGAAAAAATAATGACAGGAAACATCCAATGTCGCGATGAATGGATGACCGCAGTCCGGACTACGGACAAGGTCTAAGCTACAATATAATGGCCATTGCTTCCAATTACTGTATATAGCTTCTCTGAGGATCTTTCAAGACAAGATCTCCCAAAATTCTGACTACTTTTATAGTGACTTTATTATCTTAAAAAATTCCAATCAAACATATTCGTCACCCAAATACGTTCAATTGAACAGGACTTGGAATGGAGGGGGGAGGATGAGGAAGTAAACAAAGATCAATGGACTGTGGTGGTGACATAACCTCTTCACGCTCGGGTGGCCCGCACCCGCGCAACAGCTGTTATCTCCCGCCACTGCCCAGCTGATCAGCTGATCGCTGATAGTGACCTTCCACTGCCTTCTCTCCTCCCGTCTCCACTCTAGTGCCACGTACTGTATTGAATAAGCGGTCAACCTTGTTTGGAGGTCTGGTCCCGACATTGAGAAAGGTCTGTCCCGACCAAATAGTTATTATGTGATAGGAATCTTCGAATTATCATTTTCACTTGCACTTCTGACAAATTATTAGTCCCCTCGTGTTACCTACTTATTTGTGTTGTAGTTTTTATCTTTGTGAAATTCAGGGTTTGTTTTTCACAAGACCACACACATGACATCACATGACCACACATGACAAGACCATGTGGGCTCTTTTATACTTGGTTCAAAATGGTTCAACCGTTGATCATATAAATTAAATCAAACAACAGCTGATAATAATATCACTATACATTTTTCTCACTAGGACAGTGGGGAAGTTAATAGGGGTTTCCCAAAGTTCCTGGGATGTATTGTCACTGAATTTCAGATACAACGTTGACTCACTCTGTGCGTACTTAAAGGCGAAGTTGCGAGTATTATATTAATAACACGATTGATGTTTGCCTTGTACAACATTGCACTTTTATGATTCTGATTTCTGAATGAAAAGTTGTTTGGATAGGCCAAATAGCCTATTTTTTACTGACCAAAACTTACTCTTGGGACCGCGCCAAAGTCGGACAGCCTCAAATCCAGACACATTTTTAGTCCCGATTTGTCGCTGTCCGACTTTGACACATCTGTATAGAAATAAAAGTATCCGGGTTTAACGACTTACGCACCCGACAAACCCGGACAGTTTCTCTAGTGTCCCTATTTGACGCTGTCCGACTTTGACGTTTCCTACATAAAAAAGTGTCCGGATTTTATGCCTTACGCACCCGACAAAACCGGACAGTTTTTCCCCACCCCAAATTTTGTTACTGACTGTACTGTCTACCAGTCCGCCATGCTAGGCGAAACAATGACCCCCATCCCTAAACCTCTAATAGTGTTCGTGATGGCCGCTTCCCAAGAAGCTCTCTAAAATCGTCCTTAGTAATTTTACTTGTAGTCTTAAATGCACTCATACAGAAATTTAAACGTATTTACTATTCAATTTTCAAAGTTATATGACCTTCCAATCTGTAGATATAAAAAAATAGTAGTGTTGAGGTCAAAAATGTGTTTTTTAGCGAATTTCCCCTATAGGGAAGAAGCTATTACCGTAGTCGGCATGGTAAGACCTAGGCCCGGGACCATAATAACTTTTCGTTTTGAGGTCCCTAGACCCCAAAAACACCATTCGTTCGAAACTATATATATATATATATATATGTGTGTGTCCGTGAACACGATAACTTTCGTAAAAATTATCCGATTTTGATGAAATTTGGTCTAAACGTGTAAAGCAGCATTTATGACTTTAAGTTCGAAAACCAGCCAGATCGCTTTCTCCTAAGGGGTATTTTGGGGGGGTTTTGTACCTCAAAAATGGGTTTTTTGAATTTTTTACATATAATTTTCGAAATAATCAAATTTTAGTTTTTCCCATTGGATTCAGCTTAAAAAAAAACACAATTTGGTATTTTGATCATTTCTCTACGTCAATTGGTTACCGAGATATTGAAAGTGGTAAACACAGTACGTTGTCTAATGTTATTCTTATGGAGGAAAATAAAAATTTTATATCTCGCTTATTTATGAACATATACTGACGAAACTTGGTATACGGCTTCATCTGGTTGTGTACCATTGATATTTGCTCAAAAAAACAATTTTTTGCCAAGGGCTCCCGTAGCAGAAAACCTGCGTACTCAGCCCCATGTTATTCTTATGGAGAATAAGTAACGTGTTATCTCCCTTAATTATGAAAATAAATTAATTAAATTTGGTATGTGACTTCACCTAGTTGAGTTATATTGATATTAGCATAAAACCCCATTTTTTATGTTCCTTGCTTCAGCAAACCTGCATACTCAGCCGCCATGTTATTCTTATGGAGAATAATTAAAATGTCATAAATCGTTTATTTATGAATGTATATTGATGAAACTTGGTCTGTAGCTTTATGTGGTATTAAGATAAATATATATGCATTGGAAATTCGCTGAGTACGCAGGTTTGCTGCTACGGGGGTATTTATCTAAACTGAGCTATGTTACGTAACAAACTATAATATGCATACAATTTGACTAATTCCTGGAAATTTTCCAGATGATCATACGACGGGAATTTACAATCTATACTTATTTAATCTATATCTATATTTTTAATACGCTAGGCATATTTTTGTCATAATTGTTTTGGAGCAGTGGTGCTACCAATCACCATGTACAAGGTGTCGTTAGGAAGGTCTTAGCATGTAGTTTTGCCATCAATTAAAAAATTTATAAAAGTCACCGTGGACATGGGAAAATATGGGGCCAAAGTCGCGATTTTCCCCATAGACATAATATGCAGTTACAAACCAACGATCGAGAAATCAGCTGTTTATTTAAGGAAGTGGTTAAACAAATAAAATCTGACCCTGAAAAATGGTTATTGAACGTACAGCTGGCAACAAAAAACCAGTTTTTATTTGCACAAAATCAAAACATAACCAAAAAAACGTTCGACATAATGGAGACTATAAGACGTCGACCAGGACGGCCAAGAGGAGGAGGCCGACGAACTTTAACTGGTAGACGCGAACGAAATACAAATAATACTACTGTCGTTGATTAAGCATTATTCAAGAATGGTTTGTGTGAAGTTTGGTGTAAATCTGTCCAAAGGGCTCCGACCCAGAGGGCATAAAAGGGTGCAGTGTCAGGTTTTAGAAATTTAGTGTTTACAAAATTAACAGCTGTAATTAAAAAAATTCAAAGTTCCTTTAAACTGTCATTTGTTTAAATGTAGACAACACAATTTAAACAAAGAAATGTAAACACTGCCTGGTTTATTATCTTTTGAATTGTGTTACTTGAATTTATATTAACTTTTTTATTTTAACTTATTCCATTGGCTTTTTTTATTATATTAAAAAACTATTACAATAGCTTTATTTCTGTAAACAACTTAATTTTGGCACAGCAACGCGCGCCGGGTAACTGCTGGTTACTTATTTAATAGGTGAGCAGGTTTTTTGTGACAATCACTCCACCTAAACCACTGAACCGATTTTCATGTTTTTGCTGTCATTGGAAAGAGCCTAACGTGAAGTTGTGCATAAAACTGTTTTTATAGAGAAATAATTTGTGAGTGAGGCCCTGGGGCCCTTTAAAGTTGAGTTTTTTTCCCATAAGCTTAACACTGGGAAATTTCTAAGTTTTAAGCAATCAGCTGGATAGAGTAAACACAGTTAATCAGCAGACCATGTTGGCTTTGGAACGGTCACACAATATTTATTGCTCGGACCCGAGCAACAGGCCAACTCGTTTTGAATTAAATCAACAACATAGTTGATATTGCTCCACGGATAAGTCTGTAACATGCTACCTGTTATTACACTAACTTAATAATCCAATGTACGCTCTTTTGTTTCAAGACAAGTTATAACTTGTTGTACAACAGTTGAACGCGTTCCACGTTGTGACAAAACTGCCTTGTTATTAATGAACACATTAAGTACAGAATCAGACCCAATAAAACATATTGTCCTTAAGAATGACATTGGACTTTTGTAAGCCAATAGGCGAAGTCAACAAATATTTTCTAATTGGAAAAAGCCCAAGTTTTATCCTCGCGTATTAGCAGTCTGAGCAGTTGAAGATATTTTTCACCTAAATAAAAATACAGTCAGATTAGTTGATTTCTGTTATCTTGCGGATAGTATGATTATGAATTGAATGTAATACCAACCCAAATTAATGAACACAATGGACTTTCAATTGATGAATAACATGCTGTAATACAAGCATTAAGTTCACACTTGCGAAACACAAAAATATATAATAGTACGTTTCTTTACCGGGAGAGCAAGAGTACAGGCTTCATAAAATTACGCCATACTACCTCATATGGATTCAGTATAGTTTCTAAAATATTTCACTCTGGCTTTTATTTGAGGTTGTCGGTCAATTAATTATAAGGCGTTTCCAACGTTATTCAAATGACCAATAAAATAGCTTCATTAACGCAGATAAGGTCATTAGTTAGAACTAACAAGCCAAGCCGTCAATATCACACGAAGGTCCTGAAGCACAAAAAAAGGAAATGAGAATTCCTTGTATACCGTTACAGTTACAACGACTTTTTGACTGAGCGAGTATGGTATTTCTTGAAGATGCTAAGCTGAAAGTGGTCAAATCCCTGGTATTCCCTATTACGGGTATAAGCGTTTACTAGTTTCTGGAACTAGTTTAATGAATACCGTACAATTCTCACATGCAGGACTTCAACATGGCCTAAAGCGTTTTGTGTTTAGTCCTAAAAGGTTGGATTATCGCAAAAGTGCTAAGGTTCTGAGGTGTCTAAGCAAACTACATACTATAACAATTGTACACAAAGTCTTTGCCACTGGCATTCCAGTAAATTTTAAACACAGATTAAGGAACAGAGTAGGCGTGAGGGAAAAACGCGTTTGTCGGGATTAGTTACTGAAAGTACTTCGCATCAAGCTAGAAGCTAGAGGCATTAAGAAGGGGATTTGGATAGTGCGGGCCAAAAGAGTACAATGATCTTCCAAAACGGATCAAATTGTTTAGCAACAAAGCTGCGAGGAGGAAATATTGAGAATGTCCTTGGCAGAACAGTAGAAAATACATGTTATATTTTAAACTTTTTCAGTTGTCTTGTAAAACAATCATTATTGTTTAAAAATCTCCGATTAAAGACTTATTTATTTAAGTCTTTGAGATGTAACGCACTCACCGTAAATTTTAAATGCGTAGAACACTTTGATGTCCCGCGGAGCTTGCTCGCTGAACACGGAGAGAAGGTCCAAGAAGTCTTCGAAGGTCAAGTTTCCTTTCCCATCCCTCGAGAACACCTCTAGAATCCTGGTTCTGAAAGGGTTCTCCTGTAAAAATTGTAAATAAAGACAATAAAGTACAGTATAGTAAACCCTAAATCTCCGAGTCTTATTATATTATCATTTTGGTGGTCCGAAAATTGTATTTTGCATGAGTAAAAATAGAGAAGGATAATAAATACATCTTAGAAAATCAATAGGTGCATTATTTGTAAGCGTTAAAGTATATTGATACACTTAATTAGATCACAGCTCAAATTAAACATCAAACTTAATTAAAGACTCTGTTTTTAATTTGACCTCAACCGCTGTAATAAAGGTGCAGCGAGGTAACCTAGAAATACCACCATCCGAATTGTCCTCAAGTTGAATTTTTGGGATCGCATATCGCAACCACTGTGTAACATAACATAAGACCTTCGAGACCGTATATAAAAATTAAATATTCATACCCACCCACAGATCAAGTCGAGTAGGTCAGTAAGGTGGCTCTTATTTAGTCCCGAGGTATAAATTAGCTTTGTCCATGTCACGGGTTTGACTTTAAAAGAAACTTACTTTGGAAAAGCTAGTGGGGTGCTTCAGAACTCAGCCAAAGGGATTTTTATACTTTGACCGGCTGTCAGCTTATTTATCTGATTATCAGATAAGTAGCTGTTAATAGCTGTTTTAAATGGCTGAATAGAAAATTAATGCCATCATATTCAGGTCCATCTAAATTTGTTATCAGGACATGTAAGATTAATAGATCAGTAAAGTATATCTCCAGGTTTAATCTGCTGAGTTGTACTTACGATATACCGGATCGTCCAAAAAGAACCAAGGGTAAATGAGAGCAATAACAAAGAATCTGATTCCGTTGGGTTCTTTCCCATTTAATTTTTTATTAATGTTCCAAGTTTCATCCTTCGGGCGTCAGAAACCTGCGCAAATACACAAATTTACATTTTTGTCCTTAATCATATATCAAGATTGCTACGGTAAATAAAAAAATATATTTTTTAAATACCGACCCTGAGTTCCGGCAGTTTTTCCATCTGCTCCCTCGGCACCCGCACCGTGTGAGCTTCGTCTCCCGTCATGGTCTTGGGCACCACCTCCGGGCTCACTTCCCTGAACCTCTTGTACACCCTGCAAGAAAGAAGGTGGATGTTATGTCGGAGACCCCTGCTAGGAGAATCTTCTTTATGGAGTTCTGTACAGTCACCGGAAGGAAGATGGAGTACTGGAAAACTGGATAGGATGGAAGAGATATGCAGGGACGGGAAAGGTGGAACAGGTATAGCAAACCAACCCAAAATAGATAACCATCCCTCAAAGTACCTAGTGGCTCAGACCGACTCTTCTTCACACCCCGAAACACTTCACCTATAAGTCAAAGACTTACATTCTAGAGTTCCCTCCAACTAATCTGGCTTCCAGGATCTGTTGGAGGATCCTTTATAAGGTATTTAAAAAAGTATTTGACGAAATAGGCTCCGCCACACAGGCCAACACAGCTTCAATGTAAATTATGTAAAGAATATGAATAAGTTTACCATATGCAGTAAACGCAGAACAAACGAATGAATTGTTAAATTTTACAAAGGAAATTCTCTAATATGTCAACGTAGAGTCTAGTGAAGGGTGTAAATTTAGAAGCATTTGTGCGGATGCGAATAGCAGCAGGTACTACCAGTTGGTTATGACGTTCCTTGCTATCCTCTTCACGTTCCCAAAAAGTTGTTTTGGGTTTATGTTTGAGGTGCCATACAACTCGATTAAGACAGAGTTTGCCATTTTCACAGTGTTCTGATTTTGGCCAATGGTAAATAGAAAACTCATTCATAGTCAAAGAAACACTCTCTATCTGTCTATTGGTATCTCAGAAATCATATTCCGCCATCTCGGTGGGCCAGGGTATTCATTCGTACTTCACTTTTATACCTAAATGCCCAACCTACTTTTTTATAGTCTGTGGTATCGTAGCAACAAAAAAAATTCCAGCTCCAAATCGAAATGGGTTTGTTTTAAATTTCTTGTCAAGATTAAATTAATTGGGAAAGAATGAAAGAGGATAAATTAAGAAAAGTGATGTCAGCGGTGTTGGAGCTCGGAGGGAGCAACGGAGTCAGCTATGCCAACTTGAAGTCGTTCCTGATCGAGACACACGGAGAGAGGAGCAAACCGTCGGGGTACAAGCGAGCGCTCAAACTCGCCTTGCAGGAAGGGCTGCTGTCGTTTAGACAGAACCGGTTCTACCCGACGAACTCAAAACATCTGATGGAGGCAGCCGAGGATGGTGGTATCGTGGAAGCGAGACGAAGGAGACGTGGAGGGTTTAGGAGAAGGAGAAGGAGTATGATGAGGGCGATGGTGATGGACTACTTGTTGTCTGAACGGAGCAGGAGAAGAGGTAGTTCCCAACGCCGCCGAAGCCACGAGATGGACGAGGTCTTGGTTGCTCGTCGCAGGCGTCGCCGGCGTCCAAGGCGCCGGAGGTGGATCTACGACGACGGCGATGTCTTACAAGCGCGCAGAAGGCGTCGTAGCAGCTCCCGCCGGAGACGACGTTCCTACATGGACGTTGACGAGTTGTTGAACGCACGTTGCAGAAGGCGTGATGGCAGCCTACGCCGCAGGAGAGACGACTACGTTGATGTCCTCACTGAAGCTCGTCGCAGTCGTCGCAGAAGCTCCCGCAGGCGTCGCAGATAGAAAGCTCCACCGATTCTGTTTCCAAAGTTTTCACATTGTGGTTCAATAAATTATTTTCCGTGTACAAAATTGTTAATCAGTGTAACTTTTTCGTCTTATTAACATACTAGAATAATTGAACAGCAACCAATCCTCGTAATATCGATATACACCAAATTATTTAATTTTAACAGTTATGTATTTATTGACAATGTTTTTCAGTAACATATATGGATTTCAACCAATTAACCTTCTAATCTAGCCTTTAAGGCCACGCTCCCCCGTCGGTCATATTATTGGATTGATTCTCCATAAGAGCATGTGGAACCTATCCCGTTGGACGACTTGGAATGAGAATATTGGCAACGGGACATGGCCTACGAAATGGATTTCTACCCCATAGATCAGGAGCACCTTGAGGCTATTGAGTACGAGCAGAAGTACATGATGCTCGTTAACATGTTGTGGAATCGGCGAACTGATCAGCTTCGCCCCGACGAAATCACAACATTTTTCAACAATAAAAAATAAACATTTTTCCCTTGGCATCCTCCTCCTTCTTCAGATACAAATCGGCTCTTTTTAGGGCCTATCAGTCCTTCTCAGGACCACCTTAGCACATCAAGTTATGGCCTGACGAATGGTGGGTCTGGTATGGACCCACCTTTGAATCTATACCGGAACTACGGGGGAGCAAAACCCCCCCTCTATGATTCTAGGAATTACAACAGTAGAACACCTGCTTAGAATTCCGAGAAAAGAAACAATACACCGACAAGTTGAGACCTGCCGAAAGAGAAAAAAAGAACACCTGGTTCGAATAATATGCCGAAACACCGTGGGAAATAGGGGTGAGCGAATCCCGCACCCATTTGTGTCGACACACATTGTACATAGGTCATTCTTGGTCTATGCTTCACAGTGTGTGGTTGTGTAATAGTGTTGCTGTGTTTCCGTGTGTGCTGTTCTATCAGAGGTCCCTGCACTTATTGACATAGCCTATAATATGTCACACTTCCTATGTGTTTAATGATCAACCCGTTGCTGTCCTGTTTGACAACAGTCATAATGCTTGGTTCAAGGGTAAAGAATTCATACTCGAATAGAGTAAAAGTAAAGTATTCATTGTCCATAAGAATAGCATAGGTGATGAGTACATAGGTTTGCTGAAACAAGGAACACAAACAATTGGTTTTTATGCAAATATAAATATAATTTAACTAGGTGAAGCCACATACCAAGTTTAATCAATATTCAATCATAAGTAAGCACGATATAACATTTTAATTATTCTCCATAAGAATAACATGGGAGATGAGTAAGCAGGTTTGCTGCAACAAGGAACTAAAAAAATAGGGTTTTATGCAAATATCAATATAACTCAACAAGGTGAAGCCACATGCCAAGTTTTATTAATTTATGTTCATAATTAAGGGAGTCATTACATTTTACTTATTCTCCTTAAGAATAACATGGGGGCTGAGTACGTAGGTTCGCTGCTACGGGGATAATCAACAAAAAATCAATTTTTTGTGCAAATATCAATATACCAGTACTACGTGACCCCACGTGCCAAGTTTCATTAATATACATTCATTAATAATGGAGATATCAAATTTTATTTAGTCTCCATAATGATAACATTGGACAACGTACTGTGTTTAGCACTTTGAATATCTCTGCAACGGTTGGACGTAGAATCACAATTTAAACACCAAAATGATTGTTTTGTGGAGCTAAACTGATTGGTAAAAGCAAATGTGAGTAGTGGTGAATTACCGGGGAGGCATACTATTCGGCGCTTTTTCCCCATGTTATTCTTATGGGGATCAGTTTTTGGACCGACACCCGATCCCGCCTATACTAATAAGCCACAAGTTTCCTTGTTGGCCTATATTAATACCCAACCCTTGCCTATATTAAATATATTGTCCCCATCCCTCCTCTATATTTTTTAAAATTAATTTTCAAATTCAGGCTAAAAAACTATCTTTAGTGTTTATGGTGTGATTTGTTTAAAACTTGGATATGTTATTGTCGTAGGCAAGTGTTTTAATAAATTACACTTACATTTCCCAAATTCACTATTACGGTCAAATTAAAAATTATTTTTGAAAAATACTGCCAATTGCCAACTTCTTTATTTACTGTCCGATTTGTCTGCAATTTGGATATGATATTGTCCTAGGCAAGTGTTTTAATAAATTCTACATATCCCAACTACGGTCAAACTACCAATTTTGACCCTATTTTAAAATTCATTTTAACACATCCTTTGCAGAAATCCACGAGTTCTGGCTACTTGGGAACCCGAGCCATTTGACATATAATAAATCACCCTTCCTCCTAATTACCTTCTCTACCAAATACATGTCTTTATATTTAGTCTTTAACAATTCTTCTGTATAAAATCCTCCTTTGATTATATTGCCATTTTCATCTTTCAAAATATAAGTCACAGGCTTTGTTTTCTTAACTTCTGCTATTGTAAAAAGCTCTCCCGTCCAGTTAGGGGTATATCCTTTACTAAATACATGTTTATATTTAGATATCCTTACACTATCCCCCACCTTATATCTTGGCTTTTTAACTTGTACTTTAGATGCTAACCTTTCATGTACATCTTTAGAGTTCTTAGCACTTACTTGGTTAGGCTTCATCCCTATGGATCTATGTACTTTATTATTATATATCCTTATTAACTTTGGAAGTAAATCCAACCACTTGTAACTCCCTTGTGCACTAAACTCTCTATACAACCAATTCTTTAAAGTTCTCTGGAACCTTTCCACAATAGCCGCCTTAGTTGTAGAGTAAGTGTGGTAGTGATTAATATTTAGAATTTTCATTAGTTTGGTAAAATGTTCATTAAAAAATTCTTTTCCGTTATCAGATTGAATATTTTTAACTCCCTTTGGGAGAATAGTTTTTATAGCTTCTGTGACTACTAATCCAGTTTTATTCTTTAGTGGAGCAGCATAAGCTTTTTTAGAAAATGTGTCTATTAAAGTTAAAATATATTTATTCCCAGAATTCTCTCTAGCATAATTCCGCATATCTATTAAATCTATTTGAACAGTTTCGTTTATACCCAACACCTTAAAAGACCTTCTAACAAAGTTCTTTCTCGCGGGCTTATGCAATTCGTAAGCAATTTTTTCCATTTTTTATTCTTTATTTTTTATGTTAACATATCTGCCAGTCTCTGTCGTTTCAAAAACACCTCCATTGCTACCAATTAACATACCATCACTCATTCTTTGATATACATAGTTTTTTGGCAAATATGCCCCTCCATCTAAAGTCTTAAATCCGCTTAAAGATGTAGGGTCTGCAACCAACAATTTAGGATTGTACATCATCAAATCGATTTCATTATTGTCTTGCATAAATTTATTAGTTTTATTGT
This sequence comes from Allygus modestus, assembly GCA_963675035.1. Taxonomy (NCBI): domain Eukaryota; kingdom Metazoa; phylum Arthropoda; class Insecta; order Hemiptera; family Cicadellidae; genus Allygus; species Allygus modestus. Next base: position 404,953,212 of record OY776112.1, read on the forward strand.
TAAACCTTAATGCGTGTGATTTTAAACAAATATCAAATTTAATATTGTCTTGTCTAAAAGTTTTAATATTATCGTCATACCTCAAAACCTGCGACATTAAACAAATATCACTCCTATCTTTGCCTTCAGGTACATTCTTTATTAATTTGTCCTCTGCATCCCACATATCGCTATCTAATGTTAATACATTATAATATTTATCCCCCTGTTTTATTATGCTTTTCTCACCCTTTGTTAATATTTGCTTAACAACAGCCACATCATTTGGCAATGTTCCAGGTAAAATGTTTGTTAATTGCTTATTTTTACCATCAAATTTAAGACCGTCTAAAGTCACAGTCTGATGTTTTGTAACACAATCGTTCTCATCAACAGCGGGTTTAACACGAACTAGCCTTTTATTATTAAAATCCCAAAAGTTTAGATCCATTTTTGGTACTTGAGAGACGTTTACAACATCATCGCTTTCTTTACCAGCCAACAAATTACTAATCTTTCGCTTTTTGGCATTCCAAACATTTCCATTTTTTCCATTCTCCAATTCCAAAAATTCATAATTATTTTTGTCTTGTACAAAGACACCATCTTTTCTTATTAAAGTTTGCTCTAATGTGGGTACATCGGTTGAGCTTTCACCTCGTTTAACATTAGTAATTTTGCGTTTATTAGCGTTCCAATTATTACCCTTGGATTCTAAAAACTGATATTTAGTATTACCTTGTACAAAAGCATCACCTTTTCTGGTTAACGTCTGCCCCAAAGTCGATACATCATCAGTAAACTCCCCACCCTTAACATTACTAATTTTATAATTTAAAGCATTCCAACCATCATCTTTTAGATTTAAAGTAGTTTCTTTAAAACTTCTAGCTTCTGGTTTACTATACGGGTTATATACGCGATAAAATTTATCTATCATATTTTTATTTAATAAACAATTCCACTTCCCCTCAATTCTTCTATGATAGAATCTATCTCATTATCCACTCCAGAATTTCCCGCCAATCGGCTTAACCAAAGCAGTCTTAACCTATCTACAAGCTCATTAGGATCGTCCCAATAAACATAGTCTATTTTATTACCAGTTACCTGCCTTAAACCTTCACCAACAGTCTTAAACAGGGGTTTAATTATATTAAGATATTTAGTGTGTTTATTACTTGACATCGCCGCACCTGGTTTATAACCCTTTAAATGTGCATTTGTAGCTTCCAAAATCTCTTTATAATTTTGCAAATCAACCTGACTATAGTTTACGGGTTCTTTTAAAGTTAACAATTCCCACAATCCCTTTGTCCCTTTATAAATTGTTTCTCCAACTGTAACATCATCATTGGCAATTTGAACTTCCTGATTCCCAATAAAAAAATTATTTCCTTCTCGCCTAATACCATATGTGGTGTCTGTCATACTACTTCTACTAAGGTAATTTCCTAAATAGTCTGATGCTAAAAGACCAAAATCTAATTTGTGTGGTGTTATCTGTGTTATTCTTGGTATTCTAGACGGGGTCTTTTCTAAAATCATTGGGAGAACTGGCCTCTCCGTTTTTGTGGCTAAATTTTTTAATTCTTGCAAAGGCTCTATTAACGGTTGGAATGTTTGGAACCTCTCTTCAGCCTCTAGAAATTTACCACGTTTTAACGCCCTATATTTTTCTCTTATTTGTTTCGCAGACTCTACCAATTCTTGTTGAATATTTGTTTTCATTTTATTTACATTTTATTTATCTCATTTGTCAAAGGATTATACTCAAACACCTTATCGTGTATTATTAGGCAATATGCAGATGTGTTTGAAGGGACATTTTCTGCAGTTTCAATTTCTAATTTAATATCTACAACCCCCTCTTTGACCGATTCATTCTGCCTAGAACAATCTATTACAATTAGAGGATATTTCTTTATAAAGTCAGCTCTGTTAAACATAGGATCGGGGACGGTGTTGTAGTAACTCTCCCTAAACCTCACAAACATCTCATAAGCTTTAGAGGCATCTCCATTTTCAAAGTCGAGATTTAAATCACTATAAGGATAATATTCAGAGTTTAAAAACACTTTGATATTTTTCAATTTACAGTGATCAAATTCATCAGTTCTTTTTCGTGCACTGTTGTCCCTACCTGTTTGGAAACCAAATATAATATACCTGGGCTTCTCCAAACTCGAAGACGTCTTAACTGACCATGTATGTCTCTTGGTTTCGGGGTATGATGGGAGTTCGTGTAGCTCCAAACTTCTAAATGCAATTTGCAAATTTTTATTTTGCAATAACATCTTTTGTAATTGAAGCTTCTCCCCATCAGATGGCACCACGTGCGGCATCACCCACTGAATCGATTTAAGTGTAATTTTAGGAATAGGATCGACACCAGATGTTGTTAATATACAATTTAAGTCGTTTTTGGATCTTTTCAACACCAATTCTTGTTTAACATTTACTAAAACCTTATTAAAATCCTCAAACACACCCATTAACAGCTCTAACGGGACATAAGTACTAAACTTGCCGCTTTTATGGAACTCCTTTAAATTTTCATCAGAATCAAATGCTACATTTGACAATTTAGTTGTTTTATTGTAAGAGCACAATATTTTCATAAGACTGGAAATTCCCGGATTTCTTACAATATCTATTTCTTTACCAGCAACTTCGTATCTAATTTCGTCAAATAAGAATGCAAATGCATTATTTATAAAATGTCCTTTATCATGATTCTCTATTTCTCCTTTAATATACAGATAACTCCTACATGGGAGTGTTAGTAAATCTTGATTATTTATGCATATTCGAATTTCATCGGAATTATTTATTGCTAAAGTGTTGTGTGGAACATAGGAGTGATTTGTAATTTTAACCAGGCTATCGTCGTATTGGAATTTTCCTGTAACGTCTAGAAAATCTTCCATTTTTATTAATAGAAAATTTTAACTTCAACCCAATTGATCGCAGAAACCTGGCATTTTGTACACTCAGCCCGTTCTTGTAAATTCTCATATCTTTTTTATATGACAAGTAATTGTAGTTTCTTCTTTATTAAAGTCAATTGGCTTGTCGTGTTGATCTGCAAATGTAATGCTAACAACATCTAAACTTCTCTTATTTACAGGGAAGTATATAATATTTCTGGGGACCTCAATAATTTTGTAGCCGGGAGGAGCTTCTGGGTAAAAACTGTGTATGGTGTGTGATTTGTCACCATTTAAATAAGACCCATTCGCAATATTACATTTTACTCTAATCACATTTACATTATTTATGTTGATTTTATTTACGGATTTAAACGCAATATCTGGAGTAGAAAATCCTTTAAATCCCAATAATTCAGACCCCAAACACGGTTTTGTAAAATCAAACACATGGCTAGAATGTAATGTGGCTTTCATAGTTTTATTATCGGCTATAAGTACAAAATCTGGGAGTTGCTTTTGAATTTCCTTCGCAAGCTCAAACACTTCGTATGTACCTTCAGCAATTTCAATTACATTTGGAGCTTTGTGATCGTAATAATACACATCCTCACCCTCGTCTATAGTTAATTTTGTGTCTTTAAGTTTATTTAATTTTGGAACTAGCCCTTTGTAAAATATAAGTTTGACTTTTGTATTAATTAATGCTACTTTATTTTGTATAATAACTTCAACTTTACCATCTAATGCCCGGTTTAATTCGTCAATTGTGACCTCCCCTTTTGGGGTTGTAATTTTGTGCATTTTGTAATATGTCAAAGTATTTAGAGGTTTTTTAACATTAAATATAGAATTATAACTTTGAAAATCTACCAGCCCAATTACATAATCACCATTTAATTCTATAGGAGGAAAGAACACCGACTTTAACTCTGGCTCTGTACCCGTGAATGTTATAGTAAATGAATCCATTTTTATAAACTAAAATTTTTCAGAAATGATAAACATAAAATTCCACAAATGGAACTGTTTAAATCTTGTATTTGATCAGTTGTATAGTAGATTTTAGATGGTACAAAATATTCAATTACCTCTTTTGGAGGCTGTATTCCGAAAGGGTCAAAATATATTACAACATCTTTATTTTTACGATATGCTGTCCAATGTGTGCCCCTGTCACTGTCTAAATTAATAATTCCACATTCTCTTACTTTTGGCCTTAGATGTTTTAGCTCGTTTTTTAGGTACACTCCTCGAAAGTGAGGCACGTCTCTTGCTGCCTCTAACAGCTGAAAGTTGTCCATCTTTTTTATTAAATTTTAATCCCATTCCCATTTTTGCCTTGGCCTTCATCAAATTTGTCACTGCATAAGCTGCTGCTTTTTCGGCCAGACTGGCGTCCTTTGCCGAAACCCTAGTCCAAGCCTGGTCCGCTAATCTCATATCTGCCTTGTTCCGGGCGGCTGTATCAGGATTATTCATGTAGAATATGTCGTGCTCTTTACAATAAGAGTCTAGCTTATTTTTTGGAGGTACATTTTTGGCTAAATTTTCACGTATATTAGTTGCTGGACCACAATATCTATACGACGGGATGTGGAGGGGGAAAGGAAGGTTGTTTATAAGGGTATTTAACAAGCCACGGCCTCTATATGGCTTTAAGAATAATCCCTTACCCTTCTTACACTTTCTCTTTGCCATTTTTATTATATAAAAAATTATTAAACAAAAGAACAAATTTAACACATAAAGAAAATACACCATTTTTATTATATGTCATTTATTCAACAAATTTAACACATGAAGAAAATACACCATTTTTATTATATAAAAAATGTCATTTATTCAACAAAAGAACAAATTTAAAATAGCACATAAAGAAAATACACCAAAGAAGTTGGGTCTATTTCCTAATAATATTCGCTGTCTTATAATAGGGCCCAGTGGTTCGGGGAAGACCGTTGTAATTTATAACTTAATTGTAAAAAAACAAGGATTAAAGTTTACAAATTTATATATAATATCCAAATCTTTAGAACAAGAAAAATATAAAAAAATAATTGAAATATTCCGTCTGTGTGATGAAGTTAAATTACACACATATTCAAACTGTGAAATCACACCAAATGATGTAGAATCACACTCAATAGTTGTATTTGACGACATAAATAGTCCAAATATCACACAATTTTTCTCAATGGGCAGACACAAAAATATTAACAGTTTTTACTTGTGTCAATCTTACAGTAAAGTACACAAACATTTACGTGACAATGTTAATTTTCTAATATTATTTAAACAAGACGATTTAAATTTAAAACATGTGTATAACAATCATGTGGGAAATGATTTTTCATTTAACCAATTTAGAAATCTCTGCCATCAATGCTGGGATAGGTCTAAATATGGCTTTTTTGTAATAGACAAGGAAAGGCCAAAGAATAATGGCAAATACAGATTTATGTTTGACCAATTTTATAGTGACCAAGGGCAAGGGTGTTGATGCCATCCACAATAAACCTCTTGTCGTCATCAAAAGAGAGTACCTTTTTGTTCATCGTTAATGTTTGAAGATGGTGGTTTGTGGATTTAATTCTTGTAACATTCTCATAGTAATCTTCTCCGGTTGCAAGACAGTGTAAGTAGTGTTGGTGTGTTAAGAGATGTTTAACTGTAGCGTTGTCAGCTCCTTTTGCCTTCTTAACCTCTAGCTCATTTTGCTTTTCTTTTTCGTATAACCATTGTAAAGGAATGAAATAGTATAATTTTGGCCTTAAACCACAATATTCATACATAATTTGACCATTTAATTCGTCTTTAAACTTGCCCGTAACTTTTTTGTTTTTATCAGAGTATAAGAAATGGTCTTTACTATATGCAGAGGTGTCGAAACGGTCCAAGTCACATTGTATTTCCTTGTAAAAGTCCTCTGTTACTATAGAATAAAGAAGGCTGTCTGTGTCTGTCATTAAGAACCTTTTATTCTTAAATTTTGACATATAATTATAGTGGAAATCATACATTATTACTTTGCTGATATCCAAAATGGTCATTCCTAAATATATTGGTTTATCAAACTTTACAATTAATTTATTTAAATGCACAGCATGCAAGTTGTTGTCGAACATTTTGCTGCAGTCAAATCTTGGCTTTGTAACATACTTTGTTAACTTAGACTCGTCTACAAGATGTATATCACGAAACTTGCGTTGGTTCATAATTGTTCGACCAAAGAGACTGTTATTTAACAGTTTGTAAAAGTCTTTTTCAAAATCATGTTCAGCTTTTTGTCGCTTTTCAATATTAAAATTAATATAGGGGGCGAGCCATTTTGATTGTCTGAATTTTAAGATTCTGTGGTATTTTGTAAGTACCAAACCCAGTTCTTCGTATTTTTTTAGTGCTTTATAATGTAAAATATATTTAGTTTTGTCATTTAAATTTGGTATTAATTTTCCATTCATTTTTTCTGGTGCGAGCGGGTAGTCATTATGCAAATCGTGTAAACTTTTATCGTATTTTAAATCAACTTCCAAAATAAATCCAAAGTTTTCATTTTGATTGTATTTATAATCTTTCTCATTTGTCCATCTAAAGCCATCAACGGGCAACGACTCGCACATTGCTGTAGAGTATAGCGAGTTGCAGTCTAAGTATACAAGATAGGTGCTTTCTTGATTTGGGTCATAATGTTCGCCCATGTACTTATTGTTGGCTTTAGCGTGGCGCGTGGAAATCATGCTTACGCCGCCTCTAATGGCATGTTCTATAAACAAATGCATGTCAACGTCTTGAAATAATTCTAATTTTATGCCGGTCATTCTAAGACACGCCTCCCATGTTAGTCCAGGCAGTGAGTACATGTGGACAGGGTCGAGTTTATAATCCTTTAAACACAAGTCCCTAAATGTCTCAAACACATCAGCCAATAGCAACACATCTGTTTTAAGGTATAAATCGTGATATTCTTTTAAATTCTTTATATTAAAATGATTCCATACGTTTTTAGCATGTTCATATTGTGCAGGAGATATACATTCTTTAGTTAGACTGCTGTAAAATGCCTCTATGGGTGGGAGGGGCTCTAAAAACTTTTCTGGTCCTGTCATGTATTCGTACGGAAATTCGCCCTTACATTGTAGTAGTGGATTGTCTATAAATCTAAACGTATTTAAATTGGAAGCTAATTTGCTTAAGGGAAGAGACAGAAAGTTGTAGGAATCCAAAAATACCAAATCATCAACAGAGAACGAAATATACTTTTCCATGTCTTTGGCTATGCAATTCAATTTGCGATTGAATTTTCCCAAGTGTTGCATTATTAAATGACCGTCATAGTTTTTAAGATTGTGGAAGAATACTGGAATTTTCTTGGTTACTTTATAGTTTAAATTGCAAGAGTTGTGGGAGGGTCCTCGGAACTCGCCTGTTAGGTGGCAGTGGTCGCGCACTTTATCACACAGTAACGGTTGTTGGCATATGTGGCAGTGTGTAGAGTTTTTGAAGGATGCCTCTTGCTCTGCAGTCATTACAAGGGGAACATATACTCCCATCTGACTTTTAATAAAGTCATAAGTTTTAAATAACTTTTCGAAAAACACATCCATCACATTTTCACCGCTGTACAACTCTTCGTAAATAATGTTAGAATCTCTCACCACAACATAAGCAAATCCAGAAGGCGTGTGTTTGCCACAGTTTATAAAACATTCGAAATCTGCATAAATCACAAAGGGAGCTTTAAGTTGATATTTGTAATTCGTAAATTGTAGTGTATCTTTTTTAGACATTTGTACTCTTTGGGCATCAAAGGTTTTACAATATGTTGTGTGAAGGTCCAATATATCTTTGGTGCAAAAATGTTGCAAACAGAACTTGCAAAAATATTTCTTATGGTCATCTTTTGTAGAATTAAACATTAACTTATCAAAATCACGAATTAAACAGTAATGTGATTTCCGACCTTGTTGTAAAAGCAGCAGGTTGACGTGCGTATTACTGTTTAGTTTAGTTATTCTCAATGGATATATTAATTGTCCTTCAATTCCATATACGTTAACACTTATGTTATTTTGTTTTTCAAATTTATCAATGTCGGATATTTTTACGGGATATTTTATATTTGACATATTCAACTGGCCTTCATAGGGTTCGTAGTAAAATACTCGATTTGCATTTTCTTTACGATTCCTTGGATTCAGGCTTGCTAAAACACTCCACACGAAACATTTATTATCGCTGTTTTAATATTTAAAACAGCGTGTTTTGATTTTATATTTTTTGGTGTAGGAATGTATGATTTGGGAGTTAGGGGTTTATACTTGTAAACATGTAGCTGCCAGTATTTAGTGTGGTCATATATCCATCCGCTGCCTTGGGCTTGATACTTGTGCATGGAGGTATCAATTTTAAAAAGTGCTTCTTTAATTTGAGTCTTTAATTGTGCTTTCTCAATCGATAACATCGTCAAACTTCGAAAATCAGCAATACATTCTTTGTCAGTGATTAAATCACCATTATTGTCCACCGAGTGTTTGATGAACTTTACCCTCCTAATAAGAATCCATTTGATAGGTGGGGGACAAGATTGAAGAGTGTCTAATACTTCCACAGATTCACCGTTAAAAATATACAACTTGTAAGGTCGTTTGTCACATCGTAGGTGGTGGCGTTTCTTTTGACAGTTAATAGCCTTCTTACACACATTACAAGTATTGTGGTTCTCTAGCATGTGCATTTTAAAATGATTGTTATTATCAAATATTTGATGGCATTTTTTACAAATTTTAGGAATAACTTTGTGAATGTTACGATAGTGTCTGATTAAATTGCTTCTGTTGGAGCAGGGCACGGAGCATATTGCACAGGACAACATGTTGGATGTAAATAAATTTTGAGATGACATTACTCTGCTTTTTATAAACAAGAAATTACCATTTTTAAATTTTTTAAATTTTTAAATTTTTTTAAATTATTTAACAGCGGTTTTTAAATTATATTTTACAAGTTTACGAGAGTTCAAAAATTGCCATAGTGATGGATTAACTATTGTCCCTCCGTTGAAGACAGATTACAACTACCGTCGCTAACACTCACAGCTAACATAGAGTCCTAGGTGGAGAGGTGGGCCGAGAGACGTGGAGAGGTGAGAGCCAGAGTGCGGCGTGGTGACGTCATCTGGTGCCGGTGGTCGCCTCAATGTCGCTGGTGGCGTGTGTGGTGGCGTCATCTAGTGCTGGTGCCTTGTGTCGCTGGTGGCGCGTCCGGTGTCTTCATCCGGTGCTGGTGGTGGAGGTCACTGTTGTTGTGTGTTGTTTGTGGCACCTTATATACACATCAGATTTTCAATTTAACCAGGAAATGACCTCACATTGGCTGGACTTTCAACGAGGAAATTGCCTCTATGGTAAGTGGAAATTCTGGTCAATGTGACGCGTGCTTGCACATGACCGACTTAGTGTGTTAGTATGTCAGTGTGTCGGTGAGCGGTGGATTGTTGCGTGTGCTGTGGCGTCATGGTGGGCAGCGATGCGGATCGTTGCGTGTGCAGGTGGTGGATGTTTTAATCAGTTGGCAGTTCGACCGTAGTTGGGATATGTAAGTGAAATTTATTAAAACACTTGCCTAGGACAATATCATATCCAAATTGCAGACAAATCGGACAGTAAATAAGGAAGTTGGCAATTGGCAGTATTTTTCAAAAATAATTTTTAATTTGACCGTAATAGTGAATTTGGGAAATGTAAGTGTAATTTATTAAAACACTTGCCTACGACAATAACATATCCAAGTTTTAAACAAATCACACCATAAACACTAAAGATAGTTTTTTAGCCTGAATTTGAAAATTAATTTTAAAAAATATAGAGGAGGGATGGGGACAATATATTTAATATAGGCAAGGGTTGGGTATTAATATAGGCCAACAAGGAAACTTGTGGCTTATTAGTATAGGCGGGATCGGGTGTCGGTCCAAAAACTGATCCCCATAAGAATAACATGGGGAAAAAGTGCCGAATAGTATGCCTCCCCGGTAATTCACCACTACTAATGTGAAGTTTACATTAAAATTAACTTAGGAAAAGCCAAAAACCTTTTGCCCATAAGATTAACATAGGAGATTTTATGAGCAGGTTTTTTTGGATTTTCTCCGCAACCACTTAACCTAGCTTAATAATTCAAAATACCATATTATTTGATTTTTAAGTTCTATAACATGGTCTAAACAAAAATTAAGTGTTTTAAAAATTTTAGGGTAAAAAATGCAAAAAACTGATTTTTGGAAAATTTAAAACCCCCATAAACCCCCCTTCCCATGGCCCGATTTTTCTGGTTTTCGAACTTAAAATCATTAATGTCAATTTACACATTTGAGCCAAATTTCATCAAAATCGGACCTTTTTTTACTCAAGTTATCGCATTCACGGACACACACACATATATATGTTACATATACATATATATAAATTTGAAGGAATAGTGTTTTAGTCATCTGGAGACCTAAAAAATATTTGTCATGGTCTCGGGCTTAAATCTTACCATGAGACCTACGGTAATAGCTTCTTCCCTATAAGGGAAATTCGCTAAAATAAAAGGAAAATAGATTGCAACATATTTGGTTGATGAAGTATAAAGATTCGCCTGAATTAAATATGTGTAGGGCCGTTGCTAATATTATTTTATACTTACACTTCATATATTTACAAATGCACATTTTAATTTATAAACTTAATTAGTAAATATATAACTACCTTTATTTGAAACTAGTCTAGTTTATACAACGATTTCATGTAACCGCCTTGAATGTTTATATTAGAAAATTAGTATTTCAACTATATTGCACTTGAAAACAGGAGCATTGGTATGTGATTGTTCTAAATAAAACGATGAAATCAGATAAATAATCGCATTAATTACAGTACCTGGGGGCCGAGCTTTGCTCGGGGGAAGGTCAGTTTGTTTAGATGCCTCGGAGTAATATTTCACCACTTCCCCCTACTGATAATCAGATTTGTACTATTCATTTGCCTATTTTCTACATTTTAAGGTCCCTCCAGTTGTTATTTATAGCTCAATGTCCCTTTGATTTATTTTACTACTCTATATATGTAATCTTAACTCAAATCTTTCAATCTCTGCTCTCAGGAAACCACATGTTAATAATCATAAACAACATGAGTATTACTTTGACAGTTCCCTGGTTGATTATGAACAGCTGTTACAATTCTTTTGTTTTGATTTGAAACTCCATAAGCCCAATGTTAATTTTTTAACTTTTCATTTTAGTTTTTTTACATTATTTGATTTTTCCTAGGGATGAGGCCTGTCTAGAACTTATTTTTATCCCAGAAATTAGTTATTTCGAACATTTGAAGGAAATCGTTGGAGCCGTTTTTGAGATCCGTGTCGCAAGCAAGCAAGCACGCAAGCAAGCAAGCAAACCTTACTCATATTAGAGTATAGGATTATTTTGGTTTTGCTACTTAGTGAAAAAATGTGAAAAAATCAGTAGAGTGTACCACCAGCGCTGTTAGTTCTGCCGTTGTCCCACAGGTTGCACTCTGTTTACACGTTGTATCAGTGTGTAGTGCTTACGTGTAGTCGTACGTGAAGCTTCATTTCAGAAGAGCGCAGCAATGATTAATACAAACGATCCATTCTTGGCGTACTACCGCCACCAACAATTGCCAACTGGTGGTAGTATCGATAGAGTATTTCGCGGTGCACCCTAACAGCGTGGTCATGGAATTGGCAGTTTCCTAGGTGGTATGTTTTACACCATTACACCGCTACTCAAGTCAGGAGCTACTGCTGAAGACAAAGAGGTGTTGAAATCTGGCGTTTGATTCTTGGGTGACATGACCACCAGGGATCCTAAAGAAGCTGCTAGAGAGCATTTCAGCCAGTTTACAGACTCGCTGAAACGCAAGACGGACGGCAAACTTCAACGTGTACTAAGTGGTGGTGGCGGATCTCGTGCGAAACACCGACGCGTAACGCGAAAGAATAACGCGAAACACCGACGCGCTACTCCTGCACGAAAGAATAACGCAAGAGTATCACGAAAGAGTAACGCGAAACGCGCCATGCGCAGTGGCCGTCGTGTCACACCGCAGTCTTTGACGAAACTCCTTCGAGGAAGGACGTCATCCAAGAAGAGGAGGAGCGCAGCAGCAGCGGCAGCAAGAAGAAGAGGAGGACAGTTAGAAAGAAGAAAGAGGTTAAGAGGAGAACACCCGCACGTGATATATTCAATTAACACACACACACTAGCAATGCCGTTTCTACATCAAAAATCTTGTGAATGTGTCAAGACTGAATTGGATTTATTCTCACTACCGCCTACACAGACTAGTATCGAGAGAGGTAAATGGGTTCAGTACAAACCAATCTCCACTTTGACTGATGATTCGCCCATTGAGTTTGTAGTGCCCGGCAAAAATAAACTGATCTTTCACAAACAGTGCTCCTTGAACTCGAAAATATCCATGAAATAAAGTTTCAACTGGAGACCGAGGTACTCGAGTAGCGGAAGCCCGTTCGCTTCATCCTTGAACTTGCCAATGACTTTGGCGTTTACGGGGTTGAAGCAGGGGTGGTTCCGAGGGTAAGCACTGGTGTAAAAATCATCCAGATGCTCCAAAGTGTCCCGATAAACATCTTCTGACTCGATTTCGAACACAAAGCTATCAGTGTCCATTAAGTCTACCTTCAGACGATCACTGTAGCGGTTATTCATCTTGCGAAGGAAGTCGTACATGAGCCACTTCCTCAGCTCGAGGACACACATTCCGACGTAGAGCGGTTTGTCCAGGACGATGTTGACTTTCGACATGTGTACTATGGTGACGTCATCGTTGAAGTAGTTTGGTCCAGGAAGTTTGACTTGGCCATGTACTTCCGAACATCTCAGGCGTGCACTCCAGTTTGGTGTTCATTCGCTTGCGAACATACTCGATCGTCTTGCCGAAGACCGCGTTGTTCATAAACTTGAAAAAGTCTTGCTCAGACTTAGTCTTGGCCTTCTTCCGCAGTTCGGTGTTCATCAGGTTCGGTGTTCTAACCACCGAGACTGACGTAACGAGGTCACGCGATGCACGTTCACAAGCTCCAGTCCGTTTTCAAGCGCCTGTTGCAGTATTCTGTAATGACAGATGTAGTTCTTATTGACATCCAGAGTAGTCACGAGCTTCTTGAATTTCCCTCCTGGCGGACGTTTGGTATCGCAGCAGTATGGGAGATCCTTGTGTAGCCGTAGGCGGGCGGGGTAGCGAAGGTCCACTTCCAAGACGTAGCCCTTGGTTCCTTCGGGGTCCAACGTGGCGATATCCAGGGACAAAAGCTCCTCGCGGCTGAGCCATTGGAAGTGTCCCTCAGGAAGACACTGGGACATGGCCCAACCGTACAGGTTGTTAGCGTCCAAGTATAGCAGGTGGCACGTGTGCTCTTCAGGACGTCGATCTTCGGGGCGACACCCGTCATGGTTGGCTTTGGCATATCGGGTGATTGCCTGGGAAATACCTCCTCTGATGCTTTGCTCAAAGAAGAGGTACATGTCAAAGTCCTGTATCGTATGGAGCTCCACGCGACAGGTCCTTAGCATAAAATCCCAGGCGTATGATGGAAGGGTGTAGTAGTGTGCAGGGTCTAGTCCGTATTCCGCTATCGACGTGTCCCTGAAGCGTTCAAACGTCAGTCAACAGCGCAATGTCAAAACGTAGGTACTTCTCAGCGTAGTCATTGAGGTTCCTACAACCGAAGGTTTCCCACACGTTGCGAGCATGCTCGTAGTCGGCATCCTCAATGTCCTCCAGGGTCATGTCCTTGTGAAAATCCCACTGCAGAGGCAGTTCCGTAGTATCTTCCAACACGGCGTAAGATGTTACAAAGTTGTACGGGAACACGCCTTTCCTACGGACTAGATTGAAGAGTTGGTGTTCGGGGAATCTCTTCCTCGTCTCCGAAAGTTGAGCTGGTGGAAGTGCGGCTGCGAGGCTGGCGAGGCTCAAAGCCAGGAACCGGTAGGTGTCAAGGAACCTGACGCTGAATCCTGGCTGCCTTTTTCTACGCCCTGGATCGCAGCCAGTTCTGCTGCTCGGTCGAACAGGAACCGCTTCATGAAAGCAATGTACCGCTCTTCCGTGTGGGCCAACACCTCAACATCACCAGGGTCGACCGCCAACTCTCGCACTATGAAATGGGCGTCGTAGTTGGAGAGGTTGTGGAAGTAGCTGTTGACTACTCGCTGCTCCCTGTAGCGAAGATTACATGATCGGTGCGCAGCGCCACGAAACTCGTAGGGCGGTGCGTGGTTGTGATCACGAACCTTAGGATCTACGCGCAAAAATTTCGCTCCGCAGAGGTAGCAATTCGCTGTCGAATTGAACTGTATTGTCTCCGCTGGGGTTAGGACAGGCCGCAAATTTCTCGCTTCGTACTGGAAGTTCCACAATATCTCAACATCAGTTTTCAACATGCGTCAAAGACCTTTATGGAGATAAAGGTCTTTGACGCATCATCCCCGAAGTAGACTCGAGGCTCGAACTCCTCAAGTCCATATGAGTCGGATGATTTAATACGCAAAGGCGTATGGTATGTGGATATGGGTGGTTACTCCCCCGTGCGGCTCATCGACTTGTTCTTCTATCTCCGCGGTTGGTAGTAGAGCACACTCAAAGTCCGCGTAGATGGTGAATCGCTCGCGTCGGGTGAACTCTGGATGGTTGAATTTTATTTCCATCTTCTTCGGCGTATCCATGTGGATAGGAGCCGAAGCGGAACAGTATCGCCTGTGCTCCTTCAGACGCTGAGCAACCGTCAGATCAAGCTTGTTCGGTTGTTGTCAAAGAGCGCGAATCACCGCTTACAGATGAATATCCTGAGTTGGGGGCGTATCAGTCGGCCAAGGTCTGTGATGTAGACGTAATGGCTATCACCGTCCGTTGTCACATACAAAAAGTCAAGATGATCATCACGCTCCTGCCTACAGATCTTCAAGGGAAAGATGGTGTCTTTGGCTGGACGTTAGGGTTCCTCCCCACGTGCGTGTGATCAATACCATAGACGTTGATGCTGATGTTGTTCCGCTCAAACGTCTTTATCCTCTTCAGAACAACGGGAAATTGTAGGCCGGACCAATCGTAGCAAGTGATGATGTCACTGGTGTATGATTCCGGTGTTTCAGGATGATCCTGAATAAACTTGCTCAGGACGGCATACATAAAACAACGGTTATCGGTGTTCAATACGATGGTGACTGCGCGGGTGTTCTCAACAGTCGCAGGCAGTGGGATCCAAACACGGCCATCTTCACCTAGAGGAGTGTACTCGTTTATGCCAACCTCCAAATCACGAACTCGCAGGTATGACCACCCCAAGCCCATATGTTCACACTCGGCCTCCTCCCTGATCTCGGCCTTCTCGGCTTCGTAAAAGCTGTTGAGATGTACTGGTTCAGGTCCGAGGTCTCTGTCAGCGGAGTCATCTTCGTCTTGACGTTACGCAGGCAGGTGTTGTGAATTCACACTCCAGCTTCAAGTTGACCTTAATGCTGTGGTGTTTCACCAAGGTATTCTCAAGCAACTTCGTCAGGCTCACAATCAACAACGCCATCACTTCTCCGATTGTGACGAAATTCTCCATTGGCCACTGTAGGCGGTAGGTTAGGAGGCGACTACGGAAACCCTGTTGGATAAGTATGAATACCGGGCTGGGCTGTCCTGCTCCAGTCTTCTCGTCATCCTCGGGCTGGTGGTGTGTGCTCGTTCCGGATTGTGGCTCCGTGGTGGGTCCTGGCTGGGGTTCATCCTGTTCCATAACTGCTCGATTCTGGATCAGGCCCTTCATGGTGTGGCAATTGAACCGCTCATGTTGGTCTTTGATGGACAGTCGGTTGAACTCCAGACCGCAGTACGCACAAGTGAATCTTCGTTCTTGACATCACCGTGAAATTGCTTGGTGTGTCGACGCAGGTTGTCTTCCCTCTTGAACGCGGCGCCGCATGTTGCGCATAGGAACCTGCGGACTCTGCTGTGGGCTGATTCCACATGTCGACACAGGTTTATTGTGCGACGGAAACGGCGACCACATTCATGGCAAGTGTGGTGGTCAGGACCCGGACCTTATCTGAAAATAAAAATAAAAACCAATTAGGATAAATGAAGATAACATCTCTTTCTCGCCAAACACATTTCAAAATGAAGATGACAAATAAAAATAGCAATTTTTCAACAGTGATTGCAATCTTCTTCTTCTTTTTCTTCCTCCTCCTCTACATTTTGCTCGTTAAATATAGTAAACCCATTCTTTTTCATCTTCCGACTCATAGTTGAATAGGTTCATGGGTAAAAAAGTGGTTCAACTACTAGGTTAACAAGATACAAAAAAGGTATTGCGGGTTAATGTTGATGAGGAAGATACGTGTAATGCTCTGAGCATAATCAGCAACGGGGTGTGCGATTCACACACCCCTTTGAATTTCCAATCTTAATTTCAATCAATCAACGCATTATTCTTCTTCCTCCTCCCCCAAATTTTGCTCGTTAAATATAGTCAAGCATTCTTCTTCAGATACCTAGTTAAATAATTATAAAACTAAATAGTTTCAAGGAAAAAGTTCTTTTAATGTAGATTCTCACCTTCATCGGAGCTGGGGTTGTCATTGGCGATCGTCTGCAATGGCGCATGCACCTCCCGGGGTGGAGTAGCGCAGTGGCTCGCCTCCATGTGACGCTCTAAAGCATCCTGGTCCGCAAATGTTCCACGAAAAACCGACATGCATCTCCATCTGCAAACGCACAAAACGATTAGATTTCTTTTTATTTAATTATAAAGCAGGAGGATGGGAGGGGTATTTACTATTCAAAGTATACCTTGTGGGTACTCAAATTACTCGGATTGTTGAGAAGATTCCGAAAATTAAAAAAAAATCAGGGGGGGATTGGTGCAATAGACACTAGAGCGAAAAAGGCCAAAAGTATGGTGCGGGCCCCTAGACAAAAAGGTCAACTAAATTTCTCTATGAAAAGCAAAGAAAAATCTCTCTCACTCCCAGATTATACATATGCGAAAGACTTATTATGGCTAAAAATAAAACTTTTTCCACATTCTGTTTATGCATATGTGAAAGAATATTTTTAGTTAAATCATAAAATATCACTATTAATCATTTTAATTGAAAATAAATCAAATTTAAGTCTCATTCAATCAATAATCCTACAAACAAACACGTACCTTGCTGTAGTGGATGTATCTCGCCGGGGACACTTGCAACGTGTCTCACCAAAGCGCCTCTGCCAATGCATTCGCAGATGGTGCAACTGTGGGTGGCGTTCATCTCGAATATTGATGCACGTTATCACAAACAACACAACACAAACGTTTTAATAATCCAAGTTATTAGACACATATTGCAAAAAACAATAAACAGTGAATAGTGCAAATCGCGGAGAACAGAGCAGTACTGAACTAACACGCCCGCTCGCTGTGAGATCTCAACACAAACTGGCCTATGTAGCTCTGTCAATAAGGTGTGGGGACAAAAGCTACCCTCCTCTAATGGAATTCGGAGAAGGGCCCATTGTTAATGGCCACCCTCTGGGTTATAAACTACCCTCGTATATCGCAATTCGAAGAAGGGTCCTTTGTTGGTGATTGCCGCCGGGCAATAAATCTCATCCGCTGTCTGGGAATTCGGAGAAGGGTCCTTTGTCCCAAGATCGTTATCATCAATCACTGTCATGGTCGAGATTGCCGCCAGGGAGGGGGTTAACACTAGTAAAAAAATCGCGAAAAAAAATTGCAGGGGGAAAAACTCCTCCTGCTCCTCTGCTCCTCCTGGGACAGGAGTCTCTCTTCACCCCTACTTACAGATTACCAGAAAAAAATGTCAAACTTAAAAAAATTACATTTTTTATTAAATATTATAATTCATTTTCAAAATATCTTCCACAATAATCACCCGCGATAAGAATATATTTCAACTGTCACCAAAATCAAAATTTTATCTCGAGAGATAAGCGAAAAATTGGGGTCTGAACTTAACATTATTCTAAGTAGCCAGCTCTTAACGCTATATAAGACTGAAAGATACATTTGTCAATTATATTACCTATAGTAAATTTATCTTGTAAGTATTGTTTTAATTCAAACTTATATTAATTACTAGACCATTATGCTTCACTAGAAACAAAACCCGTTGTAAAAAAATACAACTATCTCTAGAAAAATATATCACAAACTTGCATATTAGTTCAATAACAATTGCTAAACTTTAAAGGTGATATTCTTGAAGCCCAGAAATGTGTTATAAAACACCATTATTTATTCCTAAAAAATACTAATAAAACCAAACTGAAAGCTGGATGAAAATAAGAAGATAAAATATTATATTAAAATATATTAGAAGCCGGTTTGATTTGTTATCTATAATTCAAATCGGTGGACAAGGTGGATGGTGATTTTTAGCGAATTTCCCCTATAGGGAAGAAGCTATTACCCTAGGTCTCATGGTAAGACTTAAGCCCGAGACCATGATAACTTTTCATTTTGAGGTCCCCAGATGCCAAAAACACCAGTCGTTCAAATTTTTATATATGTATATATATATACATATACAAGCATTCAAACGCACTGTTTACAGTTTTTATGATAACTCTCGTAAAAAAAGTCCGATCTTAATGAAATTTGGTAAAAACGTGTAAAGTACCATTTATTTGAACGAGTTCGAAAACCAGACGAATCGCACCATCCAAAGGGGGGTTTTGTACCCCAAAATGGGTTTTTTGGGCTTTCCACATGTAACTTTTATTAAAATCAAATTTTAATTTTCACCATTGAATTCAGCATAAAAACAAACAATTTGGTATCTTGATCTTTGCTCTACGTCGATTGGTTACTGAGATATTGAAAGTGCTAAACACAGTACGTTGTCTAATGTTATTCTTATGGAGAAAAAGAAAAATTGTATATCTCGCTTATTTATGAACATAAACTGACAAAATTTGGTATATGGCTTCATCTGGTTGTGGTTTATTATTGTTTGCACAAAAAACAATTTTTCGCCTACGGTTCCCGTAGCAGCAAACCTAGGTACTCGGTCCCCATGTTATTCTTATGGAAAATAATTAAAATGTTATATATCGCTTATTTATGAATGTTTATGGATGAAACTTGGTATGTGACCTAACTTAGCTGAGTTCTATTGATATTTGCATAAAAACCCATTATTTTGTGTTCCTTGTTGCAGCAAACCTGCGTACTCATACCCAATTTTATTCTTATGGAGAATAATTAATATTTTAAATATCGCTTGTTTTTAATATATTTCTTATGAATCTTGTTAAGTGGCTTAATGTGTTATGTTATAATTAATTGGAAATTCGCTGAGTATGCAGGTTTGCTGCGACGGGGGTATCTGAAAGTGTACAAGATTTACTACTTACTCCTAATATGCATTTCATGGTAAAAGTAATAAAAACCTCTCACAGGTTTTACAGAAGAAACCTTTATATTGTAAATGTGTTCCGTAAACATGAGACATTTTTCATTTTCTATGTAAATACCATAAGCAAATGTTCAACTATGATACATTTTTAACAAATTCCCATGTATTTCTTATGGGACACATTTGATGCTTTTTACCCCATAAATCATGATAAATGTACAATTGTCATTATTATTTGGTCATATGCACTGCTGGAGGATTCGAATGACGCAATAATGATGACAAATTGGCCCGCTGGAACTCTAGTTTCAATTGTACACAAGCATTCCTTACTCAATTATATATACGAATATTAAACCTACCTAATTAAATTTCAGTAAGAGATAAAATTTAATTATTCAACGCATGCCTTAATTTTATAATAATAAGCTGAATACCCATGTAATTAGTTTGATCAAAAAGTTGTTTTTTAGCATGACATAGTAAAACTAGAACGTCTCCGATAAATAGGAGTGTGTGAGATGGCGATTCTACCGCTTAGGCCAGATGGTCCTAAAAGATGCCCTTTTTCAGCGCGCTCAATCTCCTACATCCGTTGTCATAGAAATACAGTTAATGTATGAATGTTGTAGGTAATTTTATCATCTTTGATTTCGTCAACAGTCTCTCCAATAAAACGCATAAGTTTCAAGATACACGCCAACGACTAAAAAATTACAGAATGTTTACGTTTTTAATGATTTTCTCAAAGAAGCCGTCCTTTCTCGAGGTGGAAAACATAAAATTCTAATTCCGCACCCCTAAAAACATACAGAATCGGTGAGAACAAACTTCAGACTTTTTCCTGGATTAGGCTTTAATAAACACCATTTGACTGGACTATTTAAAATCCAAGCTTAATTTACCATTATAGAAGCACTAAATATGAACGTAATTTTATTATTAGTTAAGAGGTGCCAAGTTTGTATTTCCTCAGTATGTTACTCAATTATGTTATAAGTTTAATATTATTAACTCTACAATGTAAAATACGTTTGTTTTATTGATCCTGTTAATAAAATTATGTTAAACAAAATCATTACAATAGCTGTTTATTGAATTACTATCCTTAAATCATCATCTTATCCAATACAAATTGTATGTCCATAAGAATAACATGGGATCTTTGACAACCCGAGGGCAGACCCCTGAGTGAATTTCACAAATAACTAGACTTATTATACGTAGTGAGTAATACCTAGACTTAATATGATAAGGTGAACTACCGTGGTAAGTGTCAGCTTCATAGGCATTAAGACTTCTGAGCTAAGTGGTTATGAGTGAGTGGTGCCTTTATATAGGTATCATCATCATCATCATCATCTTATTAAAAAATTAGGCTTTTTTGTGAATGGAAGTTTGCGAGTGTGTTGTTTGTGGCTCGATCACGCTCCAACTATTGAATCGATTGAGTTGATATTTGGTAGAAAAACAGCTAATACCCTCAAGTAACAATAGGCCTATTCACGTTTTAAAATGTCTTAAGGAATTTTTCCAGTGGTCTCTAAACTTGTAATGTTAATCTTATCGGCACTAACTAGATCAGATGATAACTAAAACAGGTATTCTGCATTTGAGACTGTCAACAAGATTTTCCGTTTACTTATTTGTTTTATTTTGGTTGACACTTTGTCGCACGTTTAACCACTAAAGTACCTGTATCACAATAATGCCGGAAAAACGTAAATAATTTGTCTCAAAGTTCGAATGAAGCTCGATTTAATAAAATGGATAGAAGTGAGGAAACTTCAGTGTAAATGGGAATAAGAAGGCAACAAGTTCTACGGCAGGGAGCACACAAAGCAGAAGAAACTCCAGAAGAACAGAAACGTTGACGTGAAGAGCAAGCTCAGCGGCAGGGAGCACACAAAGCAGAAGAAACTCCAGAAGAACAGAAACGTTGACGTGAAGAGCAAGCTCAGCGGCAGGGAGCACACAAAGCAGAAGAAACTCCAGAAGAACAGAAACGTTGACGTGAAGAGCAAGCTCAGCGGCAGGGAGCACACAAAGCAGAAGAAACTCCAGAAGAACAGAAACGTTGACGTGAAGAGCAAGCTCAGTGGTAGGCAGCACACAAAGCAGAAGAAGCTCCAGAAGAACAGAAACGTTGACGTGAAGAGCAAGCTCAGTGGCAGGGAGCACACAAAGCAGAAGAAACTCCAGAAGAACAGAAACGTTGACGTGAAGAGCAAGCTCAGTGGCAGAGAGCACACAAAGCAGAAGAAACTCCAGAAGAACAGAAACGTTGACGTGAAGAGCAAGCTCAGCGGCAGGGAGCACACAAAGCAGAAGAAACTCCAGAAGAACAGAAACGTTGACGTGAAGAGCAAGCTCAGCGGCAGGGAGCACACAAAGCAGAAGAAACTCCAGAAGAACAGAAACGTTGACGTGAAGAGCAAGCTCAGTGGCAGGGAGCACACAAAGCAGAAGAAACTCCAGAAGAACAGAAACGTTGACGTGAAGAGCAAGCTCAGCGGCAGGGAGCACACAAAGCAGAAGAAACTCCAGAAGAACAGAAACGTTGACGTGAAGAGCAAGCTCAGCGGCAGGGAGCACACAAAGCAGAAGAAACTCCAGAAGAACAGAAAAGTTGACGTGAAGAGCAAGCTCAGCGGTAGGCAGCACACAAAGCAGAAGAAACTCCAGAAGAACAGAAACGTTGACGTGAAGAGCAAGCTCAGCGGCAGGGAGCACACAAAGCAGAATAAACTCCAGAAGAACAGAAACGTTGACGTGAAGAGCAAGCTCAGCGGTAGGCAGCACACAAAGCAGAAGAAACTCCAGAAGAACAGAAACGTTGACGTGAATGGCAAGCTCAGCCGCAGGCCGGTTTAAAAACAACTGAAATGACAGTGCAGTGATCTACAGAAACTGTTGATTGTGATGAGCATAACCGGCGGTGAACTTTAAAACGGCAGAAAGATCTAAAAGATAAGAAAAGTCCAGCTGGGAAGGGGACGCAGTCGCTTCTCTCTCACTTCTGCTCCATCCGTCCGTGTGTTCGTAGGTCCAGGCTAGGTGTCTTCACGTAGTAAAAATCTTTGAAATTTGTGCGCTTCACTGTTTAGCGGAGTTTTTTCTTTTAGGCCAACATTAATTTGTCATCAAATTAGATTTGTTTGGAACCGGAGGAAATAAATTCGTTTTTTTTATAATAAAAGATGTAAAATTATCGGGTTTTAGCTGCAGCATAAATCTCGTGATCAAACGCGAAAATAAGTGAACGCACATTCAAATTTTTCTTGTCGAAGTAAGTGAAATACCTCTAAGAGTGAGCTAAAATAACTAAAAATAAAACATCGAGGACACCTAGCCGAGGCGCGTAAAAAAAGCGGATAAAATTTAAAGAAATAAAAAAAGTTAGTTTGTTTTATGGGCCATTCATGTCGGTGTTTGTCAGAACGTGTTTGTCTATGTGTATGTGGTGAGTGTTTAAATTATTTATTTGTATGTTAATTTATTGATTAAGTATAGTTGCACCAAACAAATTTTTATTTTAAATGGTTGTATTTATGCCTAATTATTGAGTTTTTTAAAGGTTAAAGTTGTCAATTTATTGAACCTAGGTAAGATCATACCATATGTAAAATTGTTGTAGCTTTTTAAAGGTTTTAGTGTTGTAGGGCTAAACTGTATTAAACCTAGGAAAGATCATTTATGAATTAAATTTTGATAAATTGTATGCTGGCAATATACGATTGTATTTTAAAGATAAGTTTTGGTTTAATTTGAAAAATATTATTACTGGGCAATTTTTTTTAAATCAATTATTGTGATGTCTTAAGGATTTTAAGGTGAGGTTAACGAAATGGTATATAATCTGAGGATAAAGAAATGTGTAGTTGCGTGTTGGAGTAGTGGTTAATAATAATTTCACAAAAGGCTCTAAGACTAGTTGTACAATTGTGGGTTGTGTAGTCAGGTCCCTTTGCCTTGTTAAATAAAATTTCAAAAAAATTATCGGGTTTATAAAAACGAGTATCCCTGACAGGAAGTGAAGGTGTGGTGAACAAATTCACAACAGTATTATTACACCACCAACCATACTTCACAAAAGGTGTTAGGAGGAAATTAAAGGGTTCTGGCCGGAACCTAGGTGTGAAAATAATATTGCCAACCCGAGCCTTATTGAGTTTTCGCTTTATAACTAACCAAACTAGATTTGATTTATACATGCTACTGCTCTGACAGGTGACTCACATCATATCCAAAAAATACAAATTGTGTCAGATATAGCCTCTATTAAGTTAAGTTGTACATCACAGTAGTTGAAAACAAAATATAAAATATAGTCAAGCCCCCAAAGAAAATAATCATATTTGTATTATCGCTGCCATAGTTTAAATAATAAATAGAACTGTCAGAGTTGCAGGGAAATACATTGGTCTTATATAAAAAAATGCAATGCTTGTTAAATTAATTTTTCCCAGTGTTTCAAATAAATAGTTTTTTCTATAAAAAAGGTTATCCTGTTTTAAAATAGTGTGGGTCACATTGTATCTAAGCCTTTATAAGTTGATCATATTTTTTGAGGTATATTTTGCCTATTAGTATTTTTTTGACTTGATAGACCCTAACTCAATTGATCCACTAGTGTTTCCTCTGAAAATTTACATTAAAAAATAAATAAAGGGTTTGAGCTATCTTCCACTGCGCCAAACCTAGCGAAATTCATAAGAATTAAGTTTTTCCCCCAGGTGGGGGGAAACTATAAATTTATGTGAGGATTTTCTTTGCATAAATAAAAGAAACAGTATTTTTTTCCTCACATGATGAAGCTGAAGCCCGCCGCCGAAGCTGTTGGTGTATGGGTTGCCCAGCGCGGCGGCAAACGTTCACCAGAAATACTCGAATGTGGGGCGTCTAAGAAAATGCTGTCTTGGAATACGACGCGACTCTTATAAACAAAATTAAAAAATAGTCAATTAACATATATCTTGCTAACACTATGTAGTGATCGCCGTGCGGGACATGCTAGTAGCTCACTTTTCCAAAGGAAGTTAATAAATGACAACGTAGTGTGTTGTGAGGGGTGTAAATTTATAAGCTTTTGCTGAGTTCGTGTAGCAGCAGGTCCTACCAGCTCGTTTTGATGTTCCTTGTTATCCCCTTCATGTTCCCAAAATGTTTATTTAGGTTTATGTTAAGAGTACAATAATACGCGTAAAAAGGAGTTGGTTAGTTTCTCAACTTTATGATTTTGCCAAGGGGTAAATATAAACCTCATATCTCTTGTTTCTATGTAGGCCTAATTTATAAATGATTTTATAAACAAAACCTACAACAAAATTACCAATAGTTTGACGAACTATGATCGTTATAATCTTTTTTGTCATTAGTTAAAAAATACACTTTCGGGGTTAAATTTGATACAACAATTAATTCAATAACAATGTTGTAACCCAGCAACAACAGTCAAAATATTCCTTCTCTAATCCAAAATGGGCGAGTTTTAAATTCCTTGTAAGTTTAAATTAATTGTGAAAGAATGAAAGTGGATAAATTAAGAAAAGTGATGTCAGCGGTGTTGGAGCTCGGAGGGAGCAACGGAGTCAGCTATTCAGATTTGAGGTCGTTCCTGATCGAGAAACACGGAACGAGGGACAAACCCTCGGAGTACAAGCGAGCGCTCAAATTCGCCTTGCAGGAAGGACTGCTGTCGTTGAGACAGAACCGGTTCTACCCGACGATCTCAAAACACCTGATGGAGGCAGCCGAGGAAGGTGGTATCGTGGAAGCGAGACGAAGGAGACGTGGAGGGTTTAGGAGAAGGAGGAGGAGTATGATGAAGGCGATGGTGATGGACTACTTGATGTCCGCACGGAGGAGGAGAAGACGTAGCTCCCAACGCCGCCGAAGCCACGAGATGGACGAGGTCTTGGTCGCTCGTCGCAGGCGTCGCAGGAGTCAAAGGCGCCGGAGGTTGACCTACGACGACGGCGATGTCTTACAAGCGCGCAGAAGGCGTCGTAGTAGCTCCCGCCGGAGACGACGCTTCTCCATGGACGTTGACGAGTTGTTGAACGCACGTCGCAGAAGAGACGACTACGCGGATGACCTCACTGAAGCTCGTCGCAGGCGTCGCAGGAGTCAAAGGCGCCGGAGGTCGACCTACGACGACGGCGATGTCTTACAAGCGCGCAGAAGGCGTCGCAGCTCCCGCCGGAGACGACGCTCCTACATGGACGATGACGAGTTGTTGAACGCACGTCGCAGAAGAGACGACTACGCGGATGACCTCACTGAAGCTCGTCGTAGGCGTCGCAGGAGTCAAAGACGTCGTCGATAGAAAGCTCCACTTAAGTTTACCAAAGTCTTTCACATTGTGGTTCAATAAATTATTTTTCCGTGTACAAAATTGTTGTAATCTTTTTTCTTAAAAATTTTAAGATAATTGGGCTTGTTGGATTTTTTAACAAGATTATAAGACTAAGGAGTGGTTTACAGAGTCATGTGAAGCTATGCATGTGAACAAAAGTCGATGGTCTTACTTTTATTTCTCAAACGTTACTTCCGAAGTAGGAGATAAACGAAAGATGATTCTTGGTCATGGACCTTAAACATGGAGTAAGAACACCTCAGCCTACAGAATGGTATCTCAAGCCTTCGTGTTGTGCTGCTGGCAAACCATGGGCTGATAGGCTTCATTGTTTCTACTGAATCATACGCATTTAAGACTCCTACCACAGAAAAGTACAAGCTCAGCCCAATGTTCTTGTAATAGAAAATTCAGAGCTTTTTAAATCTTTCTTTTTGTGAATAGATTTTAGTAACAGTAAATTGCTTTGTCCTGGTGTAGTCTGTAAAGTTGGACAAGGAAATCAAATTATCTCTACAAATTAGATGTAAGAATACAAAAAAACTAGTCGTTCCGCTCATCAACACTTCCTAGAGAAAGGAAGGCGCTGACGTCACTACCCCGTGTGAAGTGAAATTAATAGTCATCTGAAAATTATCAAGAAATGTCTTACTTTGTAATTTCCTAAGGCATCTGTAGTATGGTCAGCTACGTTTCATGACCAATTTCAACGATTTAGGTGTCAAATTAAAGGGATTTTCCCTTCAGATGTATCGAAATCAATTTATATTTCCCTCATGTCTCCACCCACTGGCTCTCATAGTAACCATTTTAATCTTATGGAAGAATGAATTTTAACAATTCATATTAAACCCGTTTCTTTATACTTGTTTTTGGCTTAAGAAGACCAAGCTATTTGAATAGCTAATATATGAAATTTTGAATATATGTATACATATTCAAGTACAAAACATATATCTTTATTTAAAACGCTAATTTCGGAATACATGAATTCAAATAGGAAATCCGTAGTGCCAAATTTGAAGACTGTATTGTGACTAAACCCTAACGAATTGAATATAAAAATGTTCGGTTTCTTTAGACTTGTTTTGGGCTTAAGAAGAAATAAGCTATATAAGGAAAAAATATATGAAATTTTGAATACATGTATATTCAAGTGCAAAACATATAAATAAACATATGTGTAAAGATTTATAATAGATTAAATCAGTTCAAATTAGCCAGCTCAAATCAGGGCAGAAAATAATACCATTACTTTTAAAAGAAAGGTTAGAGAATATTTCCTTCCAGAGAGTCCCTACCTAATGAGCGAAGTCGGGTGACCTACTCAATAGAATGATGTTTATTTTATTATTATTATTTATTTATTTATTTTTTATTTTATTCAGGAAAACAAGACTATCTGGATTTGAGTTTATGTTATCATTAAACTATTGGAAAGGAATAAAGTGACTTATGACTTATATCTATATATTTAATTCCGTAAGCGAATCGGTCCCCACGAAATATCTCGAGCTAGGAAGAGGTTAAGTTAGGTTATGACGATTCATTTTAAGGCTTGAGGACCAAGGACGGTGGAAAAATATCAGAAATGTCAAACATTTTGTGGGCTACGTCCCACTGGACTTCAAAAATCCAACACTACAGTGTTTTTATTAATAAGAAAAATGAACTAATGATCAACCGTGATTACCCACTTCCACAAAAAACATATGTTAGATGCTATAGCCCCTGTAAGCCACGATAGCATTTATTTCTAAACGATTATTTCGGAATACATGTAATCAAATTGGAAATCCGTAGTGCCAAATTTGAAGACTGCATCGTGACTAACGAAATGAAAATGAAAATGTTAGTTAAGATTTTAAACAAATTAAAAAGCCTTATATGAATTTCAAATCTCAAAACCTACCTCGGTTTTTACCTGCCTCAACATTTTTCTGGCTGAAAGGCTGAAGTCAGTTAGCGTGAGGCTTATCATTAAATATAATGAAGAAGAATTGCAGATGGTATAGGCTAGTTATAGTAGAATCACTTTATTACCTGATGATGATATTTAAAGGGTTCGACTACCTATAGAAACTTGGCTTGGCTATCATTGCTTAGCTTTAGGTCAAATAGAGCATTAACTTGCATTGTTTACCCCGCTCAGAGCTACGAGCACTTCGTATTTAGCAAGTCCTAGGTCGATGACGGCCCTGCTCAAGGCTTATGGACTGTTTCAGCCTAGCTTATAAGGTCAGTAGCATAGAATATTAATACATAACAATGAATAATTCAAAGCTAGTGTTGAAAAACACCCTGTCAATTATAGTAGTAACACTAATGTGGTGGAGTATCAATATGTGAGAATTGTCAGAGAGAAAATAGAGAAATATCAAATTTTCTAAATCCTAAAAGAGGATATCCAAAAATAAATAATTAAAAAAATCCAAACTAAAAACCTATAAATACATATATAATAAAAGCGCGGTTGGAATAGATACGTAAACGAATGATTAATAGCCGTTTACTAGCAAGCAGGGGGAAAAGCGAAAGAAAGTTGCTCGCCATTGAGAGGGACCAAGGTGAAACATAACTCTAGGCTTATAACAAATCTGATTGGCCCTTTTCAAGCAAATATCTGCCCCCAGATAAGTATTTAAATTACTTCAACTATGTAATTTCTCAATTGAACTAGTAATTTAATGACAAATTTGTTTACACTTCCTCGCTTTGGTTCCAGTCGTTGTTTTGACCGGTCATTTTGGAGGTGGGTTGTATACGTTTTTTTTTTTTCAATTAATTGGCAACAAGAAAATTGAATGAAGGATTTTAGATTATTTTAGCATACTAAATATAAAGTTATAAAATCTTTTCAAGAACAAAAAGTGAACCGACTCCAGTAAACGCGGTAAAAAGTGTGAAATAAACAATCAAGCGTGTTTATAAATATATGTTACATAAATTACATATTAGGAGCGCATATAAACGAGATGTTAGGTGCGTTACATAAACACATTCATAGTAATTATTAGTAATAGTCCTGAATTAGTGTCGGTAATTATTATATTACCCCAGTAATACTTATATCTGTTGATTTGGATTTGGATTTGGTGCATGTAACAAACATTTGACATAAACAAACTCGTCCGTCCTCAACGGATTATCCGATATCTTTGATTTATGAGTCATTTTAAAGAGCAGAAAAATTTCCTGCAATTTCATTGAGAAAATCTATATCTATAATACCCCCGTCGCAGCAAACCTGCGTACTCAGCGAATTTACAATGCATATATATGTGACTCACTACTACATGGAGCTACTTACCAAGTTTCACAAAAATACATCCATAAAGAAGTGATATATATCATTTTGTTTATTCACCATATGAATAACATTAGGGTTGAGGACGCAGGTTTGCTGCAACGAGGAAGATAAGTAATATTTTTTTGCAATTATCAATATAACTGAACCAGGTGAAGCTATATACCAAGTTTTATTAATTTAGGTTCATAATTAAGGGAGATATACAACTTTACTTATTCTCCATATGAATAACATGGGGGCCGAGTATGCAGGTTTGCTGCTACGGGGACTATCAACAAAAATCTTGTTTTTTGTGCTAATATCAATGTACCACAACTAGTTGAAGCCACATACCAACTTTCATCAATAAACATTCAAAAATAATTGAGATATAGAATTTTATTTATTCTCCATAAGGATAACATTGGACAACGTACTGTGTTTAGCACTTTGAGTATCTCTGCAAAGGTTGGACGTAGAACAACGATTAAAACACCAAAATGTTTGTTTTGTTGAGCTAAACACATTAATAAACAGAAATGTGAAGTTTTTAGTAAAACTATCTGAAAAAAATCTAAAAACCTTTTTCCCTTAAGATTAACATGGGACACGTTTTTTGGATTTTCTCCGCAACCACTTAACCTAGGTTAATGATTAAAAATACAAAATTATTTTTTTAAGCTCTATAAAATGGCTATAACCAAAATTGAGTGTTTTTAACATTTTGGGGTCAAATTTGCAAAAACTTTTTGGGAAATTGTAAACCCCCTAAAACCCCCTTCCCATAGTGCGATCAATATGGTTTTCGAACTTAAAGTCATAAATGTTACTCTCCACATTTGTGCCAAATTTCATAAAAATCGGGTGTTTCTTTCAAAAGTTATCGCGGTAACGGACACATATATATAAATTTGAACGAATAGTGTTTTTGGCATCTGGGGACCTTAAAACGAAAAGTTATCATGGTCTTTGGCTTAAGTCTTACCATGCGGTAATAGATTTTTCCCTATAGAGGAAATTCGCTAAAAGGCAAAGCTCTGACGGACTGACTCACTGACTTGACTCAGTCATCACTAACTCTTCACCTTCCCATGTAGGTAGAGAGCTGAAATTTTGAACTCTGATTATTTAGGCATAAAATAGGAAAACTAAATGGTTTTCATCCTGATTTGACCTTAGTGCTCCGCCAGAGATCCCGGCAAAGTTCCCATGTATTCCTTATGGACATTCATTTTTGTTTGAGCTAATGAAAATACAAACAGCTGATCTTGATTCGTAGTAGTTCCACGGGCTAACCACAGAATGCAGGACACACAACTGTCATAGTTTTTATAAATTATTTGCGGGGCGAAGCCTGCGGGAACAGCTAGTTTGTGGTATAAAAACTAGCTATTACCCTGCAGACGTTGTCATGCCTTTGACTATTACCAACTAAAACCAATATCACCAAGATCATCTGTTCAAGTAAACATGTCATTAGTTTTTATGTAAACAACAATATCTTTCCATAAGGTTGATATGGGAACCATTTTGGGCCTCTTGAGAGGAACCCAATTGAGTTAGGAAGAAATAGATGGCTTAAAAACCTTCTCCGTGAAATATTACATATGTTTATATATAAAAACCAAGTTACATGGCAAACGGTCCAACGGTGTCCGAGTCCATAAACGTCAGATATATACAAACAAACATTCTTTTAGCGAATTTTCCCTATAAGGAAGAAGATATTACCGTAGGTGGCATGGTAAGATTTAAGCCCAAGACCATGATAACTTTTCGTTTTGAGGTCCCCAGATGCCAAAAACACTATTCGTTCAAATTGATATATATATATATATATATATATATATATATATATATATGAGTAACATGGGGGCCGAGTATGCAGGTTTGCTGACACGGGGACTATCGACAAAAAACTTGTTTTTTGTGCTAATATCAATATACCACAACTAGTTGAAGCCACATACCAACTTTCATCAATA
The DNA here is from genome assembly GCA_963675035.1 of Allygus modestus. Classification (NCBI taxonomy): domain Eukaryota; kingdom Metazoa; phylum Arthropoda; class Insecta; order Hemiptera; family Cicadellidae; genus Allygus; species Allygus modestus. Next base: position 404,984,197 of record OY776112.1, read on the forward strand.
AACATTCAAAAATAATTGAGATATAGAATTTTATTTATTCTCCATAAGGATAACATTGGACAACGTACTGTGTTTAGCACTTTGAGTATCTCTGCAACGGTTGGACGTAGAACAACGATTAAAACACCAAAATGTTTGTTTTGTTGAGCTTAACACATTAATAAACAGAAATGTGAAGTTTTTAGTAAAACTATCTGAAAAAAATCTAAAAACCTTTTTTCCATAAGATTAACATGGGACACGTTTTTTTGGATTTTCTCCGCAAACACTTAACCTAGGTTAATGATTAAAAATACAAAATTATTTTTTTTTAAGTTCTATAAAATGGCTATAACCAAAATTGAGTGTTTTTAACATTTTGGGGTCAAATTTGCAAAAAAACCGATTTTTGGATTTTGTAAACACCCATAAAACCCCCTTCCCATAGTGCGATCGATCTGGTTTTCGAACTTAAAGTCATAAATGCTATTCTCCACATTTGTGCCAAATTTCATCAAAATCGGGTGTTTCTTTCAAAAGTTATCGCGGTAACGGACACACACACACACACACACACACACACACACACACACACACACACACACACACACACACACATATATATATATATTATAATTTGGCACAAATGTGGAGAATAGCATTTATGACTTTAAGTTCGAAAACCAGATCGATCGCACTATGGGAAGGGGGTTTTATGGGTGTTTACAAAATCCAAAAATCGGTTTTTTTGCAAATTTGACCCCAAAATGTTAAAAACACTTAATTTTGGTTATAGCCATTTTATAGAACTTAAAAAAAAATAATTTTTTATTTTTAATCATTAACCTAGGTTAAGTGTTTGCGGAGAAAATCCAAAAAAACGTGTCCCATGTTAATCTTATGGAAAAAAGGTTTTTAGATTTTTTTAAGATAGTTTTACTAACAACTTCACATTTCTGTTTATTAATGTGTTAAGCTCAACAAAACAAACATTTTGGTGTTTTAATCGTTGTTCTACGTCCAACCGTTGCAGAGATACTCAAAGTGCTAAACACAGTACGTTGTCCAATGTTATCCTTATGGAGAATAAATAAAATTCTATATCTCAATTATTTTTGAATGTTTATTGATGAAAGTTGGTATGTGGCTTCAACTAGTTGTGGTATATTGATATTAGCACAAAAAACAAGTTTTTTGTCGATAGTCCCCGTGTCAGCAAACCTGCATACTCGGCCCCCATGTTACTCATATGGAGAATAAGTAAAGTTGTATATCTCCTTTAATTATGAACCTAAATTAATAAAACTTGGTATATAGCTTCACCTGGTTCAGTTATATTGATAATTGCAAAAAAAACTTCCTCGTTGCAGCAAACCTGCGTCCTCAACCCTAATGTTATTCATATGGAGAATAAACGAGTTCGCACGCAGCACGCTGACGTGAGGGAAGTGAATTTCCACTTAAAAACTTTTAAAACTCAAAATTAGTGTAAAAATGTACATTTATTCCAATTTTTATTAAAATCTGAAAACAGTGATTTTTTGGCTGTTCTTATGCTCCTGGTTTCATTTACCTGCAAAGCTGGGAATACAATTTTGTGCATTATAATGTTAGGAGAAGGTCCAGACAGGCTTGAAAGTAGGCGTGAGGTTTCTGGGGATGATAAATGCACTCTAATAAAGGAATAACAGGCTTTTCTAGTGTAAAACCCCCATAAGACAACGTACTGTGTTTAGTCGAAACACATTTTCTTTAATAACTCGGTAAATATTTTTGCTAGACTGACGAGAGAGTGCTTAAAACTTTCGCCTCACTAATTCCCATCTTTTTACATGAATTAAATTTTCATACGGGGCTTTTCTGACCCTTTTTGGGCCCAAAAACTCAAAATTTTAAAGATTAACCCCCCAAAAAAGGGGTTTAGAGTTTTTTGATTGTTTTACCCAACGAACTTGTCCAACTGATTACAGAAAGGAACGTCCCTACCAAATTTGAAGTAAATCGGACAAAAAATGTGACCGCTAGAGTGCAAACACATATATATATATATATGTATATATATATATATATATATATATATATATATATATATATATACATATATAAAATTTTGAACGACCCCCCAAAACGTGTTCAGGGGGTCACGTTAGTAACTTCTATGGTGGTCCCGGGCTTAAGTTTCACCGTGCGGGTCATGCTAATAGTTCACTTTCCAAAGGAAACTCACTAATAAAATGCTATATATCACTTCTTTATGGATGTATTTTTGTGAAACTTGGTAAGTAGCTCTATGTAGTAGTGAGTCACATATAAATGCTTTGGAAATTCGCTGAGTATGCAGGTTTGCTGCGACGGGGATATTTTATAAATATAGATAACACTCCAAGATAAAGTTCCATAAAATTCCAAAATGTCAATATTGATACTTACATTTTCTATGGGTAAAATTCTGCTCGCTGAATTGCTAGGTTTTGTTGTTCTTTAAATAAACCATTAATCGACGATTTAAAATAACCCTTTGAGGTGTGATGGGCTTTAAGTTAACATTGGGCGGATGGAAATGCGAAAAGCGTTGTGAATCTTCGCACAAAGTAGCTGAATGTGCGGCACCACGAGTGTATGAACCTTGCAGGACGGCGATCCTGATCCTTGCAGTCCGTATCCTTCTGGATCGATCCTTCGTCTGTCTAAGGACACTAAACTAAATTCGATAAGTAATTATGACCGGTTATGGTCGGGCCGGGGAGCGCCTGTGGACCTTGATCTACTTGCGGCTGCGCTGTCATTGCCGCCGACAGCCACACATCTGGCAGCGCTCAAGACCCACGATAACGTTTTACTAACTCGAAATAATTTTGTATATTATAATACTAAATTTGTACCACACAAATTATATTATCAAGCTCAAATAGATAAATTTAAATTCGGAATACCTTACAAGGTTTTATACCTGACGGAATTCGTCCGTGTTTTCCGAGTCATCGGGAATATCGTTGGACAAAAAATAGAACCTTGAGGGAGAACTTTTTCTTTGGACACTAAATACAGGTTGAGTTTCCGGAATTTATTTTGATCCATTGCACTCTTAAGTGTTTCCTGTTTGACTAGGTCTATAATTTTAAACACCTGTTGTGAAATTAAACGAATAACAACTGTATGTTTATGAGTTGATGTACTATATCTATATCTATAGCTATACTATATCTAAATCTTTGCCGAAGTCTTTTGTAAGTGTGCGATTATACAGGAAGAATAACCCTTTCATTGGGCCAGATGATGACCGGCATTTCTGGTCAAAATCTATTGATTGTACTATCTTCATTTACCTTGTTTTGTGTAAATACAGTGTAAGTGTCAATTTATGTTGGTTTTAAGACACGTTTTATAGCATATTTTTTAAGCGGGGTTAGAAATGATTGGATAGTGGTCAGAACGCTCGCCTCACAGTCGAGGTTTGCCAGATCCTGTCTTGAGCAAAATCGAATGATTTTGTAAATTCATTTGTGGTCCAGCTTCCATTGGCCATTGGGAAATTAATTAATGATCCTGGCTTAGTAACTACTCGGTGTTAGTCAGTAACAAGGCTGCTTGAGGCATCTCACTCACTCCACTTGTATAATTAATTAGCATTTGCCTCAAAAACGCACGATCGTGTCTCGGTCTGTTCAGTAATCAGTTGTTACTGACAAGCCAAGCGCCAGCTACAAATTTAATTAGGCAGCCATTTGTTTTAATTGATGGTTCATAAATTGTGTACATGGATTAAAACATCAAACATGTATTGATTTAGAATAGCGCCCATGCCATTTTAGTGTCCATTGTTGACTAAGACACCTTATTGGTATTAGTCCACATTTATTAATATTATTAAAATAACTTATTGATTTTTGTTTGGCAATTTTTTGTCCTTGAAATAATTATTTTGTATACATGTTTATTATAGATCAAGAACTCTCTAGATGAGCCTTTTGTGGGTTTGAAAAACACTTACATTAAGGACTCCGCCCAAAAGACTGTCAGACTGCTAATTACAATGTAAAATTGTAAAAAGATCTGACCCTCTATGTCTGTGAAATTCCCGTGCGGAGGACAGGACACAGGCTAGTCTGACATGAATTAAAGTTACGCCACACTTGATAGTTATACCAACTTAACCACGTGGATTCATGTCCCATGTTACACAACCTTTCTTTATCAAAATGACTACATGACATACTTGTGTTACATTTCCTCATATTCCTCATATTTTGATTTATTAGTGAATTTCCTTTGGAAAATTGAACTATTAGCATGACCCGCACGGTGAAACTTAAGCCCGGGACCACCATAGAAGTTTCTAACGTGAACCCCCTGAACACGTTTTGGGGGGTCGCTAAAAACTTTTGTGTTCGCACTCTAGCGGTCGCAATTTTTGTCGGATTTACTTCAAATTTGGTAGAGACATTCCTTTTTATTATCAGTTGGACAAGTTCGTTGGGCAAAACAATCGGAAAACACTAACAATCGGGGATTTTAAGTTTTCAAATTTTGAGTTTTTGGGCCCAAAAAAGGTCAGAAAAGCCCACTTATTGCACATTAAATTATTTTACATAAAAAGCCAAAGATTTTAAGCCCTCCCTCATCATTGTAGCACAAGTACTTACCAAGTTGTTAAAGACAATGTTAATTGTCAAAATACAGTACGTTGTCTAATGGGGATTTTACACTGGAAAACGCTGTTTTTCATATCTTAATATAGTTTTATCACCCCCAATACCCCTACACCAACTTGTTATCCCGAATGTACCTCCTTCTAGCTTTATAATGTACAAAATTGGCATTCTATTAGTGAATTTAATATAACCAGGAACATCAGAACAGCCAAAAAATAACATTTTCGATTTTCAAAAAAATGTAACCAGAGTTAGTTTAAACCCTTTATTTGATCTTTTTAAGGTTTTAATGCGGAAATTCACTTCCCTCACGTCAGCGCGCTAGACGTGCGATCTCGTTATTACTATTGGGACCTGCTCCTCAAACTCTAAGAAGCATACTTCCTCACCCTATTGTCTACGTACTCCTCACACTTCATCCTTCCCCCTATTGTCTCCGTACTCCTCACACTTCATCCCTCACCCTATTGTCTACGTACTCCTCACACTTCATCCCTCACTCTATTGTCTCCGTACTCCTCACACTTCATCCTTCACCCTATTGTCTCCGTACTCCTCACACTTCATCCCTCACCCTATTGTCTACGTACTCCTCACACTTCATCCCTCACCCTATTGTCTACGTACTCCTCACACTTCATCCCTCACTCTATTGTCTACGTACTCCTCACACTTCATCCCTCGCCCTATTGTCTACGTACTCCTCACACTTCATCCCTCACCCTATTGTCTACGTACTCCTCACACTTCATCCCTCACCCTATTGTCTACGTACTCCTCACACTTCATCCCTCACTCTATTGTCTACGTACTCCTCACACTTCATCCCTAACCCTATTGTCTCCGTACTCCTCACACTTCATCCCTCACCCTATTGTCTACGTACTCCTCACACTTCATCCCTAACCCTATTGTCTCCGTACTCCTCACACTTCATCCCTCACTCTATTGTCTCCGTACTCCTCACACTTCATCCCTCACCCTATTGTCTCCGTACTCCTCACACTTCATCCCTCACCCTATTGTCTCCGTACTCCTCACACTTCATCCCTCCCGCTATTGTCTCCGTACTCCTCACACTTCATCCCTCACTCTATTGTCTCCGTACTCCTCACACTTCATCCCTCACCCTATTGTCTCCGTACTCCTCACACTTCATCCCTCACCCTATTGTCTCCGTACTCCTCACACTTCATCCCTAACCCTATTGTCTCCGTACTCCTCACACTTCATCCCTCACCCTATTGTCTCCGTACTCCTCACACTTCATCCCTCACCCTATTGTCTCCGTACTCCTCACACTTCATCCCTCACCCTATTGTCTCCGTACTCCTCACACTTCATCCCTCACCCTATTGTCTCCGTACTCCTCACACTTCATCCCTCACCCTATTGTCTCCGTACTCCTCACACTTCATCCCTCACTCTATTGTCTCCGTACTCCTCACACTTCATCCCTCACTCTATTGTCTCCGTACTCCTCACACTTCATCCCTCCCGCTATTGTCTCCGTACTCCTCACACTTCATCCCTCACCCTATTGTCTACGTACTCCTCACACTTCATCCCTCACCCTATTGTCTCCGTACTCCTCACACTTCATCCCTCACCCTATTGTCTACGTACTCCTCACACTTCATACCTCACCCTATTGTCTCCGTACTCCTCACACTTCATCCCTCCCGCTATTGTCTCCGTACTCCTCACACTTCATCCCTCACCCTATTGTCTACGTACTCCTCACACTTCATCCCTCACCCTATTGTCTCCGTACTCCTCACACTTCATCCCTCACCCTATTGTCTCCGTACTCCTCACACTTCATCCCTCACCCTATTGTCTCCGTACTCCTCACACTTCATCCCTAACCCTATTGTCTCCGTACTCCTCACACTTCATCCCTCACCCTATTGTCTCCGTACTCCTCACACTTCATCCCTCACCCTATTGTCTCCGTACTCCTCACACTTCATCCCTCACCCTATTGTCTCCGTACTCCTCACACTTCATCCCTCACCCTATTGTCTCCGTACTCCTCACACTTCATCCCTAACCCTATTGTCTCCGTACTCCTCACACTTCATCCCTCACTCTATTGTCTCCGTACTCCTCACACTTCATCCCTCACTCTATTGTCTCCGTACTCCTCACACTTCATCCCTCCCGCTATTGTCTCCGTACTCCTCACACTTCATCCCTCACCCTATTGTCTCCGTACTCCTCACACTTCATCCCTAACCCTATTGTCTCCGTACTCCTCACACTTCATCCCTCACCCTATTGTCTCCGTACTCCTCACACTTCATCCCTCACCCTATTGTCTCCGTACTCCTCACACTTCATCCCTCCCACTATTGTCTCCGTACTCCTCACACTTCATCCCTCACCTTATTGTCTCGTCGAATTTTGACGGGCACCAAGTAGTATATTATTAACTTACATCGAGTGTAATTTGATATCAAACTTGTTTACTATAATTAGTAGAATGAAGATTCAAAACCATAAGCCTGAATGTATTATGTGGGAGATTTACGTATTTAAAACTAGTAACACGTCTATGTTGCAGTTTTTTTTTGCCTTTAGGATTAACAATCAGATTGATTTCATACAAAATTTCGTCACTTGATAAGGTAAAATAGCATAAAAGATGTTAAAGCATCAAATCGCTTAGATAAGAAAATCGTAAATACTGACCTTAAAATCTCCTTCCTCGTGAAAAATGTACAGTCCTAAAACAAATATTCTTTATTAATATGTTTGAATCTTCTTTCTTTATATATAATTCTGTAAGCGAAATTTTTAAGTCAAAATTGTGTGAGTTTGGCAAATCGCAGGATTATGGTAGACGGCTCAAATTAAAGGTCCCAGGGACTCGGGAAAAATAGCAGTTTTTCCAAAAAAATACCAGCAAGCAAGAAATAACTTAAAACATCCCCCATCAAAAAGCATGGGGATTTAAAAACGTCTGCTTTGTTTACATTAAAACATGTGGTTAAGGGTCTTTTATGTTTTATCGTTTTATTAAAGAGTTTGTATTTAACTATATGAAACCTTAAGAGCTAAGAACAAAAAACAACTATATTACAAAACATGCTGAATTAATTTAAAATAGATAAGTAGTTCTACTTTGTTTGCGAACTGGCATGTGTCACTACACAACACACTTATATTGTTTTATTTTCCTCAGCATGTCAAGAGTAAAAGTATCAGATGAGACAGAGTATTAGAGCAAGATTAGGGGCTATCCCCTTCAAGCCTCTAGTTACAATATAATTAGAGGACAGTTTAAATAAAGTTTTAAATTGGTTAGGCTCTACAGATTGTTGAAACATAGCAGACCAAAATGTCTTCATAACCTGATAGTAAATTGTATGATTTTAACATGCACAAGTCAATTTATGCCAATTTACGTATTCTTCGGATACTATAACCGAGATTATGACCTCGGTCAAAAGTATTTGTTGTTGCCCTTATAAACAATTTGTAATTATTTAAGTTTGTAGGTTAATTGAAATGTTAAGTTGGCAGTCATGCGCTGGCGTTCCCGCGTGTGGCTGCAGCTGCCAGGTGGCTCATTTCCATCTCTTCTGTACATTGCCGTCTTCATTTCAACAATTAACTAATAACGACTATATGTTCCTATTCGTTGAATTGACAGATCAATCGAATTCAATTTCAATCGATGTTTTCAAATTTCGGCTCGGAAAATTCAATACAAGCATTAATGTTAGATTATAAGCCAGTTTATCTCAAGCTACAAATAGAATGGTTACAATAATTTCGCGTTATAAAATTGAAAATTGGATTGTGGATGGATGGATTGGGATTTAATATATTATTAATTATTAACTAGCTGATGTACCCGTTCTTCGAACAGGTGTTTTCCTTACCCGTAGTCAATGCAATTTGCATTTTAGTTAGCTTCAAGCAGCTATTCTTGTTTCTGCTCTTTAAGCTGACAAATGGAAGTATCCACAGCGTTTCGCATTACAGTTTCTGAATGTTTAATTTCTTCTGAAATGTAAACACTGAAACTTAGGACGTAGCCCGAGGGGATTTTAAGGAAGTGAATAGGCTTATGTTGTTGCATGGGTTCAATATCTACCTTTGAGTAAAGTTACAGCCCAGTCGGTTCAGTAGTTTTTGCGTTTACCTGGAACATCAGACAAACAGACAGACAGACAGAAACCACCTCTTCTTTATAATATTATAGATAGTGTAATCTTGTGATTTACTATTGATGAATTGTTACATAGACCTAGACAACTGCTAACGTTCTAAATCATTAAAAATTAAAACGAGTTCGCACGCAGCACGCTGACGTGAGGGAAGTGAATTTCCAAATAACAAATTTTAAAACTTAAAATTAGTGTAAAAACATACTTGTATTCCAATTTTTATTGAAATCTGAAAACATTGATTTTTTTGGCTGTTCTGATGCTCCTGGTTTAATTTACCTGCAAAGCTGGGAATACAATTTTGCGCATTATAATGTTAGGAGAAGGTCCAGTCAGGCTTGAAAGTAGGCGTGAGGTTTTGGGGATGATTAAAGTACTCTAACAAAGGAGTAGCAGGCTTTGCTAGTGTAAAACCCCCATAAGACAACGTACTGTGTTTAGTCGAAACACATTTTCTTTAATAACTCGGTAAATATTTATGCTAGAATGACGAGAGAGGGCTTAAAACTTTAGGGACTTCTTTGGTGGTCCCGGGCTTAAGTTTCACCGTGCGGGTCATGCTAATAGTTCACTTTCCAAAGGAAATTCACTAATAAAACCATAACCCACTATAATTAACACGACAAACCAACTACAAAGAAATGTAATTGTATAGACCAAAACTTCAAGATTGGATAGTAATTATAAAACTGTTTCGTTAAAACTACGGCATCAGGGCCTATAGTAGGCCTACTATGTTCATCCCACAGAAAGTATTATAGAACACAAAATTGTAACTCTAGCATCATTACATATTTTACAATCTGCCTGTTTTATACATACTAAACATCTCAACATTTCAAATAAATGAGAATGAGTATCCACATTATCACAGCTGTGGTACACGAAAAATACCGCCGCCACACAGTGGAGTATTTACCCTTAAATGATGGCCAAAACTGGAAATACCAAATATCAATAATTACTATCAAAACTGGTATTCCCTGATTGATAAACATCTGGCCTATCTGCTCGGTGGAATATCGGGACGATAAGCCACACTGCCTTATCTTAAACGTCAGTTGAACACAAGTCTTCGACAACGCGACGCGACGCGCCGCAGCAAACCTGCATAATCAGCGAATTTCCAATGAATAAATAGCCACTTATCAGAATTCATAAGAAATATGAGCAAACAAACAAGCGATACCGGTACTTAAAATATTAATTATTGTCCATAAGAATAACATTGGGGATGGGTACGCAGGTTTGCTGCAACAAGGAACACAAAATATGGGTTTTATGCAAATATCAATAGAACTAATCTAAGTGAAGTGACATACCAAGTTTCATCAATAAACATAAATAAGCGATGTATAACATTTTAATTATTCTCCTTAAGAATAAAATGGGGACTGATTACCTAGGATTGCTGCTACGGGAACCATATGCGAAAAATTGTTTTGTTGTACAAACAATAATAAACCACAACCAGATGAAGCCATATACCAAGTTTCGTCAGTTTATATTCTTAAATAAGCGAGATATGTATAAACATTTTTATTTTTCTCCATAAGAATAACATTGGACAACGTACTATGTTTAGCACTTTCAATATATCAGTAACCAATTGACGTAGAGCAATACTGAAAATACCAAATTTGTTTAAGCCAAATTCAATGGTAAAAGTTGAAATTTGATTAAAATAACAATTACATGTGAAAACCCCAAAAAAGGTTTTGGGGTACAAAACCCCCAAAACCCCCCTTCGGATGGTGCGATTCTCGTGCAAACTAAATGGCGCGCGCGCGCGCGCGCACACACACACACACACACACACACACACACACACACACACACACACACACACACACACACACACACACACACACACACACACACACACACATACACACACACTCACACACACTCACACACACTCACACACACACACACAAATTTGAACGAATGGTGTTTTTGGCATCTGGGGACCTCAAAATGAAAAGTTATCATGGTCTTGGGCTTAAGTCTTACCAATACGGTAATAGCTTCTTCCCTATAGGGGAAATTCGCAAATATACTAATTTACACTCCAATATGCAAAACATATTTTTACCAAACAGGCCCAGAATATATGTTAATCAAAATATAAATTGCATTACCAGAAGAATTCAATAAAATTATGTTTGTATAAATAAATTCAAGAAAATTGTAAAGAACAACTTCTTTCGAAGTGTTTCTACAAAATTGAGGATTTTTTCGCAACTCCTGATTAAGTTAAAAGTTATCATTACTATGTTATAATTATAATGCTTATGTAGTATTTAGAAAACCCAACCATATTCATGGCAATTGGGTTATCATTCAAACAACAAAAACATGATCATTCAATTATAAAGAAAGAAAGATTTAGAATGTTTTCAAATACTTATTTTCAAGCTCTGGAGCGTTTTAAACCCTTTTGATTCGTTCAAATTTCGAATGTAATGTTTTCAAAATTACCTTACGTAACGTAGATCACGTTTCACCTTTCACCAAATAAGGCAAAATAACGTTATGCATTACCCCCCTTCCACCTAAGTGCGTTACGTAATACGTGTATCAAGAGAATGCTAACGTTTTCTTAAGTTACAGTTTAATTATTTTAACTTTGTGCCAACTTCAACAATAGTCTGCCTACCTGGTAGTTCTCGAGTTGTTCTTCTGTGAAGGTGACGACCTTGTTGCCCATCCTGTGGTCGAAGACTACAGACCAGGACGATGATCCACCTAGGGTCGGGGTCGGGGTCGGGGTCGGGGGTGTGCCCGGCAGGGCGTGGCCCTACTCTACATTGATTACCGCACGATACTACTTTGTCTGGACATCATGTGTAGACTCTAGCTTGTGATACAAAGTATATTTAGATCTGCCCGTTTTTAAATTGATCCGTTTTCATCTACAGAAAATATATTTTTTATATTTTCGATTGCAGAATTTAGTAGACGTAATTGAAACAGATTTAGATTAAAATATAGCTTCGATTGTTCATATAATTTAAGTTTTGTTATCAAGTCAAATCACACAGCTGGGAATGGTTATATCCAAATATTTAAAACTATGTTTTTTGATAGTTTAATTTTATTTGTAATCTTAGAAGAGGTGTTTTAAAAAATATTTTCCTCCATTCAAAATACATGGGTTTCTCAAACGTTCCTGATATGGGTTGGCTTTAAATATAGACTAATTTTAATTTATTAAAAATATAAGATTTAAACTTTCAATTGTAAAAGGAATGTCCTATGAACAGTTTTATGGAAAAAGTCTTAATATAATATGTTAGGTCAATCATGACACTTAAAACAACAGCGAATTACTTTTGGAGTGCGTTTAAGGGTGTCGGCTGGGTCAAATGCGATATAGTTAAAGCTTGACCTTGAAATTTCAATTTTTGACCTTCAAAACTGCCCGTCGCCATGGGCTATCATAAGGTAACGTAAGCAAATTAGTTAATGGGCAGGCCAGTGGTGACCGACCCCTTATGGCAAAGTATCGTAGCAGTCAGTCGGGGCCATTGGTCATTGATCTATTAATTAATGATCCTGGCTAAAGAATCAGTCGGTCTTAGTCATTAACAAGGCTACACAAGGCATATCACCCATCGTTCACTCACCATTCATTCATATTTGCCTTAAAATACGCCCTCGTTGGGTCGGTATCATACGTAGTGATTAAGTGATAGTTTAGGAGACGATTACGTTCGTAAGCCGATCCCACACTACTCGCGAATACGCTCGAATGTTCGGCCGAATTACTTATGTTCGAGTGTTCAGTAATAACTAAACTAACATTTACTCAATTAACTCAATACTCTGACATTTTCTGAGCTTATATTCTTGTTTCTTATTTTGTAAAACATTTAAATTGTTTATTAGTTTTATATTTGCATTGTTTATTATGTTGTTTATAAATGTGAAATATCTGTTTTTTACATTGCTACTAAACATTCGTGGTTGTTTACATTAGTTAACTCTTCGTTGATTGATTGAATTCAGGAGCTGCACCTATGCCGATATAGAGTTTTTACATTGTTTATAAGCAGTGTCGGTTGTTCAGTGAATGTTTGGGCGAACGTTCGGACAAAAATTCAGAAGAATTCGTGAGAATTGTGGAAATATTTTTACGAGACCAGTGCTCTACCTCTGAACTACCGTGTCCGGTTTTGGACTCAGCTATAAATAAAGTCTAGTCTTAAACTTAGTCCAAAATAATGAGTTCGCACGCAGCACGCTGACGTGAAGGAAGTGAATTTCCACATAAAAACTTTTAAAACTCAAAATCAGTGTAAAAACATACATTTATTTAAATTTTTATTGAAATCTGAAAACACTGATTTTTGGCTGTTCTGATGCTCCTGGTTTCCTGGTTTACCTGCAAAGCTGGGAATACAATTTTGCGCATTATAATGTTAGGAGAAGATTCAGACAGGGTTTAAAGTAGGCGTGAGTCGCTGGGGATGATAAAAGTACTCTAACAAAGGAATAACAGGCTTTTCTAGTGTAAAACCCCCACAAGACAACGTACTGTGTTTAGTCAAACACATTTTCTTTAATAACTTGGTAAATATTTATGCTAGAATGACGAGTGAGGGCTTAAAACTTTTGCCTTAATAATTCCCATCTTTTTATATGCATTAATTTTACATCCAGGGCTTTTGTGACCCTTTTTGGGCCCAAAAACTCGAAATTTGAAAGATTAATCTCCAAAAAAGGGGTTTACAGTTTTCCTATTGTTTTGCCCAACGAACTTGTCCAACTGATTACAAAAAGGAACGTCCCTACCAAATTTGAAGTAAATCGGACAAAAATTGCAACCGCTAGAGTTCAAACACACATATATATATATATATATATATATATATATATATATGTCTATATATATATACAATTTTGAACGACCCCCCAAAACGTGTTCAGGGGGTTACGTTAGGAACTTCTATGGTGGTCCCGGGCTTAAGTTTCTTGGTGCGGGTCATGCTAATAGTTCACTTTCCAAAGGAAATTCACTAATGATAGATTCGTTCGTTCCGAGTCCAGTGTATGTACTCCTGCCACGCAACGCATGTTAGGCTTACACTTCACAACAAAAGCTAAATATATGGCGTTGCATGAATAAGAGATTGCCTTTGGCACCCTTATTTAACAAGACCCAAAGACCAGTTGAAAAAGGTTACCCGTCATAAATTTCAATGTGAGTTCTGTTCTGTGAGTAATTTTCTTTTAATGTAAAGCCGATGAAAGCAATCAAACCTATACAAACTCACGATTTTTATCGTTGGCATATTTATTCAGTATGTAACAATTTCTGAACCTCCTCTTACCTCAAACCTTTTTTTAAACTCATTATAAACCAAACTTATAAAATAAAAAACTTAATTTAAGAATACTATTTGTTAGGGTAATAACTCTTCGTCACTAGTGAGGGACGACCCAATATGAGTCATACAAATATACAACATAGGTCGAGAGAGAAATTTATTTATAATATAAAATATAAATAAATTTCATCTTCTTGCTCATCGCAAGTTGCTAATACTATACAATTTTAACTTTCTTATTATATAAATGATTTTTTTAAATTTTAACAGAACTTTTCATTGTCAAAAGTGAAATTTCACATAATTTGTTCTTATCAAAATTAAATTTTGTCCAAAAATCTTCAAAAAAATTTGTTATTGTCCCTCTTGAGCCAATTAATAATCCAATAATTTAGATTTCCTTTAGGTTGTATTTTCTTTGTGAGCGGTAGGTGAGTAAACATTAATCTTTTCTTGGTTTACTTCTTTTGGTTGGTTATTATTTAATTCAAACCTTACCATCCGCTCAATTATAAAGACTTTTGCACACATTTTATTTATTGCAATAATGTCGCACCTTCTTGTAGTCTCACTATTTGTGAGGGCAGTGACTTCTTCATAGACTTGGTAAGATTTGGCTCGAAATTCGTCAGCTATCAGAGTTCTAAATAACATAAAGTTCTTTAAAAGTAGAATACAATGTAATAACCGCGACTTAAAACAGACTACCGAGTCAGAAATGACAGCATGTCGAACTTTACATATATAAGTGGTTTTAACTAAACTTAAAATTGTATTATTCCTGATATAACCTCTCTAAGCCCGGTTCGTGGCAATGTATCATGTAAAACATTTAAAATGAGGTGCAGCTGGACCAAAGCCTACCGTAAGACTTATACAAAGTCCATTACGGGTCGTCCGTTGGGAAAAGTCCGTTAAGGAAACTGAAGAAAGAAATATTATTTTAAATACCCCGCCGCAGCAAACCTGCATACTCAGCGAATTTCCAATGAGTATATAACATAACACATTAAAATACTTAACAGGATTCATAAGAAATATATTCGCAAACAAGCGATATTTAAAATATTAATTATTCTCCATAAGATTAACATTGGGGATGAGTACGCAGGTTTTCTGCAACAAGGAAAACGAAATAATGGGTTTTTATGCAAATATCAGTTGAACTCATCTTACTGAAGTCACATACTAAGTTGCATCCATATACATTCATAAATAAGCGATATATAACATTTTAATTATTTTCCATAAAAATAACATGGGGACCAAGTACCTACCTCTCTAGGAGCTACTAGGGAGCTGCTACAGGAACCATAGGCGAAAAAAACTTTTTCTGCAAACAACAATAAACCACTACCAGATGAAGCAATATACCAAAGTTCGTCAGTTTATGTTCATAAATAAGCGAGATATAATTTTTTCCTTTTTCTCCATAAGAATAAGATTAGACAACGTACTGTGTTTAGCACTTTCAATATCTCAGTAACCAATTGACGTAGAGCAATGATCAAAATACCAAATTATTTGTTTTTTATGCTGAATTCAATGGTAAGAGTTAAAATTTGATTTAAATAAAAATACATGTGGAAACCCCAAAAAACCCATTTTTGGGGTACAAAACCCCCCAAAATCTCCCTTCGGATGATGCGATTCGTCTGGTGTTCGAACTCGTTAAAATAAATGGTACTTTACACATTTGTACGGTACCAAATTTCATTAAGATCGGACCATTTTTACGAGAGTTATCGTGCTTACGGACACACACATATATATACACATATATAACAATTTGAACGAATGGTGTTTTTGGCATTTGGGGAACTCAAAATGAAAAATTATCATGGTCTCGGGTTTAAGTCTTATCTTGAGAACTACGGTAATAGCTTCTTCCCTATAGGAGAAATTCGCTAAAAGTTAAAAACTGAAAGAGTAGTTTTGACGTCCTTATAAATTGTGGTCAAAGTGTGTTCTGCAACTACCTATTTTAGCCGTAATCAGTCCCGCGGGCCTCTGCTACACTCATTTCCCCTATCTTATCGCATTTTCACGTGATGACGTTTATTTTTCGTAGAGTAGACCGGAACCAGGGAACCTGAAGGAATATGATGATATGATGTGCATCTGTGAATACGTTTAGGGCCGAAGATTGCGCATGTTTTTATTGGCTTGTTTCTTAAACTGCGCGACGTTTTCCTCTTACGCACGAAGAGCTTCGCAACCATTTTGTGATGGAGTACCAACAGCAAGGAAGCAATAATTTATGATTTCGAGAAATTACAAGCCAGTTTTTAACCAGAAAATCCGACAAACTCGCAGTAAGAGGGAAATGTAGTTGAGTTATGAGTGGTAATGGGGTTAGAGTATGACTTAAGTCACCTAATTACTAAATAAGACCGGCTGTTTATACTGTAACTCATCAAGGTCAATAATTAACTAATTGCGGACAATCACCAGTGATAATCGAGGAACCTGCAGGTATGAGGGGACCCAATAACCAACTTCTACCTGCAGGTACGAGGGGCCCCAGTCTCCAGCTTCTACCTGCAGGTACAAGGCGACCCAGTAACCAACTTCTACCTGCAGGTACGAGGGGCCCAGTCACCAGCTTCTACCTGCAGGTACGAGGGGCCCAGTAAGCAACTTCTACCTGCAGGTACGAGGGGCCCCAGTCACCAGATTCTACCTACAGGTACGAGGGGCCCCAGACACCAGCTACTACCTGCAGATACGGAGGGGACCAAGTCACCAGCTTCTACCTGCAGGTACGAGGGGCCCAGTCAACAGCTTCTACCTGCAGGTACGAGGGGCCCCAGTCACCAGATACTACCTGCTGGTACGAGGGGCCCCAGTCACCAGCTTCTACCTACTGGTAGGAGGGGCCCCAGTTACCAGCTTCTACCTGCAGGTACGAGGGGCCCAGTAACCAACTTCTACCTGCAGGTACGAGGTGCTCCAATCACCAGCTTCTACCTACAGGTACGAGGAGCCCAGTAACCAGCTTCTACCTGCAGGTACGAGGGGCCCAATAACTAACTTCTACCTGCAGGTACGAGGGGACCAAGTCACCAGCTTCTACCTGCAGGTACGAGGGGCCCCAGTCACCAGCTTCTACCTGAAGGTACGAGGGGCCTAGTAACCAACTTCTACCTGCAGGTACGAGGGGACCCAGTCACCAGCTTCTACCTGCAGGTACGAGGGGACCAGTAACCAGCATCTACCTGAAGGTACGAGGGGCCTAGTAACCAACTTCTACCTGCAGGTACGAGGGGACCCAGTCACCAGCTTCTACCTGCAGGTACGAGGGGACCAGTAACCAGCATCTACCTGCAAGTACGAGGGGGCCCAGTCACCAGCTTCTACCTGCAGATACGGAGGGGACCAAGTCACCAGCTTCTACCTGCAGGCACGAGGGGGCCCAGTCACCAGCTTCTACCTGCAGGTACGAGGGGACCCAGTCACCAGCTTCTACCTGCAAGTACGAGGGGGCCCAGTCACCAGCTTCTACCTGCAGGTACGAGGGGACCCAGTCACCAGCTTCTACCTGCAAGTACGAGGGGGCCCAGTCACCAGCTTCTACCTGCAGGCACGAGGGGGCCCAGTCACCAGCTTCTACCTGCAGGCACGAGGGGGCCCAGTCACCAGCTTCTACCTGCAGGTACGAATGGACTCAGTCACCAGCTTCTACCTGCAGGTATGACGGGCCCCAGTCACCAGCTTCTACCTGCAGGCACGAGGGGGCCCAGTCACCAGCTTCTACCTGCAGGTACGAGGGACCCAAGTCACCAGCTTCCACCTGCAGGATCGAGGGGGCCCAGTCACCAGCTTCTACCTGCAGGTACGAGGGGCCCAGTAAGCAACTTCTACCTGCAGATACGAGGGGCCCCAGTCACCAGATTCTACCTACAGGTACGAGGGGCCCCAGACACCAGCTACTACCTGCAGGTACGGTGGGACCAAGTCACCAGCTTCTACCTGCAGGTACGAGGGGCCCAGTAACCAACTTCTACCTGCAGGTACGAGGGGACCCAGTCACCAGCTTCTACCTGCAGGTACGAGGGGACCAGTAACCAGCATCTACCTGCAAGTACGAGGGGGCCCAGTCACCAGCTTCTACCTGCAGGTACGAGGGGACCCAGTCACCAGCTTCTACCTGCAGGTACGAGGGGACCAGTAACCAGCATCTACCTGCAAGTACGAGGGGGCCCAGTCACCAGCTTCTACCTGCAGGTACGAATGGACTCAGTCACCAGCTTCTACCTGCAGGTACGAGGGCCCAAGTCACCAGCTTCCACCTGCAGGAACGAGGGGGCCCAGTCACCAACTTCTACCTGCAGGTACGAGGGGCCCCAGTCACCAGCTTCTACCTGCAGGCACGAGAGACCCCAGTCACCAGCTTCTACCTGCAGGTACGAGGGGCCCCAGTCACCAGCTTCTACCTGCAGGTACGAGGGGGCCCAGTCACCAGCTTCTACCATCAGGTACGAGGGGCCCCAGTCACCAGCTTCTACCTGCAGGCACGAGGGACCCCAGTCACCAGCTTCTGCCTGCAGGTACGAGGGGGCCCAGTCACCAGCTTCTACCTGCAGGTACGAGGGGCCCCAGTCACCAGCTTCTACCTGCAGGTACGAGGGGCCTCAGTCACCAGCTTCTACCTGCAGGTACGAGGGGGCTCAGTCACCAGCTTCTGCCTGCAGGTACGAGGGGCCTCAGTCACCAGCTTCTACCTGCAGGTACGAGGGGGCCCAGTCACCAGCTTCTACCTGCAGTTACGTGGGGGCCAAGTCACCAGCTTCTACCTGCAGGTACGAGGGGCCCCAGTCTCCAGCTTCTACCTGCAGTTACGAGGGGCCCAAGTCACCAGCTTCTACCTGCAGTTACGAGGGGCCCAAGTCACCAGCTTCTACCTGCAGTTACGAGGGGCCCCAGTCTCCAGCTTCTACCTGCAGTTACGAGGGGCCCAAGTCACCAGCTTCTACCTGCAGTTACGAGGGGCCCCAGTCTCCAGCTTCTACCTGCAGGTACGAGGGGGCCCTTTGAGGTACTTATAGAGTTCATGTTTTGTGCCTTCATGATTTACACCATAACTTTTGAACAAAATCTCCGATTTAAATGCAACTGTGTATCAAGGGTAACTGCATTACCGTTTATGTGTGTTTATGTGTGTTTAGAAATGCCTAAACATGGTAAGTAACGATGGGTTTTATGAGTTGGGTAGTTGAAGAAATTTTTACTGTGAGCTTATTAAATATAAAATTTCTTATTGAATTTATTTATACTATTTTTCCATGATTAATTTCCTGACTGTATATTAACAAAAGTATTTCTTTATTGAGTAACATTGTATTTGATAGTAACGTTGCAGTGGTAGGAAATTAACTCTAGCATTATATTGTATTGTATTACATTGCATTTATTGTATTTTATTGCATTGAATTGTATTGTTTCTTTACTCAACCACTGAAAATCATAAAATTGCATAGGCTTGATTGATAAAATCTTAAAATAGTTACAGAAATAATTTACACGTTGTATTTTAAAATACTGTCCCACACTGTAATAAGATTTTTTTTGAAGAAAATCTTTTAATTGTTCTGTTGAATGTTTGAGAGCATGTTTTCTTTTTGTTATATCTTCTGACAATTTATTGTATAGTATTGTGAATGAGTATACAATTTGATTTTGATCAAACATTGGGCCTTTGTTATGGATAATTTTATCTATGTTTCAATTAATAGTTATGATTCGTTGTCATATTGTTAATTTAAAAATGTTGTTGCATTTCATCGAACTTTATTACATTGCACTTAATTGCATTGTATTTAATTACACTGACGTACTAAGAAAGACCTTTGCAATTATGTTTGACTTGTCTCAAGACATTCTCCTTTGGACGAGTCGTGTTGTAGAATGGCGCTCATTTTAATTTCCATAGTTAAACTTTAATTAAAGTAAACAGTTTTAATCGAAACAAAAACAACTTACTTTTGAAATTTTTTGGAAAATTTTCCTCCGACCCCTGATTTTCCCAGACAAGCAGGTAGTACTATTTTGTTAGGGACATGAAGGAATACAAACCACCAAATTTGACTCAAAATCGTTTAAGCAGATTTTGGGAGATTCGGATCTGTACTGTTCAGCGGTTTTGGGGGATAATGCTCCTTAAAAAATATTCAACAAATATAAAAATGCCTACGGATACCGAGGAATGGTACCAGAATACTGAATTCCAAAAAGTTTAACTTTTGCATTAGTGTGTTCTCTAGACCTCTGTACACACCCATTCAAAAAACACAATCAGACCGACGGACAGATAGAGTTCGGACTCTTTTGGAGTTCAGTTAGCACCAAAACAAATATTTCCACCGTTTTGTGAAATTTGAAAATTTGTACAAAAACAATACTTTTCTATCGACAATTTAGTCTATATAGGGAAGAAAAAAGTGAATAAATACTCCCCATCCTTATTGGACAAATTTTAAATTTGCCGAATTATTTTATTATTGTTTGTGTTTAATACCAGATAGAATGGATATTAAACAATAATTTACAAACTTAAGCCTAAATTGTAGCCCTAAAAACAAATTTACCAATTTTTTGTATTTGCCGTGTTTGAATAAAATCAAATATACTCATCACATGGTAAACAACTATGCATATGATAAATAAAATTACATTTTACCATTTGGCGAATATTGTTTTTAAGTGTAAAGCATATTCAAAAAGTGGTTGAAATGAAAAGTTCACCTCTGCCGACTGTCTCGTGCTCGTACTTCAAGGTTAGTCACAGGTCAAAGCCTCCCTTGCGCCGGTCATCAGCTGAGCGCGGGCGGAGTGACGTCAGAGACCAATAAACAGATTACAGCAACTGGGTCGGCGAGCTTCCCCGTCTACTTTAGAGGTCTTTGGATCACCTGACAATTGGATATGACGATGACGTTATGGCGGGAAGCCCTCCCGGTGTCGTTGCCGCTGCCGTAACCTAACCCAAATGTCATGTCCTGTAACACCGGTCATGATTACATCTTCACCCTTAAGCTCCATTTTATTTGTAAATCGATAGTACAATTGTTTCCCTAATATTTTAAAATTTTGCATTAAATGCAATAATTGTGAAACAAAACACTGAGTTTCCATGAAATAAGACTTAATCACGAGGAGATAACAAAATTAGTAGATGTGTTCAATTTTGTAATTTGATTTTCCCCCCTTACATTATGTTGCTTGAATTAAATTTCATATAGATTGGGTTGCTTATGTATTTTAGATTTTATTTTGTTAGCCTGTTTGTAATAAAATAATACCAAAAGCAAACACATACACACACTAACACTCCCACACAAACACACGCACAACAAACTATGGTGGGAACAAACTAGGGACGGTGCACTGACCACACGCGATCCGAGTTAATTGTTGTTGTGGACTTCGCCGCCGCCGCGGTTAAATATATTTGTTTACCTTTATTGCCGTTGTACAAGTCCAGTAGTCGTACCGTGACGCTGCCTCTTGTTGGCTACCGCAGTTACGGCTGTTAACACCTCGTCACGGATTAGCGCCAGGTTGTGATGTTGAAGGTCCCACACTTCTCGCGAACACTCCGAACATGCGGAGTTTGGCCGAATGTTCGGGCGTATTCGCGAGACGTGTGGGACCGCCTTTAACTCTGGTTTGTTCTCAACTGCTCAATATTACAGTGTAAATGGCAGTGCAACAAGATGATATTTCAAACTAACTGTTGTATGCGACGTTGCAGCTCACAGTTGATTTTTGTCATTTAAATGACAAATTGTAGTTCCGTGTTTATAAAGTGTAAAATGCAATCATCGTACCAGTATTAAAAATGTGAAAGTTTGGATGTATGTATGGATGGGTGGATGTTTAGAGTTCAATCCCACAAAAACTATTGGACCGATTAAGCTAATATTTTGCATGAACATAGCTTACATTGTAACACATTACCATGTATACTTAAAAAAGTATACATTCAATCTTAGGGCTCCAAGTTCCTGCAAAGTTCCTTGTAAGTTCCAATGCAAATACTATGGGAGAATATCGTTTATAAAATTACCAGCTGTAGTTAAGATGTTTGCCAGTTGTTACTGCAAATGAGTCAAATGGTAAAATGTAAACAACGATTTGATAGCGCACGACAAGTTTGAAGTTTCGCGAGCGAAGCCGCGGGTAACAGCTAGTTAAAAATATGTCTTATCAAGCAGACAGCGTGGTACCCGATGACACAAGTATCTGCAGAGGTGCCACCTTCGCCCCACTAAATATCCCAGTACCGGCGGCGAGCGAGAAAGTGAGAGTGCAGGTCCGGACTGAGACCTCCGGTTTCCGGTAACCTGTTCTGGTTAAGGCACTGGAGCGGAGAGAAGGGGGCCAAGGCGAGCAGGGATTGTGCCACCGCCCCCCTAGTAGCCCCCTGCCCCCTCCATTATGTGACGCTGTGGGAATGACCGCCAATGCGGGGCGGAGGAGCCGCTGCTAAATGACCGGTAATTATTGCACAGCATCAGCATTCTGCACCGACCAAGGCCGTCTGAGTCACACCGCTCGCGTGGTCCGTTTTGGCACTACAATTTTCCCTAATTAGTTGTATACTGAATACTGGTCTCTGCTAAATACCATTTGACAGACAAGGTGTTTCGTGTTGCCAGGTCGTAGAAGGTATTTCGTGTTGCCAGGTCGTAGATTGCATCACAAATGTATCTTTTGACGGGAAAACATTGTGCTTGATATAAACACCTTACAGACGACATTTTCACCCACGCATTCTCATTTCATAGACATAGGACGGGTTTCGGGGATCGGGTTTAACACTAGTCTCAGTCTAACACCCCTTTTTTAGACCAGGACTGAGAAAATGGATTTTTGAGTTCGAGTTTAGCGCTAGTCCAGGACTAACGTTAGACCTAGAAATATAATAGACATCTAGAAAGATACCTTGTTCTTCCTTCCCCACAATCTTATTGGGATCATTTTTCTCACAACGTTGATTGTACTCTTTGGCTCTTTCATCTCTGTGATAGCTTCAATATGACACAGATGGAAAGACACATTTTTCTGCTCTCACCTAAGCATTCTCAGTTCATACTCTTTGGCTCTTTCTTCTCTGTGATAGCTTCAATATGACACAGGTGGAAAGACACATTTTTCTGCTCTCACCTAAGCATTCTCAGTTCATAGACTTAGACACCTAGAAAGATACCTTGTTTTAAGCTTATTGGTCTCACATTCCTCACAACATTGATTATCCCCTCTGGCTTATCCTTCTCTGCGAATAGCTTAAATACATTTGAAACGTTTTATTGAGGCAAAACTCTTGCCCAATTTGATGATAATTAAAAAGGTGTTAACGAAATTATTGATATATGATATAATTCTACATTCATGTCACACTCTATATTGAACGTATGTTCATGTGCGCATTCTATAATGAACGCTCAATTGGTCCTGATGTACTGAACAAACAATAATGTTTCTGAAGGTTCAGAAGTGGACCCAGCTGTCATTGATAATTGGGTTATTAATTAATGACGCTGACTAAAGAATCATTCGATCCATCAAGGCTGCACAAGGTCTCTCACTTATTCTACACTAATTTAATTCATTCATTAAAGTCTTAAAATGAGCACGAGTCGGCGTCAGCGTATTAAATAGCATAGGGAAGAATCTCGCTCGACTAACACAAATGAAGTAGTTGGTACTAGTTGTACTGCAGTAGTGATTTAACAATTAACACAGAACAAAAAGGCAGATAAACCCGACTGTGGACATTTGAAAATACATGAATTTCCACTTAAACTATACTTATCAAGCCCATCTTCGATATTTCTTTCCTTTTACAATACGCCTGATAACGTTAATTTAAACTTTCCTTGAAGTTTCCCTAATCTCTATCATATTTACATAATTATCTCTCTACATGAACCCCACAGATACGGAGAGGGCGGACCTTCAAGTTGAAGGTTGACCCATTTCCCCCAGGGCCGGCCGTTGCTCAAACCCGACTAATTGTACCAAGTCTACGCCCTAACAGACAATAGCCGTCTTACGGTCGTGGGCATGAGCATGTGCATGCCTTGGGCTTACGCCTTCATTAGCGAACAAAAGTTTGTTTCTCGGGGAACACGGGTAGAATGTTGAACATGGCCAATGCCCGCTTAGGACTTGAAATATGTTAATTAAACGCGACTGCACCATACAAGTAAGCAGGTTTAGATAGCTTTGGGTAAATGAATGTGCTTGTGCTAAGAGTATGAAGAGGTTAGAAGGTGGCTGCGCTTCTGGTATTTGCCATGTATGGAATAAATTATACTAATATTATAAAGCTGAAAGTTTTGAGTTTGTTTGTTTGTGGCTCGATCACGCTCCAACTACTGAATCGATTGAGCTGATAGGAAGATAGCTAACACCCTAAAGTAGCATAAAGGTCTATTCACGTTTTAATGTTCCTTTAGGGCTTTGCCCCAGTAGCCACTAAACTTCCCATTTTAATCTTATGGGCACCAAAATTTACTGGATCAGATAATAACTAAAATAGATGTTCTGTATTTGAGATTTACAACAAGATTTTGAGTTTATTTATTTGTTTCCATTTTGGTTTTCTCTTTTGTTGCACGTTTAACCACGAAGGTACCTGTATCACAATAATAATGCCGGGGAAACGTTGATAAAATTGTCCAAGTTCGGAAAAAGCCCAATTTAATAAAGTGCATAGAAGGCAGGCTACTTCAGCACAAATGGAAATTAGAAGGCTTCAACAAGCTCTACGGCAGGCAGCACACAAAGCAGAAGAAACTCCAGAATAACAGCAACTTCGACGTGAAGAGCAAGCTCAGCGGTAGGCCAGTTTGAGAGTAACTGAAATGGTAGAGCAGTGATCTAAAAAACTATTGATGAAGCTAAAGCTCGCAGACGAGCTTTTGCTGTAAGGGTTACCCAATGGCGCGGCGGCAAACGCTTACCAGATATACGTGAGGCGTCTTCGAAAATGCTGCCTTGGAATACGATGCGATATTTAATCAGTAAACTATATCTTACTAACGCTATGTAGTGATGCGGGCGAAGCCGCGACGGGTAACAGTTAGTTGGTAAATAAATAAAAGCTGTCTTAGAAGGGCGTTAGTCCATCATGATACGATACTTTTGCTACGGGGTTTTATTTGATTTAACCTTTTTTTCTAATGGAGGGTACAGAAATGCGAGTCACTCAGCTCAGGTTGGGTATTCGGTAAAATGGCTGAGGATATGGATGTCTGATTCATATCGTTGATTTATGGTTCATTTTAAAGAACAACAAAATCCTACCGATTTCATTTAACAAAATTTCGACACAAATAGTTTACCCTTTAGAAATCGTAAATATTGAATATTTTGAAATGTTAACGATTATTTGTGATACAGTAGAGTCTCACAAACTCGACTCCCGATAACTCGACACTCTGGGAAACTCGACACCTCATTTACTATACAGTACATGCATTACAAGACTATATATTTTGGAAACGAGGACAGTTAGTTATTAATTCTCAATTTTTAAGTATTTATCTAATTTTTATATTGTCCTTAAGTTTGTAATACAGTAACATTATACATTTATAATATAATGTGTTTAAGTAAAATCTAATACAGTAAACAATTTACAGCTAAATAATGTGTTTTCCTCCCCTCCCAATGTAATTCTGGATAACTCGACATTCCACAAACTCGACAGGGTCTTAGTCCACATTGTGTCGAGTTTGTGAGACTCCACTGTAGTTAAATTTTGCTTACTGAACTCGCTAGGTGTTATAGCGATTTCCCCTTTAGGGAACAATAAATTACCGTAGGTCTCATAGTAAGACTTAAGCCCGAGACTATGAAACTTTACGTTCTGAGGTCCCCAAAAAACAAACAAAAAAACAATATTCGTTCAAACTTACATATATATATATTGTGCAAATATCAATATACCAGTACTACGTGAAGCCACAACCACGTTTCATCAATATACATTCATCAATAACTAAGATATCAAATTTTATTAATTCTCCATAAGGATAATATAACCCCTCATTTAACTCCTCGTTTAAATTTATATATATATAAATGCGATAACTTGAGTAAAAAACGTCCGATTTCGATTAAATTTGGCTCAAATGTGTAAAGTTACATTCATGGATTTAAGTTCGAAAACCAGAAAAATCGGAACATGGAAAAAGGGGTTTATGGGCATTTACATTTTCCAAAAATCATTTTTTTGCATTTTTCGCCCTAAAATTTTTAAAATACTCAAATTTTTGACTCAATTGGTTTTGACCAATTAATAGAGCTTAAAACAACAAATAATTTCTTGAATCATTAACCTAGGTTAAGTGGTTGCGGAGAAAATAAAAAAAACCTATTCATAAAATTTCCTATGGGAAAAAGCTTTTTAGCTTTTTCTAAATTAATTTTACTAAAAACTTCACATTTTGTTTTTACCAACAACTTCAGCTTTACAAAACAATCATTTTGTGGTTTAAATTGTGATTTTAGTCCAACCGTTGCAGAGATATTCAAAGTGCTAAACACAGTACGTTGTCCAATGTTATCCTTATGGAGAGTTAATAAAATTTGATATCTCGATTATTTATGAATGTAGCCTATATTGATGAAACTTGGTATTTGGCTTCACGTAGTACTGTTATATTGATATTTGCACAAAAAATTGATTTTTTTTTATCATCCCCGTAGCAGAAAACCTGCATACTCAGTCCTAATGTTATTCTTTTGGATAGTAAGTAAAGTTTTATTTCTCCCTGAATTATGAACATAAATTAATAAAACTTGGTATGTAGCTTCACCTGGTTGATTTATGATAATTAAACAAAAACACATTTCTTCTCCTTCTTTTTTCAGCAAACCTGCGTACTCAGCCCTAATGGATCACTTATTTATTTATGTATTTTTATGAAACTTGGTAAGTGGCTTTATTTGGTAGTGAGACATGATTAGAAATTCACTGAGTGCGCAGGTTTGTTGCGACGGGGGTATTTTGCTCTTTAAAGTGAGCCATGAATCAGCGAAGTCGGAAAATCAGTTGAGAAGGGACGTTATATGAAAGTTAACATTGGTTATACGTAGAAGCAGGTACAAACGGCAAATTCTTCGGGAATGAAGCCGACTGTTAAGTGCTGTACTTTACAATATACCATTTGGTTGAAGACCAACCTAACACCTAACACACGGGAAGAAAACTAATTCATAACAATGAATACATAATTACATGTGTTTACTTCATACCTGTCCAAACAGACAACAGCACAAGATGCAGCTATAAGATTCCTCACTGACTACAGTTATCTATGTGCGTCTCCGGTGATTTGTGTGCTGCACACGGCACGGAGGCCCCCTGTACCCATTTTGCCTACAGCGCCGTCCCATCCCGACCCTGGCCCCGATAGGCTAATGGCACTGCACTTATTTATATCGCGCATGCTTCACACTGCAGTTTGTCTTGTTGTGCTCAATTATATGAAATTCCTCTCTAACTTTAGTACGATATTTTACTAAACAAACGTGTATTACACATTTTAAAACCAGAAGGCAGTCCGTTATGTTATTACTAAATTAAATGTTTAGATATTTCATCTTTTTTATTATCCTTCCCTAATTTTGCTTCCCCATATTTCAATATTATAGTGATTATTTTATTTGATCGGACGATTAAACATATCACTAACATATTTTAACTAACCGATGGGGCCACGAGATTGATCAGAGAATGTATAAAACCTTTTTCGGATGTTCAAATCTACGTTTACCCATTGAATATAGGTACAGATGGAAAAGTAAGTAGTCTAGCATTAACGTAAAATAAAGTAAGTTGTTTAGCGACCTTATAAAATATTCTTAATATAATCTCAATATCTTGATAGTATAATCTCAATCAAGGCGCACAGTAGATGTAGTTTAGTATGAAAATTAGCACAACGGTAAATGTCAATTGCATATAAGTCAAGTTCGTTGATTTTCTGGAATCGAATGAAATTCCATACTAGGAATGTACGTTAGTGCCACTATCATCTCTTAAGTTTAAGATCAGCGTTTTTTTTTCAGATCTAGTGAGGTGTATTATTTAATTACTTATATAGCTTCAGTGCAGAAACATATTTTTTTCTTTCCTGTGAGGTAGAAATTAAACACTGATTTTAATTGGGATAATTGACAATTACAGATTTATCCTTTAAAAAGGAGAATATACAAAATTAAAACGATAATTTGTCTTTAAAACTTATAAAAGAATATTAGACCGAATGACCAAACTTTTTTTAAATCCCCCCTCCCCTATGACTTATACAATAAACCAAAAAAGTTAGTATTGGTCACGGGCGTGCCTAAAGTGCAACTACGTACAGCAACTTTAGTGAAGTGGCTGCAATTTTCTAGACAGGAAAACGGGTACAAGTTTATAACTATAGAAACATTACTGTGGCTTGGCGTTTGTAAACGACATAATAACAAGTCACGCGTGGTTAGGCAGTTAATCCTCTCGCGAGAGATCAAGTTGCGAGCGTTATTGCGGGATTTATTGCAAGAACGTAGGCAGGCCGAGGTGGATACACCATTGCTCGGCGCAGGTGAACAGCTGTTTATGTGATCAGCTGACTGATTTATCTACAATATTGGCAACAGTGGCGTGAAAGCAGCGTTGCCAACTGTACGGTGCCCTGCATTGTTGGGTTAGGCGGTGCCGGGCCGCATAGTGACGTCATGACTAGGAAGATTTCTCTAACGTTTTCGGGTAGGAAAATGAAAGTTGAAAATTGTAATATAATTTTAAAAGTTTAAACTCATTATAATTAACGAGCAAACATAATAATTTAAATAAAATAATTTTGTTAATAAAAAAAGTAATGTGATGGCTGCTTTTCCGTCGTTTGTAGCATCAAGAAGTTGATTTCGACAAATTATTTGAAATTATATTTAATAAATTATGAATATTTTAAAACATCCGGTCCACTATTTTGTTAGTACACATTTTTGTAAATATTAAATTTCATAAACGAATGAATACCGTACAGTGCCGTACCGTCCGTATTTAGGTACCGTACAAAAGTATTTAATTTTTGAACAGAGTATAAGAGCTTTTGACCATCACATAGTCTTAATAAACCCATGTCAAAGCACTTGTTTTACCAAACGAGGTCCATTACTAACTATCACGTAACCTGACGGGGAGGGTATTTCCATAGTTTAATCCTTTCAATCAACCTAAGAGCTTACTAAACAAATTGTTTACTTTAGTATGTTGATGTTGGTTTTTTACTTATTTCATGTTATACCTCAATCATTGCCTTTATAATAAACAATATACAAAATATTAAACTTTAAAAAATAACAATGCAGCAATTGGTATCTGATGTTGGGATATTGGGGAGATGTAATATATTATGTAGAATTATTCTGTTTTGTATGTCCTACTTTATGACAATGGGTCAGGATAAGTCTTCACTTCATCCAGGTTAGGGTAGGCAACTGAGCTATTTTGAGGGATCGTGCCTCCTTTTTTCTGTGCAGGCTGGATCTCAACTACGGTAGAATATTCTCAGTTTGTGCTTTGTGCTTCGTCTGACTGCATTCCCTAAAGACGTGTCAGGCTTTATATGAGAACAATTATATTCCTTCTCGAGAGAAAAATCTTCCTAGTGATGTCGCATATAACTTGTTAACAACTTCAGATCCAATCAATCCACTCAATCATCAATCGTCCCGTTCTCTAACAGCGGGAGATATAATAAAGGGTAATGGATGTTTGTTTGTTTGTGACTCGTGATTCTGGTAATCCGACAGAATCATTTATGTTAGTTCAACGGTGTTTACCGGGTTCCAGATCCACCTCAGTCAGAAGTCCGCTCTGAAAAATAAATAGACACTACAAGTATAACCAATTAAGACGAGACGCGGAGGTTTCAGATCCTTTCGCGATAGTTGGCACCTGGTTTGCACATGTGCAGTAATGACTTTCCCTCTCCACGCGTCTGAATACGGCCACCTTACCAGGCTAAATTATTCTTCACTCAAACAAAAGGTAGCGTTCGTGATTAGTGCACCATCATCACCTGTTGTCTCTTGTAGCGCTATTTTATTCTAAATGAAAAACACATCGAAATGGTTAAACATTTAGCTGAATTTTGCCCATAACGACTGACCTTCTTGGTGGTTATTTATTCATTGGTAAGGGTGAATTAGGGATTTTTCTCCGACTACCCCCGTAAATACGGTCAGTACAGTCAGGAGACAAACTATATACGCTTCCTTGACTTAAATCGGGTTGTACTCGGGCCAGTCCGTGGAGGGGACAGTGTGGGAGGCGCCTATACCGCCCTCCGGACTTCATCCGTGGTGGCTCTACCTGTACGAGATCATGTCAGCAGCCAGCAGCCGAGTTGACGGATCAGCAGACCAGTGCGCGTGCGCGAGCGCCTTATCGGCCCTGAACCGCTGCGATTGGGCAACTGACAGCTCGCAACTTTCATTTCGCACTGGAGGCTCGACTGATTATGCAACCTCATGTCATGTGTGAGTGATCGATAGTCGAATCGCATGAAAAATATCGAGTTGCGATTGTCTGCAGCTCACTTTGGCCAGACATATCCGACGTTGGAGGCGAGCCAGGTTTTGGTTGTGTCATTACAGAAGAACCAAAGAGTTTCCTTAGTGCAATCTGTGAAGTTGCAATACTGTGCAATCTCGTATATAGATACAAATCAATAGACGATTGGTAGCCTCTCATGGGAATATTGACGAACCGAGTGTCCAATGAGAACGGCATCAGTTGCACCATATTCCTGTGTCATTACCAAATAAAATCACACAAAATATTAGTTTGTAGGACAATATTATTCACTTTGTAATTGTGGAATGCAAACAAGGAAGTGTATGCAATGCAGCGGAGCTATTTTAGAATCCAATTTATCAGGATCGAAACACAAATACTTTATCTCGACTTTCCAAAATTTAAATAATGTACAATATATTGTATCCAACATTTTAATTTTTGAAAGACAAATGTAAAATCAGTTATGTATGTAAACTGCTTGTTTATCTATCCATATCTAAAATACAAAACAAATCATTCCCCAGGCCAAACCTCTACACCTACAACTACGAAATTTGGCACATATACTCTTTCCATAACGTAGGTAACCACTAAGAAAGGATTATAAGAAATTCCCATAGGGCTCCGCCCCACGGAGAGTCAAAGTTCTAATCCTGAGTTATTCGATGGACAATTTATAAATACGATAAACCGATCATCCCCCAGGCCAAAGCTCTACACCTTCAACCTCAAATTTTGGCATGCGTACTCTTTCCGTAACGTAGGTAAGCTCTAAGAAAGGATTTTAAGAGATTCCAATAGGGCTCCGGCCCACGGAGAGTCAAAGTTTCAATCCTGTGCAATTTTTACGGGCATTCACTTTAGTTTTAGCTGATGAGAATTCAAACCGCTTATCATGTTTTGTAGTAGTTCCACGGGGTATCCACAGAATGAAGCACACATCACTGTTGTATTCCCGGATGAAACCGGGTATGATATCTTCTCATTGCCAATGTAAAATGTGTCTCTAGTTTTGTGTATGCCAGGATTGAAAGAGGTCGTAGTTTACAATAATCACCAACAGAGTATACTGCTGTCAACTGTTACTTATCCTCTCAAGGAGGGGATAATACAAAAGTTGGTGTGTCAGGAAGCAAACATAAGTTGATTATCACTTGCTTTTTAGGGTGGAAATATTTTAAAAGTTAACGTAAATAACAAAAATAAATAAACGGTATCAGGAAACTGACACATACTTTCTCCCTTTTATCCAAACTTTAATAACAAAAATATTTGTTATTTACTAAATATAGGATATGAAGTATAGATAAATGTACAGAAAATTTTCTAAAATAGTTGTTTTCAGAAATATCCACCCAAATCCCTTTTTGGGAGGCACGATAGAGTCCGTTGCCACACACAGTGGTTTTGAGAGGGGAAAGCCCGCTTGCCCCCCCAGGGTTAAATAGCAACATATTTCGAACATCCTCTGTTGGTCAATGCTAACTTGACCTGCATATCAAATTTTAATGAAATTGATCAGTAAATAAGAGAGAAATAGTTATTTGTTATTCCCCATAAGAATAACATTGGACAACGTACTGCGTTTACCGCTAAATGCAAATTTCAATTTTCTCCGCAACTAGCAATCGTAGAATAGTAATTTAAAATACTAATTTATTTAATTGTTTGAGCTTTTTTTAATGGTGAATAGTAATCTTTTTTAACATTTATGATTTTCTATGAAAAATCCAAAAAACTGAATTTTGGATGTTTTAAGTCCTGTAATTTCTGAACCCAAATTTTTCCAGAAATGCGGGTAGTGTCATTTTGTTGGAAACCTAAAGTTCTACAAACCACTAAAGTTTAATCAAAATCGTTAGAGCCGTTTTTGAGAAATTTGGATTTTACATGTTTTTTGGCGATTTTTGGGGGATAATTACCCTTAAAAATCAAAAATTAAAAAAATTAAAAAAAATGCCTGGGGATATCGTGGATTAGAACCTACATACCAAATTTCATAAAAATCGGCCTGTTGGTTAGGGCTCTAGCTCTGTACACATCCACACAGACACACACACACACACACACACACACACACACACACACACACACACACACAGACAGACATCACGTAAAAACCACTTTTTTGGGTTCAGGGAGCACCAAAACGAATATTTCCACTAACAACTCAAATTCGAAAATTTTTACGAAAACAATACTTTCTCCATATACTATGTATAGGGGGAGAAAGTAAAAGTCGACAGCAGCAGAATCTGTCGGTGACCCAATCAAACTACTTCAATTATAAATTCTAGCATACACTAAAAGTGGGACAGCTGGGCCATATGGATGGGATATCTCCTTCAGTATTTACAGTCAATGATATCAGCTAGTAATATCTAAAATACGAAAAACCGTTCATCCTCCAGGCCAAACCTCTACACCTACAACTACGAAATTTGGCACGTATACTCTTTCCATAACGTAGGTAACTACTAAGAAAGGATTTTAAGAAATTCCCATACGGCTCCGCCCCACGGGGAGTCAAAGTTCCCAATCTTGTGTTATTCTTATTGACATTCACTTTGGTTTGAGCTGATGAAAATTCTATCAGCTGATTATGATTCGTAGTAGTTCCACGGGTCAACCACAGAATGCAGCACACACAACTATTCCCGGGTGAAACTGGGTACGATGACAGCTACAGTTCGGGTCGCAAAGCATTTGGCTTAGTACCATTAGTGTTACAGTCTACCTTTGTAAACAGAAAGCAAAAATCACTTAATTAATTTTAAAACATTTGTTTTGGTTGTTTTTGTTAATGTCTACTTTTATTTACGATAAATTTCAGTAGTTTATCGCCTTTCCCATGTGCCAAGCACCGTAAACCGAAGTTTATTAAGTCTATATCTTTTACGTCTATCAGTAACATAAAGTAATCAATGTTAAGGTCTTAAATGTTATAGCATTCCATAAGAAACTTAATGTTTATCTATGTATGATAGCTTGCAATAACCTGCTATTACATGATCAACCATTAGGCTTTTACCCAGTTCGATGCTAATACAATTCTAAATATAATGAAATAACCCATAAAGCCAATGCATTAACGACAATAACGTTCCAGTTCCCCTTGACACGGGTGTTGTAGGCCTAACTGTAGCTAAAGCCTGTCTAGCAAAGTGAGCCAGTTAAAACAAATTACGACAACCAGGTTAAAATAGGATTACCTCGGTTGAAAAGTTGCATTTGAATTTCATCTCACTTACCAGAGTGCTGCTTCTCTTTTGAAATGATTTTTATTATTAAGAAGATAAAATGAATAAAGGAATAATATACAAGCAAAGTTGAAAGCAATGTGTGAGTGCAAAGATGCGACAAATGTTCTAAATACGAATATATTTAGAAACAAGATATGTTAAGTTACAATTTTAAATAAACTAGTATATGCCAAGGTTACACCGATTATTCCTGAATCGATATCTTCTTCAATTTCATTCAGACTATCAATCGAAAGAGGAAAATATATCAATGCACAGCGAGTTTTATGAGTGAATTTCAACAACAATCAATCTTCAATCTTGAAGTCATATATATAATACCCTACCCTATAGTCTAATACGAGCAATGTCTGTATGTTTGTTTGTTTGCAAAATCTATCACGGAATACATCAGAAGTATTTTGCTTAAACTTTGGAGTTAGGGGTTTTTGGACCTAAAACGCCGATAATAAAAGAACTCAACCCCAGGATTTTCAAAGTTAGAAATTTTAATATTGCGCTCATGAAGTTTAAAATCAAAACAAAAGAATCATAACAGCGAATAAATAATCAGTGAACTGTCAAAGTAGCACATACACATGATAATCAACAAGTGATTTATGGAAAACAGTGACTAGAACTAGTGAATAAATATTGCATATAGACATCTTCTCACCCACGAAACGAGTCAAATATCACCGAGCCTTGGTCTCCCCGGTGCTATATATAAAGTAGAATCCCTGATCAATCCTCAGGCCAAACCTTCACACAAACAAAACAGTGACTAGAACTAGTGAATAAATATTGCGTATAGACATCTTCTCACCCACGAAACGAGTCAAATATCACCGAGCCTTGGTCTCCCCGGTGCTATATATAAAGTAGAATCCCTGATCAATCCTCAGGCCAAACCTTCACACAAACAAAACAGTGACTAGAATTAGTGAATAAATATTGCATATAGACATCTTCTCACCCACGAAACGAGTCAAATATCACCGAGCCTTGGTCTCCCCGGTGCTATATATAAAGTAGAATCCCTGATCAATCCTCAGGCCAAACCTTCACACAAACAAAACAGTGACTAGAACTAGTGAATAAATATTGCGTATAGACATCTTCTCACCCACGAAACGAGTCAAATATCACCGAGCCTTGGTCTCCCCGGTGCTATATATAAAGTAGAATCCCTGATCAATCCTCAGGCCAAACCTTCACACAAACAAAACAGTGACTAGAACTAGTGAATAAATATTGCATATAGACATCTTCTCACCCACGAAACGAGTCAAATATCACCGAGCCTTGGTCTCCCCGGTGCTATATATAAAGTAGAATCCCTGATCAATCCTCAGGCCAAACCTTCACACAAACAAAACAGTGACTAGAACTAGTGAATAAATATTGCGTATAGACATCTTCTCACCCACGAAACGAGTCAAATATCACCGAGCCTTGGTCTCCCCGGTGCTATATATAAAGTAGAATCCCTGATCAATCCTCAGGCCAAACCTTCACACAAACAAAACAGTGACTAGAACTAGTGAATAAATATTGCGTATAGACATCTTCTCACCCACGAAACGAGTCAAATATCACCGAGCCTTGGTCTCCCCGGTGCTATATATAAAGTAGAATCCCTGATCAATCCTCAGGCCAAACCTTCACACAAACAAAACAGTGACTAGAGCTAGTGAATAAATATTGCGTATAGACATCTTCTCACCCACGAAACGAGTCAAATATCACCGAGCCTTGGTCTCCCCGGTGCTATATATAAAGTAGAATCCCTGATCAATCCTCAGGCCAAACCTTCACACAAACCTTCATAACGTAGAGCACCACTAAGAAGTAATTTAAAATGTTTCCATTGAGCTTCCAGCCCTTGGATTTTCAAAGTTCCATGGAAGGATTACCGGAACACTAGGTCTTACGGACAAAGTCAGCCAAAAAATTCCCTAATTCAATGTAGTTTAAGATTTTAACGAGAGATGGTGCGAGAGAGAGATAACAGCTGATTCATGCACGAACATGGAGGAATTTTAAAAGCACCACTAATAACACTATCTTGTGTTTTAGTGAAGAACTTCGTCTCCAGTGCTTCAAGCATCAGAAAAAGTGGCTGAATTTCTATCATTATTTTGTTAATCCTTCTTAATAGCGTTTGTGTATTCGTTGGCAGATGTTCATTATTCGAAACAGTTTATGCAGCAGCACTCACATCTCTGGACCATTCAGCTGGTGAATTCGGGAACTGCACAAACTAGTTACGAAGACATTTTCACACCTTATTATGATACTCTAACAAAATAAACTCAGTTAAAAAAGATTGGACATAGGAAAACAATGGGATAAAATAAGAATTATAATTTATGCACCTAGCCGATTGAAGTACACTAAGATCGGACATCACTCCCCTGTAATATAACTATGATGTCAATTCATATTTTTGACATCAGAATGTCGTTTTAGTAAAACTTATTTCATGTCACTATTGTCAGTGATAAACTGAGTGATTTTTAAACTCAGTTGGCAGCCATGTGTGGTGTTCCCGGGGTTGTGGCAGCCTTGTTCCGGCGGGGGTCAAGGCGGGTGAGTCACCTGGTAAGGGCACAGCAAAAGCTAAAGTTCAGTCATCTCAAGAGCTCTGTCACATCATGCTGCTTAAAAACACAGGATAAGAGAGATGGCTTGGAAACATCCTTATATAGAATTGCGTAAGGAAAAATGTAAATTTGTGATTTGTGTCTTTACGTAGGTGTTGGAGCTTTAGAACCTAGAGCACTAAAACTCGGTAAATTCAAGGAAAATTAGAAGAGGAAGAAACCAACGGAGCCAGATTTTTGCCTATTCCCCTTACTTTCCCTTAAAAATGCCATTAAACAAACATCAAAATCAAACAACATCAAAATGCTATTACAACAAACAATTTCTAAACTTTAAAAATGTACTGGTGGTTAGTTGTTTGGCAAGTTTCTGCGACATATTAACATGTGTTCATATTTCCACACTGACCTATTTACATCAACATGTAAACAATAAATTGAATATCCACATACCCAAAAATCACATATAAGGGACTATTATAGACCCTATAAGCCCCTAGTTACATTTAACCCCTTGTTTCTGACGAAAAATCCTGAGCGAGTCACAATTTTTTGATTGTGATGAACCAAAATATCTTAACTGAAACAAATTCAAGAATTTTTTGAATTGCAAAAGTTGGGTTTGAAATCTTCTTAAATATTTAGAAATGGGTATCTGATTTAAAAGCCGTTACATGAAGTAATAGACGAAATAAGTTATAAAGGAAAGTGAAAGGAGGGTGAGGCATTTAAAGGGACTAGTTATCCTTTTCAGAATAGTTTTCTCGTTTTAATCGGCCCTTGATAAATGGGGAAATTGATAAATTCCCTTTCGAAGTCTCTTGCTAGGTATGCAAACATCATTGTGCTTGACAACGCACACAACATGTTTAATAAAAGATGCTTCCACTCTAGTTAATTTTTCAAGCAAAATAATTTGTGAATTTTGAAAAAAAAAACAATAGTTTCTAACACGTCCTCCCATAAGCTCCACACTTAAGTAAACCTCAATACGAAATGTGGTACTTGGAATTTAAAACTGCTTGTCTAGTGGCGGACCAATCTCTAAATCGTTTGTATCGTTTTTGTAAAAAATAAACGATGTTTCAGTCTTGCGTGTCCATAAACTGTAGGATTAATAATTACAAAAAATCCTATGTACTAAACGAAATTGTTCTTTTGTTAAACCACTCGATGGGTTTTGATGATTTGTTTGTAAGAAAGACAATTTTGAGTGGAAGGGTATGTTGGAGCCACAATTTCCATTAAGAATTTTAATTTGGTACAAATGTTATTTTAATTTTGAAAAAGTCTAGCAGCAGACGAAGGTTTAAGGTTGCTTTCAAAGGAGTGTAAAACCATATTGTGCAAACTCTCAGCTAGAAAAAAATCTATCCATGGGATAGACGTAGTGGGTTGAGGATGGTTTGTGAACATCAGGATATTTAATAAACATCGCGTGATAATAATCCTATGATTCAATTTATGCCGACAAGGCCGCAACAAGCATCAGTTATATTTACACGTCTTGATAATCTTTTAAATATTAATGAGGGAATTGTTGCCTGCTTAACAAACTGTAACTTTATGAACCCTTTCTGAAAACGATCTAACACTTATAGGTGCAATCAAAACAATTTCTTACATATACATTCGCACATTGTACGTCGAACGCAATATAAACCATTACCCACCTCACAGTCATGCGGTTGGCAGGAGTGAATAGCCGATCTGTTAATTGATTGATAGCTAGTCGTGCATCATGGCAGGCCCGCCAGGGGTCGTCACGATCAGATCGGGGTCACTGCCGGGTCACACCGTCACCCCACGATCACAAGCCTCCGCTACTGCTATTCATTATAACGACAGTGAAACTGTTGACAATGTATACATAACTCTATAATTAGGGACACGCTTGTGGAATAGTATATTTCATTACAAGTGCCGAAAGTGGCATTTTCCGGTGTGCGCTCAAGTTTCACGTCAGGAACACCAAATTTCACGTGCGAGGCGAAGCCGAGCATGTGAAAGTGAACGAGTTCGCACGCAGCACGCTGACGTGAGGGAAGTGAATTTCCACATAAAAAAACTATAAAACTCAAAATCAGTTAAAAACATACAATTATTCCAATTTGTATTCAAATCTGAAAAATATTGATTTTTTGGCTGTTCTGATACTCCTGGTTCTTTTTACCTGCAATGCTGGGTATACAATTTTGCGCATTAAATTAGGAGAAGGTCCAGTCAGGCTTTAAAGTAGGCGTGAGGTTGTTGGGGATGATAAAAGTACACCAAAAAATTATTAACATGCTTTTCTAATGTAAAACCCCCATAAGACAACGTACTGTGTTTGGCCAATACACAGTTCCTTTAATAATTCGGTAAATATTTATGCTAGAATGACGAGAGAGGGCTTAAAAGTTTCGCCACACTAATTCCCATCTTTTTACATTCGTTAATTTCACATCAGGGGCTTTTCTGACCCTTTTTGGGCCCAAAAACTCGAAATTTGAAAGATTAATCCCCAAAAAAGGGGTTTAGAGTTTTCCGATTGTTTTTCCCAACGAACATGTCCAACTGATTATAGAAAGGAACGTCCCTACCAAATTTGAAGTAAATCGGACAAAAAATGCGACCGCTAGAGTGCCTGCACATATATATATATATATATATATATATATATATATATGTCTATATATATATATATATATATATATAAAACATTTTGAACGAACTCCCAAAACGTGTTTAGGGGGTCACGTTAGGAACTTCTATGGTGGTCCCGGGCTTAAGTTTCACCGTGCGGGTCATGCTAATAGTTCACTTTCCATAGGAAATTCACTAATAATTGGAGCAAGTGCCGGAAAATCACTTTCGGTACAAGTTATGAACGATACTTTTCATCACGACACCTTTTTCTGTTTACATTTAGATTGTTAAACAGTAAAAACAGCTAGACCTCGTGCGGACCTTCGTGAAGCCTGGTGTTATTGGTAAAAGTGGTTTAAACAGGTTTTTTTTAGGGTGGGGATGAGCGATTGACATCTGTTCTTAGTCTGTTGACTAAAAATCGCTTGTGAGAATCATCTGTTATGTGCCAAACCAAAACCATTGCAACCGCAAAGTGATTGTTATGCAACGATTTTAGGTTAAGACTGTCCCACACATCTCACAAGCTGGCCTGAAGATTCGGCCGAACATGCTCCCGAATGTTCAGTGAACATTCCGTCCCGTATTCATGCTACCAGTCAAAATACTATGGCCCATCAAAGGCGAACTAAGGTAAGCGCGATAGTGTACTCAGTGTGCTCGTTTATGTTCGGGATCGTTCGCCTCGCCATGATTTGTGTTCGCCTGTGCTCCGTTTTTTGTCGTTTTTTTGGCACGAATCAAAAGAGACGAGCGGAAGCGAATGGGCGAGCATGGTATTGGGAGAGCGTGTACTTGGTTAGTTTGTTATGCATGTTCGGATTCGGTTGATTTGGTGCAAGACTCGTTGTCGTGACTCGTTCCAAACGTTCGGTGGGACATTCGAGCAAATCATTCGGCGATAGTGTACTGGTACCAAAAGTTCGTGCAGCTCCAACACATCTCGCGACTACTCCGAACATTCGGCCGAACTCCGTATGTTCGCGAGAAGTATGGGACAGCCTTTATTGGTTAGGCCTAACACATGCGCCCATATTTTTAAATATTAGTGTTATAGAAACAAATAATTACAAATAAAAAATCAGCAAAAGCAAATACACTTTTTAAGAGAAAAACAGCTGATCGTATAAGAACAAATATTCAAAATATACTGCCTGCAACAGTGAAACAGTTCAATGGCTTATGTTGACGATCCCATTTGAAAATAAACACAAGAAGCTTAATGTAATAATTTAGAAATTGTTTAGACATAATTTAAAATACAATGCTCAAAATCATAAAGAGTATATTGTCAATTATGGTTTGAATACAATCCTCTTGTTTATAAAGACTATCATTAAAACGTAATTACTACGTTCACCCAGTAAAATATATTTAATATACAGAGTAGCCAAATGTTTTCCGCAGGAATAGTATTATGACACATGGTATTGTGAACTTCCCCTTGAACGCTGATCCCCCACTCTTCTGCTGGCACCCCTACTCAGGCTTCACGAAGATCTGCACGAGGTATAATTTAAATTGCAAAAATAAATGGTAAAGGAACATTAGTGCGCGTAGTGGACAAATGGAAAACTGATTGAGAGCAAGGGGAAATCATCTGATCGTTTTTCCCTTGCTCTAAATTAGAGCTTGGAAAACGACCATTTTCTTTGACATCAGCTGTCATCGAAAATAGCTACTTTCTGTACGGAGTGATGAAAAAACTATTTCTAGTGATAACTCCGCCCCCCAAACACAGCAAGTCACAATCGCACATTTGACTCGATTCGTACCGGATTTAAGTGGTTACGGATAAAGTTAATTGTTAATTCTGACAGCTGGCTGAAATATATTTACAGGAATCTGTTATTTATATTGTTAGATCATGCTCTCCACTGATTCAAAGAAATTATTTACATACATAATCCAAAAATACCCCCGTAGCAGCAAACCTGCATACTCAGCGAATTTCCAAACCATATTAATTTATCTTAATACCACATAAAGCCACATACCAAGTTTCATCAATATACATTCATAAATAAACGATTTATGACATTTTAATTATTCTCCATAAGAATAACATGGCGGCTGAGTATGCAGGTTTGCTGATATAAGGAACACTAAAAATGGACTTTTATACAAATATCAATATAACTCAACTAGGTAAAGCCACATACCATGTTCTATTAATTTATGTTCATAATTAAAGGAGATAACACGTTAATTATTCTCCATAAGAATAACATGGGGCTGAGTATGCAGGTTTGCTGCTACGGGAACTATCGGCCAAAAAATGGGTTTTTGTGCAAATATCAATAGACCACAAGGAAATGAAGCAATATACCAAGTTTCGTCAGGATAAGTAGATAAATAAGCGAGATATACAATTTTTCTTATCCTCCATAAGAATGACATTGGGCAACGTACTATGTTTAGGACTTTCAATATCTCAGTAACCAATTGACGTAGAGCAATGATTAAAACATCAAATTGTGCGTATTTTTATGCTGATTCCAATGGGAAAAATAAAATTTTACTTTTTCAAAAATTTTATGTAAAAAACCCATTTTTGGGTACAAAACCTCCAAAATACCCCTTCGGATAGCTCGATCCGTCTAGTTTTCGAACTTAGTCATAAATGCTGCTTTACACGTTTGTACCAAATTTCATAAAAATCGGACCTTTTTTTACGAGAGTTATCGCACCCACGGACACACACACACACACACACACACACACACACACACACACACACACACACACACACACACACATATATATATATATATATATATACAGTTTCGAACGAATGGTGTTTTTGGGATCTGGGGACCTCAAAACGAAAAATTATCATGGTCCCGGGCCTAGGTCTTACCATGCCGACTACGGTAATAGCTTCTTCCCTATAGGGGAAATTCGCTAACACATATTTTTAAACCACTGATCTCTTAGGTTTAGTTCTATAGTTAGTCTAAACTTTATAAACCCACCCCACACACCATATAAAACCTCATCTAAAAGTACGATTGCTTTCCAAGTTTCATTTGATGGCTGACAACCCATCAGAGATAATTAGAAGTATCATGTAATAGTTCTTATTATTGGCAAAATGTATGAAGAATTTTAATAAAGAAAAATAAATTGCATACAGCTAAGGGTATCTGAAAATTAAGGTCGTCCAAATTTCCCACATTGTCAACAAATCACATTTTATCCCTCAGGACGTTAAATATCCCTAAAATAGGATGAAAAATCCCTCAAAAGCAAACACTGAATCGATATGTCCTCACCCATGCACCACCATTGGATTACTTTTGTGAGGGGACCACAGAGGTTTTGGGGAATCTGGTCAAACTATTCAATCAAACCAGACCCCCTCCCCCCCTCCCCCTCCCCAGGTTTTGGGGTTTCCACTTAGCCTAGCCGAATAATATTGTAAACCAGCCGAAGCCCAAATCTACGACGCAATGACGTATAATATCAATAATTTTACTTTGTATTACACATACAAATATTTTAACTAATGTAACCACATATACTTCTAAACTGAACTGATTAGTGTCAATGAATGCACACTCCACCGTTTCACAATATACTCCCATGTAAACAACCTGAGTATCGCGTGGGCTTAGCTACGGCCTTCACATACTTCAATCCGACACAAATCAGACAATTCAATACAGTCCATTCACTGCTGATATATAACAAGCTTTTACACCTTCTCCTATGCGCTTGTTATTCTTCAACACATTTGACCTATGCTCCAACACGAAAGCGCAGTGTTGCCACCGTGTTTAGCACCTCTTGTTTTGTAATGGATTTACTATTTAAACACTGATAATAGATAACGCATATCTGTGGGTTGAGGCTTTTGCTTACGTGCGGTGTGTTCTAGAACTCTACATTTTTCCTTGAGTTGTTTTACTGATCTCAGTTGATGTGTTTAATAATTGTATTTTACTTTCAATTAAAAATGTCAAACACTTCAAATATTTAAATTTAAAAATGCATCAATCAATAAATTACTCCATACAAAAAATTTAGTTCTGGAACCTGAAGGTATGGTGACCTAACTGAAAGACCTTTAAAAAATAACACATAGAACATTTAAAGTTGTAAAATTATTTTTGTAGATTGTTTAAATTAAATATTTTAAACTGCCGCCACTTTTAAAATGAATGATGCACGGTACCAAATTGTTAAGGAATATGTAAACTTCTTAGATAAATGCTCACACCAAGATTAATTTTTTCCTGAGATATTAAAGACTTTTTATAAAAAAACAGTGTCACGGACAGAAAGCGGACCGAGATCGGACGCACATTTCATACCGTATGAACAGTTAGTGTTGTTTCTTGAATCGGAAGATGTCCTCCCTAATTCCCAACGAGGTTTTCGGCGGGGTTTCAGCACTAGTTCGGCTCTTTTAAATTTGTTTGATAAACTGTATACTAAGGATAA
Organism: Allygus modestus; assembly: GCA_963675035.1. NCBI lineage: Eukaryota > Metazoa > Arthropoda > Insecta > Hemiptera > Cicadellidae > Allygus > Allygus modestus. The sequence continues at coordinate 405,027,849 of OY776112.1, forward strand.
AAACTAAGGATAAAAGTTGGAGAGTATTGTTACTGGCTTAGATTATTCACAGGCTTTTGACTGAGTTGACTTTGAAACTTTGCTTGCCAAACTAAGGTTTTACCGCTTTGACGACCTTTCAGTGGCCTGGTTTTCTTCGTACCTATATAACAGGTCACAACAAACTAGTGTCAACAATCAGGTCTCAGGTATACTGCCCAAAGATTCTGGTGTTCCACAAGGTAGTTGTTTGGGACCAATACTTTTCCTCATACACACTGCTGATTTTGAGAACCAACTAAGTCATTGTTCCATCCGTTTATATGCAGATGATTCACTTCTAATGTTATCATATCCATCATCTGAGCTTCCAGAAGCAGCTGCTTGCATGAACATTGATTTGAAGAGTGTAAAGGCGAGGTCTGATAATCATGGTCTACAGCTTAATCCTGACAAGGGTTCGGTTCTGCATGTGGGTGTTTCTTCGGCGAGAGGCCAACTAAACACCGACTACACTGGTCAGAGTGTATTCCTGATGTGGTTCATTAAAGGTCCTTGGGGTCTGATTGGACAGCAGGTTTAGTTTCTCTGAGCATGTGCATGTGAGACACATTTGTAAAACTGTTGTTGGTAAATTGACAGAGCCGTATTTCCTAAGGGCGCACGGGGCGAGAGCTCGGGGAAGAGGGGGCCCCCAGGCCACGAAAGTGAGACCCCAAGGGCCACTAAGGGGGACTTCGCGAGGCAGTGCTTTAATTTTGTTCTGAAAAAGGTTGGTTATTCCTTAACTGACAATAATACAAATAATTTTAAGTTGTAAAGGGCCTACGTTCGAACTAAGTCTCAAACCCAAAGTCATTCGCTGTTGTTTATTATTTAGAATACCGTGTGCATATTTGATAACTCTGCCCTAATCCAGTAACAGGAATAGGCCAGGTAACATTTGAAATGTAACTACTGATATTATTGTAGATCACCTTATTTTGCTGAGTTTTAGATATAGTATATTTGCAATTGATGATCTTTTTCTTGAGCAAATGTTTTTTAGCCTGTCCCCTAACACCATAAATTGTTTAATATCCACCATGCTTTGCCGTACTTGAAAGTTGCAGATTCCGTTCAAACCGATTTAAGTTTATTTTGTTCTTGTTGCACAAAAATCCATAGAATGTATTATAAAATATTAGGAACTAACAACCAAACAGAAAGTCATTAAATAATAGTATCAAAATTATAATTGGTTACGAAAGTCAGTTAACGTGTGGAACACTGAGTAATCTTACGTGTTTGAGGTTATCCTAGAAATGATAATACAGTACAATTAATAATTAAGATGAAAATAATAATAATGATAGGATAGCTTGTAGCCTCTTTTTTAATTTTGTTTTTGCATATTATATTTCTGGTGGATTTTATAATAGTTTGAAGATAAAGATGTTTGTTTTGAATCAATATACGTATTACGATCAGCACTGCCCCGGTCTCGGTGAGGGTTACGGTTTGCTTTCAATGGTTTGCTTATCATTGTTGTTGCCAACTCTGAATTCTTCGATTACCCCCCATATCCAGTTGAAAATAACGTAGGAAGAGACAAGAGCCAATAATGAAGATACAATTTCATTTTAGCGAATTTACCCTATAGGGAAGAAGCTATTACCGTAGGTGTCATGGTAAGACTTAAGCCCGAGACCATGATAACTTTTCACTGTGAGGTCCCCAGATGCCAAAAACACTATTCGTTCAAATTTATATATATTTATATATATACATGTGTCCGTAAGCACCATAACTCTGGTAAAAAAGGCCCGATCTTAATGAAATTTTGTACAAATGTGTAAAGTACCATTCATTTGAACTAGTTCGAAAACCAGACGAATTGCTCCATCCGAAGGGGGGTTTTTGGGGGGTTTTGTTCCCCAAAAATGTTTTTTTGGGGTTTCCACATGTAGTTTTTATTTAAATAAAATTTTAATTTTTACCATTGAGTTCAGCATAAAAAAACAAACAATTTGGCATTTTGATCATTGCTCTACGTTAATTGGTTACTGAGATATTGAACGTACTAAACACAGTACATTGTCTAATTGTATAACATTGAAAAATTGTATATCCTATACTCTAATATGAGTAAGGTTTGCTTGCTTGCTTGCGTGCTTGCTTGCTTGCGACACGGATCTCAAAAACGGCTCCAACGATTTCCTTCAAATGATCGAAATAACTAATTTCTGGGATAAAAATAAGTTCTAGACAGGCCTCATCCCTAGGAAAAATCAAATAATGTAAAAAAACTAAAATGAAAAGTTAAAAAAATTAACATGGGCCTTTGGAGTTTCAAATCAAAACAAAAGAATTGTAACAGCTGTTCATAATCAACCAGGAAACTGTCACAGTAATACTCATGTTGTTTATGATTATTAACATGTGGTTTCCTGAATGCAGAGATTAAAAGATTTGAGTTAAGATTACATATATAGAGTAGTAAAATAAATCAAAGGGACATTGAGCTATAAATAACAACTGGAGGGACCTTAAACATGTAGAAAAGAGGCAATTGAATAATAGAAATCTGATTATCAGTAGGGGGAAGTTGTGAAATATTACTCCCAGTCATCTAAACAAACTGACTGGCCTTCTCCGAGCAAAGCTCGGCCCCCCAGGTACTCTCGCTTATTTATGAACATAACTTACAAAATTTGGTATATGGCTTCATATGGTTGTGGTTTATTGTTGTTGCACAAAAAAATGTTCGCCTATGGTTCCCGAAGCAGCAAACCTAGGTACTTGGTCCCCACGTTATTCTTATGGAAAATCATTAAAATGTTATATATCACTTATTTATGAAGTATATGGATGAAACTTGGTATGTAACTTCACTAAGATGAGTTCTATTGATATTTGCATAAAAACCCATTATTTTGAGTTCCTTGTTGCAGCAAACCTGCGTACTCATCCCCTATGTTATTCTTATGGAGAATAATTAATATTTTAAATATCGCTTGCTTGTGAATATATTTCTTATGAATCCTGTTAAGTGTTTTAATGTATTATCCTATACTCTAATACGAGGTATGTCTGTTTGCAAAATTTATCCCGAGATCCAGCGGAAGGATTTTGCTGAAAGTTTGGGATAAACTATAGTTTGGGGCTTTTGGGTCTAAAAAATCGATTGGTGAAAACCACAACCTCAGGAAAACACGTATTTTTCTAAACAACTCATTTGGAAATTGAAATTTTGAACAATGGGCTTATGGAGTTTAAAATCATAATACCGGTTACTATGAATAACAAAAAAAAACCATTACATCAGCTTCTATAAATTGAAATATTGTAAACAGCTGTTTATCATTATGGAAATAAATACCCCCGTCGCAGCAAACCTGCGTACTCAGCGAATTTCCAATGCATATATATGGGTATTACTATTACCTAGAGCCACTTACCAAGTTTCACAAAAATACATTCATTAAGTGATATCATAGATTCAGAATACCACAAGTAGATTCTCAACGGCATAGGGAACGGTGTGCTCGGTCTGCTTGTACGGCGAACTTGCTGGCCCACGTAGTTCTGTACGGTTAAGCTAGGGGCGGTAGAGGTCTCGTCGTTCAACACAAACACACTCTGACCGGGTAGCCGCTCACACACGCGCGTCCGCACGCCCCGCTCGCCGCGCCAGCTCACACACACAACACTCACCCAGCCGCTTACGCACGCACATTCGCACGCCCACGCCCCGCGCCGGCTGACTGAATCGCGATGTGAACCGAGACCCTACTATGGTACTGAGATCAACGCAGCGTTGTCGGTAGTGCGGCATATCAAAATTAAAAATATATACTATTATTTTGTATTTTAAACTTTTTTAATAGATGTAATAAAAGTGATTTTCAGAGGGAAATTTATTTTAACAATTTTAAAACATTAAACAATTATGACATTCTACCTTCACAAAATATCTTTCACACCTATTTTTAAACTTCTTGTAAATTCAGGATTTTCGTAATTTATACATTTTAATTTAGGGTCGTGATAGTAAATCTATCGATCAACGGCAACACTCAAATTTAAAATTTGTTTTTCCAAAATGTTTGAAATGTGACGCTGATTATGGAAATGATAGTTTTCCCCACGGAAAAATCGTTATCACCTCAGACAATCGGAAAATCAGAAAACATTTGTTTCTTATAATACTGTCATGTGGGTATTCAAAATTTGCGGAATTGTACCCTGACTACGTACGTGCAATTATTTCTCCAATCGGACTATTGCTAAACAAGCTACGGCCGTTAAAGCTGGAGCGCGCGGGGAAATGTAGAAAAACTGCCGCCACAGCGACAAAAACAAGTCAGCGCTCTGCGGATTTAGGTTAGGTTAGGTTATGATAGTTAAATTAGTTATTTATCATAAACTAACCTAACCTAACTCCGCAGAGCGCTGTATCTCTAACCAACGTGCTGGCACATCGCAAAACACGGCCCCAGGCCCGGTCTGTGTTGAATACATTGTAAACCTTTATTGGCAAAATTTCTTGCTTATTGATAGTACGGTTGGCAAAACAATTGCGCATTCGTAATCAGGGTAAAATCCCGCACAATTTGAAAACCCACATGACAGAATTGTAAGACAAATAATTGTACCGATTTTCCGTGGTTTTTAAGACTATTCCGCGGAAAAACGTGTGATCAAAAAAGGTAATTGCACGTACGTTTTCAGGGTGAAATTCCGCACATTTTGAATACTGTACAAACATGACAGTATTAAAAGAACAAAGTTCTCTTCCGATTTTCGACGTTTTCCCAACTTTTCCGCGGAGAAAAAAATGCCCGGGAAAATAATTGCATGTAAGTGTTCAGGGTGAAATTCCGCACATTTTGAATACCCACATGACAGTATTATAAGAAAACAATTATTTTCCGATTTTCCGGGGGTTTAACAACTTTTCCGAAAAAACCTATCATTTCTATAATCAGCGTCAAATTTCCAACATTTTAGAAAGAAAAAATTAAATTTGCGTGGTGTCGTTGATAGATAGATTTACCGTGATCTACAATTCGCCAGTCAGCCGCTAAATATATATGGGAGAACTTACCACGTAATAGATATGAAATGTGAAATGGTTTTTATAACTTACCTTCCTACTCAATACTAACACACGTCTCCAAATTTAATAATGAGATCAAACACTTACTCTATCTAAAGTGTCCCGTTTTAGCTACTCTGTACTATTAGATTCATGAATATGATGATAATGATAATTAAAACCAGTCCTAGCCTTTAGCATTATTTTATTTATAAGAACAGTAGACATCTATTTTGCTGAATATAAGTTATCATGGTTCTGCTCCTTTTTGTGTAGAAATATTTTGGCAATAATGCCTAGTTTTTATATTTGCGCTCCTGAATGGTGTAATACATGTATTGTGGTCATCATTGCAACAAACATCATAGGTCTTTGACTCACTATAGTGAGAATTTATCCAAATAAAAAAAATGAATTAACTTTTATAAACGAACTTTGCTGAATACGCAGATTTTCTGTAACGTAGAAATTTTATTTATGTAGTTAATTTATTTTACGTAATGGGGGAATTACGCAAGGGCAACAGTTAGGGGGTTGGTGGCGTCCTTGACGGCGCCGAAATCATCACGTATGACCGGAAGCTCGGAATGTAATGTCTACATCCAACATTAGGGCTCTGTAAGATCCAATGCAAATCTTTGGGAGGATATAATTTATAATGTTATAATGTATATAATGTAATATTTATAATGTTTATAATATTGGAGTATGTTTAATCTATGGTGATATACAGCATTTTATTTATTCCCCATAAGAATAACATTAGGGCTGAGTACGCAGGTTTGCTGCAACGAGGAAGATTAAAAACATGTATTTTTGCAATTATCAATGTAACTCAACCAAGTGAAGCTACATACCAAGTTTTATTAATTTAGGTTCATAACTAAGAGAGATATACAACTACTTATCCTCCATATGAATAACGCGGGGCCGAGTATGCTGGTTTGCTGCTACGGGGAAAATAAAAAAACCCTTTGTTGTCAAATATCAATATACCAAAACTAGTTGAAGCCACATACCAAGTTTCATCAATATACATTCATAAATAATCAAGATATCAAATTTTATTTATTCTCCATAAGGATAACATTGGACAACGTACTGTGTTTAGTACTTTGAATATCTCTGCAACGGTTGGACGTAGAACAACAATTAAAACGCCAAAATTATTGTTTCATAGAGCTAAACTGATTGGTAAAAAGAAATGTGAAGTTTTTAGTAAAATTATCTGAGGAAAATCCAAAAGCCTTTTTCCCATAAGATTAACATGGGAAATTGTATGGACGCGTTTTTTTACTTTTCTCTACAACCACTTAACCTAGGTTAGTGATTCGAAAACCAAATTTTTTCTTAAGCTCTATGAAATGGCTATAACCAAAATTAAGTGTTTTTAAAATTTTTGGGGGAAAAACTGACTTTTGGAAAATTTAAAACCCCCATAAAACCCCCTTCTCATAGTCCGATCGATTTGGTTTTCGAACTTAAAGTCATAAATGTTACTCTACACATTTGTGCCAAATTTCATCATAATCGGGCGTCATACATATACATCAATTTGAACGAATAGTATTTTTGTCATCTGGGGACCTCAAAACAAAATACCCCCGTCGCAGCAAACCTGCGTACTCAGCGAATTTCCTATGCATTAATATATTTCTTACTACCACATAAAGCCACTTACCAAGTTTCATAAAAATAAATAAATAACTAAGTGATATATAGCATTTTATTTATTCTCCACAAGAATAACATTAGGAATGAGAACGCAGGTTTGCTGCAACAAGGAAGATGAAAATATGTTTTTGTTTTGCAATTATCAACGTAACTCAACCAGGTGAAGCTACATACCAAGTTTTAATGACTTATGTTCATAATTGAGGGAGATATAAAGCTTTACGCATTCTCCATAAGAATAACATTAGGGATGAGGATGCAGGTTTGCTGCTAAGAGGATAATCAACAAAAAATCAATTGTTTGTACAACTATCAATATACCAGTACTAGGTGAAGCCACATACCATGTTTTATCAATATTCATTCAGTAATAATAGAGATATAAAATTTTAAATATTCTCCATAAGGATAACATTGGACAACGTACTGTGTTTAGCACTTTGAATTACTCGGCAACGGTTGGACGTAGAATCACAATTTGAACACCAAAATGATTGTTTTGTAGAGCTAAACTGATTGGTAAAAGTAAATGTGAAGTTTACACTAAGATTATTTGAGGAAAAGTAAAAAACCATTTTCCCATAAGATTAACATGGGAGATTTTATGAACACGTTTTTTGGATTTTCTCCGCAACCACTTAACCTAGGTTAATGATTCAAAATACCAAATTATTTGTTTTTTAAGCTCTATAAAATTTAAAACCACCATAAAACCCCCATCCCATAGTCCGATCAATCTGGTTTTCGAACTTAAAGTCATAAATGTTACTCTACACATGAAGCAGTGTCTTTTTTTCCTCCTTATTGGCTGTTGTTATATTCGTTTTGCTTCTTTATATTTCAAAATTGTTATTGCACCGACTTGGGTCTCAGTTTTTGTTCAATAATCCACATGTTCGGTCAATATTTAGCAGAGCTCTTTACTTTAAATTAATCTCAGGGTCGCTTTTAATAAAAATAAGAATTTAACGTGTATTTAAATAAGAACAATAGTTAAGTTTCAAAATTAAGATTTCTTTAATGCGTACTATCAAATGAAAATGAATACAGTGAAAAAACTAGTAATTATTAATATTGTGATTTTAAGCCAATGTTAAAAATTAATTCTAGACATGGTATAAACACTCAAATAAGTTCACTGAATGGTGAGAGCTCCACTTAGCTGATTGATCCTTTCCCGTGTCGTACGCCTCCGAAGTCAGAGATGTCGCCTATCGATCCGTCTCACCTTCCCGCATGATCAACATCTGAAGTCCGCGCGGCAACTTGATTGTTGTTTTACTGAGCTAACACTTTAGTTTTAGTCAATTAAGTTCCGGATCACTCCTCACACACGAGTCTTATATCAATGACTGTTTATTAGGTTATTATCACACGACTAACTCGGTTCATGAACGAATAGTGTCTTATTTGTGGCTTGTCACCCTGAGGGCTAAATGCACAATGACTAACAACTGTCTGATGCGGGTCTTGAACGTCTAATCGTCTAACACATGTCTAAGGGCCTCGGGTCCCGTGTACTGAATCAACACTCTAACATACGACTGACCGCCTTGGGTCCTCAACGGATAAAGTCTAATATACGTCTAAGCACCTCGGGTTCTGCACTCATAGTGCCTAACACACGTCTAACCGCCACGGGTCCTCGGTGAACAGTCGACTAACACACGTCTATCGACCTCGGGTCCTCGGTGAACAGTGCCTTGTCCTGTGTGCCTCCCGGTGGCAGTGGGATAAGTCACGTGACCGCTCCACCAATGAGATGTGTCCCTTGAGGACTATTTCATAGAACCACTCACGGTACTCTCCGTTCCCGCGATTCCCGCGTTTCATATCACTACGCGCTATGACTCACTGCTTTTCTCGTCGAGACTTGAAAATGTTTTAACCGTTGGTTGCGACTAAATAAATCTTACCCGATTTTCTGATTCTATACTTTAATATTATTTTACGCTGTTTGTTTAAATTAATTTAATTATTACAATTAATTAGTTAATTACTTTTAGGATTTTCGACCCACCACAGATACCCCCCTGAATTTCGAAGATAATTCTCAAAATTTTATGAAAAATTCACATGTTCTTTCACCATTCACTGTCCTTTTACAATATTCATTTTAAACTAAACAATTTATTATAAGTCTAACACATATTTAAACATCAAACATAATACCCTTCATCATTATAAAACACATACACCCTCTTATAACTAACAATACATCATTTTTTCAAAATGTCCAAATAATTTCCTTGACGAAAAAGTCCAAGTCACATTCTCGAAGAACGTCCTTAAGACTCACTCACTACCAAAAATATCCATGGTAATCACTTATGATCATAGTGTTCATTTTTCACTATATTAGCAATAATCCTTATCAACTACCTATCTATCCTTAGGTTTAATGGCAATTCTAATATTGTTAAATTAATATATATATAGTATATATATATTTCAGACCCAGAACTATCAATAGCCCACTACTATTTTCCATTATCAACTTTTATAAACCTTCAGTTCATCCATATTGAGTTATTCTCAAAAATTTTCTGATCCGGCAATTCCCCCCTACTATTCAGGTAAAGTTGTTTCTTGTATTGTCCACCAATATGGTTCACGATTATCGCTTCCCATACGGTTTGTACCTCGCTTCAATTTGCTTAAGGGTGCAAATGAACGATTAAACTTAGCAATAAAAAACCCATCTAAAAGTTATTATTCGCAGTGTCACTCATTCTCCACCGATCATCCAATTTCATTTTGACTTCCGGTTGATGCCACAGCTGATCTGCGTGCGTGCGTGCGTGTGTGCGCCGCTCCCAAAATAGATTCTTCGCCCGATAATCTGAGTCAACAATATATTTCGCTCGTGTCTTACCTACTTTCATTATTAATTCGGGAAGTTCAACTCCTACCTTGTTGTTAACGGGATTATTATAGTTTGATTCGTCGAGTAATTCCTCTCTAATTTGAGGACCACCAATTAGTTGATTACTACTTTCAGTTTTATTTACCGTACAAGTATTGGTTTTACTTACTACTGCCTTACGCTGTTCTTGAATAAACTTAATACATTTATCATACACTAAACGCAGACCTTGTTCATTTAAATGTACTAAGTCACTCCTAGCCTTACCTTTTACGTAAATTACCCTTTCGAATAATTCCATGTTGACTTGTCCATTAACTTGTAATAATTCATTAATACTCACAAACTTAATCTTATTCAATCCATTGTATGCCTTTAAAAAGTTATTTATCGCACTTACTTGATTGATGTGATCATCACTTAAAGTTACTAACTTTGCTACAACCGGTACTTCAATAATTCAAATATTCTTCTTCTTATCAATTAATATTTTCAATAATTGTTTATACAATTCACATATAGTACCTACACTATCACCTTGTAGCAGGTTATTTACCCCAATCCACGTTGCAACGTTGCTTGACATTTCCTCAGGCCTTTCATTTACCAACTTAATTACGTCTTCTATTGTAATACCTCCAATACAGAGGTTTATGGCTAGTTTTCCATTCTGCGCGCGCGACACTGTATTATTTAATATTTTATTTCCTAATCTCACGCTCAAACTATCACCTAACAGTTGAAAATTTCCTACGTTTGGTTCATACTTCTGGTTTTCTAACATATTATTATTCGTCGTTATATTCATTGATACTATGTCATCCGAAGCGTGCGCAAATTTGTCTCATTGCCGGTTACTCGGTTCATTGGCCACCTTACCTCGCTGTTCATTGTAGCGATCATCTCGCCTACCTTGTCCCTGCCTATTTTCGTTATTACCTTTATCACCGTTCGGTCCGTCTCTCCTGGCATTACCACCCCTACTCTCGATACTACCTAACTTACCTCTCAATTCTGAGACTTCCCTACTTAATTCCTTTCGCATATTTACCATATCAGTTTTACCGCCTATCAATCTTTCCTCTACTTTCGCCGTATATTGAGAGATTTCCTCTACTAACTGTGTTTCTACATTTACTTTAAACTCAGCTCTCCACTTATCTTGCTCAATCTCAAACCCTGATTTGAAATTAGTCATGTCTTGCTTACTCTTATCAAATTCCACGGCAGTCTTACTACAGTATTGTTTCACCTGGTCATTAACCTGTCCTTTAAACTCCGTCAATTTATTTTCCAAATCGACTGAAACATTTTCAATCTGTTTTGTTACCTCAACATGTTTTAATTGAACTTGATTCAAAGCTACCTCCAATTGTTTAACATTATTTTCATTAGTTTCTATCCTATTTTCAACAGTAGTTACTCTTAAGGTCAAAGACTCTTTATACTCTTCTACTTTGTCTTGTAACTCCCCCATCTGCTTAGTGACTCGCTGTTCAACTCCCTCTAACTGTACTTTTACTAGACCTATCCGTTCTTTTGCTAGACCCATCTGTTCATTTACTAGACCTATTATCTGTTCATTACTACTATCGATTTTCTTACTCATTTGTCCCATAAAGTTTTGCATTATGGCCATAAAATCCACCATTTCAGGTTGCTTATTAACACTCTGGTGTTCAGACACAAGCTCATTACCCCCCATTCCTAGAGTTTCAACATTCACACCCACATTGGTAATTACAGAGACCGATTTTAAACTTTCAACACTATGGTTTGAAATTACACTTTGATTATTATCCTCTAACTCTTTATTTACTTGTTTGTGTAATTCTATCTCCGCATTATACTGACTAAAAGCCCCTATCTCTTGACTATCACCCTGCATGGTTACTTTATTTATTACAAACTTAACTAACGGGACATTATCATATGATGAGTCTGATTCAACGCTACCCATTAATATGCCATTAAACCTTTACATAACTAAAGCCTGGCTAACTTATAGCTAACAACCTATTATTTCACTTCAACACATTTTGTTATCTAAAGTTTTTTAATTCAAACAAAGAAAATTGTAATGCAACACTTTTTTGTTAAACCATTTATTTTATTCGTTTACTTTAGATTCTTTTAATAATTTATAAAAATAAATTATTTCCTCGAGTTGGAGCGCCATTATGAAGCAGTGTCTTTTTTTTACCAACTTGGCTGTTGTTATATTCGTTTTGCTTCTTTATATTTCAAAATTGTTATTGCACCGACTTGAGTCTCAGTTTTGGTACAATAATCCACAAGTTCGGTCAATATTTAGCAGAGCTCTTTACTTTAAATTAATCTCAGGGTCGCTTTTAATAAAAATAAGAATTTAACGTGTAGTTAAATAAGAACAATAGTTAAGTTTCAAAATTAAGATTTCTTTAATGCATACTATCAAATGAAAATGAATACAGTGAAAAAACTAGTAATTATTAATATTGTAATTTTAAGCCAATGTTAAAAATTAATTCTAGACATGGTATAAACACTCAAATAAGTTCACTGAATGGTGAGAACTCCACTTAGCTGATTGATCCTTTCCCGTGTCGTACGCCTCCGAAGTCAGAGATTTCGCCTATCGATCCGTCTCACCTTCCCGCATGATCAACATCTGAAGTCCGCGCGGCAACTCGATTGTTGTTTTACTGAGCTAACACTTTAGTTTTAGTCAATTAAGTTCCGGATCACTCCTCACACACGAGTCTTATATCAATGACTGTTTATTAGGTTATTATCACACGACTAACTCGGTTCTTGAACGAATATTGTCTTATTTGTGGCTTGTCACCCTGAGGGCTAAATGCACAATGACTAACAACTGTCTGACGCGGGTCTTGAATGTCTAATCGTCTAACACATGTCTAAGGGCCTCGGGTCCCGTGTACTGAATCGACACTCTAACATACGACTGACCGCCTTGGGTCCTCAACGGATAAAGTCTAATATACGACTAAGCACCTCGGGTTCTGTACTCATAGTGCCTAACACACGTCTAACCGCCACGGGTCCTCGGTGAACAGTCGACTAACACACGTCTATCGACCTCGGGTCCTCGGTGAACAGTGCCTTGTCCTGTGTGCCTCCCGGTGGCAGTGGGATAAGTCACGTGACCGCTCCACCAATGAGATGTGTCCCTTGAGGACTATTTCATAGAACCACTCACGGTACTCTCCGTTCCCGTGATTCCCGCGTTTCATATCACTACGCGCTATGACTCACTGCTTTTCTCGTCGAGACTTGAAAATGTTTTAACCGTTGGTTGCGACTAAACAAATCTTACCCGATTATCTGATTCTATACTTTAATATTATTTTACGCTGTTTGTTTAAATGAATTTAATTATTACAATAAATTAGTTAATTACTTTTAGGGTTTTCGACCCACCACACACATTTGTGCCAAATTTCATCAAAATCGGGCGTTTCTTTCAAAAGTTATCGCGGTAACGGACACACATATATATACATATATATAAATTTGAACGAATGGTGTTTTTGGAATCTGGGGACCTTCAAACAAAAAGTTATCATGGTCTTGGGCTTAAGTCTTACCATGCCACCTACGGTAATAGCTTCTTCCCTATAGGGGAAATTCACTAAAACTATCATAGTCTCGGGCTTAAGTCTTACCATGCCACCCACGGTTATAACTTCTTCCCCTATAGGGGAAATTCGCTAAAACAATGATGTGTCAAGATTTGCAGGTTCTTTGCTGACCTGGAGATGACAGTTTACTGTCGAAACGCGTAGTCATTTATTGTACTACGAGGATCACGAAAGGCAAAACCTTTTATTATAATCATTTGCGTTTAACAGCTGGTTATGTATAAAAGCAAATGTCTGATTAAAGGTCGCATCGTACTCCAAAGCAGTATTTTCCAAGATGCCGCACGTTTTCTGGTAAACGTTTGCCGCCGCTGGGATCCCTTGTAGCTTTAACTTCCTCAGCAGTTTCTGTAGATCACTGCTCTGCCATAGTGACATTTCAGACTCTCTAACTGGCCTGTTGCTAGGATTGCTCTTTACGTCAAAACTGCTCTTCTTGCGGAGTTTCTTCTGCTCTGTGTGCTGTCTGCCGTAGAGCTTGTTGAAGCCTTCTATTTTTAGTTATCATCTGATTCAATAAATGATGAGAAGAAATGATTTTTTTCTTCTCTGTGTACGAATTCAAGATCAGCTGTTTGTATTTTCATCAGCTAAAACAAAAATGTATGACCATCAATACTATAATTCGCATTTGACTGTGGCTCCGTGCGTCCCTCCGTCCGTGGCTGTTTCTCAAGGTGTAATGGCTCCCAAGCTACGAAAAGATATTTTTTAAGGGTAATTGAGATCGGGAAATCTGCACGTGTGGTTTGTTTTTCTTGAAAAAAAACAACCTTATTTGAGTTACAATAGCTTAAAGTTTTACGTTTTTAAGCCACTTTAGCATATATTAGCGGAGCCGGGAGTATTCAGCTGTGGATTTCTATTTCTTCATGCTTTGTTCCTGAAACAGCTGATTATATCCTGCGGCCGCCAATACTAGCTACCGTAACTCAAATAAGGTTGTTTTTAAAGAAAAACAAACTACACGTGCAGCTTTCCCTACCTCGATTACCCATAAAAAATATCTTTTCGTAACTTGCGAGCCATTACAGATCGAGAAAAAGCCGCGGAAGGACGGACGCACAGAGCCACAGACAAATGCGAATTATAGTATCGATTGCATGAAAACACATTCTTTTCTTGTTTGTTGCAGGTAACCTGCATACTCAGCCCTAATATTATTCTAATGGAGAAGAAATCAAGTGTTATATATCACTTATTAATGAAACTTGGTAAGACGCTTGATGTAGTAATCGAGGCATATATACGCATTGTAAATTCTCGGAGTACGCAGGTTTGCTGCAACTGGGGTATTATTTTACTTTATGGAAGAAATATTTCATTGGTACAACACCACTTAGACCTAAGAATAAGCGGGAACGCTATGACCATTGACGTAATTGTTTTGACTCTTAATAGCGGCTGTTGATGGCAATGTTGCAAGTTATTACAGCATTATTCACTGTCTTTTTCACATCGATTCAACTTTATGTGGTTTCCACCCATTCTATTGAAAAAAATATTATGAAATCAATAAGACTAGTAACCTGTCGCGGATTCCCTCGCGATTAGAACTATCTTTGTAAAATAATCACATTTGTACGGTCCTTCGGGAAAGCGCCAATATGGAGAGGTAGCATACACCGGGAAAGCGCCACTAGGGCCAGATAGCATACACCGGGAAAGCGCCACTAGGGCCAGTTAGCATTCACCGGGAAAACGCCACTAGGAAGAGTTAGCATACACCGGGAAAGCGCCACTAGGGCCACATAGCACACACCGGGAAAGCGCCACTAGGGCCAGTTAGCATACACCGGGAAAGCGCCACTATGGAGAGGTAGCATACACCGGGAAAGCACCACTAGGGCCAGTTAGCATACACCGGCAAAGCGCTACTAGGGCCAGGCAGCATACACCGGGAAAGCGCCACTAGGGCCAGATAGCATACATCGGCAAAGCGCCACTAGGGCCAGGTAGCATACACCGGGAAAGCGCAACTAGGGCCAGGTAGCATACACCGGGAAAGCGCCACTACGGCCAGGTAGCATACACCGGGAAAGCACCACTAGGATGACGTAGCATACACCGGAAAAGCGCGACTAGGGCCAGGCAGCATACACCGGGAAAGCGCCACTAGGGCCAGGTAGCATACACCGGGAAAGTGCCACTAGGGCCAGGTAGAATACACCGGAAAAGCACCACTAGGACCAGATAGCATACACCGGGAAAGCACCACTAGGGCCAGATAGCATACACCGGGAAAGCGCCGCTAGGGCCAGGTAGCATACACCGGGAAAGCACCACTAGGGTCAGATAGCATACACCGTCGAAATGCCACTAGGGCCAGGTAGCATACACCGGGAAAGCGCCACTAGGAAGAGGTAGCATACACCGGGAAAGCACCACTAGGACCAGATAGCATACACCGAGAAAGCGCCACTAGGGCCAGATAGGATACACCGGGAAAGCGCTACTAGGGCCAGTTAGCATACACCGGGAAAGCGCCACTAGGAAGACGTAGCATGCACCGGAAAAACGCGACTAGGGCCAGGCAGCATACACCGGGAAAGCGCCACTAGGGCCAGGTAGCATACACCGGCAAAGCGCCACTAGGGCCAGGTAGCATACACCGGCAAAGCGCCACTAGGGCCAGGTAGCATACACCGGGAAAGCGCCACTAGGAAGAGGTAGCATACACCGGGAAAGCACCACTAGGACCAGATAGCATACACCGGGAAAGCGCCACTAGGGCCAGATAGGATACACCGGGAAAGCGCCACTAGGGCCAGTTAGCATACACCGGCAAAGCGCCACTAGGGCCAGGTAGCATACACCGGCAAAGCACCACTAGGGCTAGGTAGCATACACCGGGAAAGCGCCACTAGGGCCAGTTATCATTGTTACAAGTTCAAACTCAAACTTGCCGCCATATCAGAAACATCTAGAAGACACTACCGCGTACAGGAGAACCTGACAACAATGCAGTCACGTGACCCGCCTTGCTCATAAAACTGGACGACCTCGGCCTCTCGTTCTCTTAGCTCGGAACAATTCGGCGTAACATCATCTAAAACCTTTTTCTAAATTAATACCGCGTTTCTTTGCCAATTCCAAAAGTTCGTCGATTTGTTAACGGGGTGCATCCCATACGTTCTCTATTTCGCGAATTATTTTAAAGAAAAGGCCGAAATTCGCGGTACAATCTCGCATTCGTATTAATTAATTTATCAAACTTTTCAAAATTACACGTGCTAAGAGCAGGTTTTAACACTGCCATTCTTGTCGTTTTTCTGGGGATAAATTAAACAACTGGTATTATTTGTATTTAGTGTATTAGTAGTGTTTCAGTGTATTTATATTGTGAGCGTTTTGTGTATGTAATTTTCTACAATGGTCATGTAAGTAATATTTATTTGTTTTACATACTTGGTCATATTTCACAGAGCACATGTCATAACTGGTACTGATCAACGTTTAATAATTGTTAAGTTTAAATTCATTTATCATTGTTAATTTATTTGATGTAATTTCATGTTCACAGATCATTTAAGGTAACTCTCTATTTGTTATAATTTAACTTAAAGACATCTGCTGTACAAGAATTAATTTATATTAAGCAAGAATACTTTTTGAAAAATATTTACATTTAATAACATTGTCTCAAATCTAAAATAATTGTAAGAGCTGGAAATTAAGTAGAATCCAAAATTCTAGGAAATTTAGTATTTATATAACAGAGTGTTACTGTTTGGTTGATTTAAAAAAAAAAGAGTATAAAGTTAAATTAATCTGCAGTTCAGAGCTCAGATCAGGATCCACAACAGATTTTAAATAAGTTAATCATGGATCATTTGAATGTGTAATTTAATTTGGTGGTAAAATGATATAGGAGGATGGAGTGTGTCGGAGGTCAGGAGGTTTAATTAGGAGGACTATAATATTGTTATTTATTCCCGACCACTCGCTTGTTTTAATGAACCTCCATTTGATTAACTAGGAATTCCTGATTACCATATTTTGATACTTTCACTTGAGAACTGCTTTTGATTATTTAAAACACAAAATACAAAAAAAAAATTAAAACTAAAAAGGCCAGAAATTGACCAAAGCCATAACCTCTAAGGTGATCCATTTTAGATTAATTTAAAATACTCTTTTCCGGCTCTGATTTAGATATGTATATGTTGTAATGTTTTTCCTCAGATATAAATATAATAGTTTCTTGCAATCAGATTTTTCTTTCAAGCAACCCACAACTAAATCAGAGATCCACGAGTGTTTTTGGGCCCAGCAACACTCGATCTGCATTACTATAATTGACAAATTAAATGTGAATAGAAATATATAGAGTGTTTTCATGCAAACATAACAAGTAATTACAGAAGAAAATGTAACAAGTGGTAGCAGGCAGACACTGATTTGTGGGTTGCAATTGTGGCGAAATATGACCAATTAATTATTTTTGATATTTTTGTTATATTACTGTGCAAATTATTTATATTTTGTTATATTTAGATATTGATTTAAAAAAATGTTTTATGGACGTCAATATGTCACAACAGCAAGAGATAGGGCGGCAAGGGTTCAATCACGTTATCTAGGAGTTCAAGGTTCGGATAGATCCGCTCCAGTTGTGATACAGGTAGAGCAAGCCCCTCAGGCGAACAATAATTTAGATTTACCGCATTCCCCTTCAGGTGCGCATGTCAGCTTGGAAAATAGGTTACGTGATGCAAAATCATTGCCCGAGAATTTTGAACTACGGGTAGACTCCACACATGTTCGGTGCACGCCAAGACAGGATTGCGCAACCGACACTTTTTGCACGCGTGACCAAACAGGTCAGAATTTTAGCACGCTCTCAACGACTGATCGCACTGTTGTAATCGAATTAGTTAGGAAACTACAACCTTGTTCAGGGGAGAATGAGACACATCTTATTCAATTTTTGAAACAAGTAAACACGATTTTTCAGATTGTTCGGGTTGGTCACAATGAAGTAATTAAATTAATTTTGCCTCAGACGCAAGCACATCTTTTTGAAATTTGGTCACATGGTTTAGAATTGAATCTTACATGGGATAATTTACACTTTTCAATCTTGACAGCCTTTTTTCCAGGATTACAGTTAGAGCGAGTAGTAAACAAGTTTGTTAAAAGATTACAATGGCCCCAAGAAACCTTTGTAGCATTTATTAATGATGTTACTTCCTCAGCCGTAGCACTCCAGTGCAATTTTCCAGACGAATATTTAATTGATGTAATTCTCTCGAATATTAATCCACGCATGCGCACTAGTTTTTCATTTTGTGAGAAACCCAAGACAATTTGGGAATTAAAACATTTAGCGAATGCAGTAAATGCGTCAGTCCAGGCAGACAATCATTATTTCAGTACCTTTTCCCCACTTCAACAAGTAACTGTACCTTACCCCAACACTCAACAGGTTTTTGAACAAAAATCACAAGTTAAATGTTTTCCATGTGGGAAGCAGGGGCACATCGCACGATTTTGTAGGCAGGGAAATGCACGAGGCAATTTAATGAGGAGGTAATTAAATTGTCACAAACGAACACCTCCATTTCTGTAGTTCCATTAGATTTTTCCTTGAGATTACCGACAGTAACGTTTTTTATTCCATACAATACATCACAAAAAGCACTTATAGATACTGGTTCAACAAGTTGTTTAATAGATAATAAATTTTTTCAAAGCATTAAATCATCACCGAGCATTAAGGAAGTTATTAAAACTAAGATGTTGATTAAATCTATTAATCAGCAAAGCACCATGGTTAGGAAATTAGTTAAGCTTCATTTCAAAATAGGCAATTTTTCATGGACATTTGATTTTTTTATAGTTAATTCACTTCCGTTTCCCATCATTTTAGGTGTAAATTTTATGCAGAAATCCCAAATGAATTTAGACTTTTCTAGTAACACTATTGACTTTAAATTCAATAATGACAGTAAGATTCAAATGAGTGACATTTTTGTGAAGCAACAGCAGCCTGATAGTAATTTTTTATTAGAACTTTCCGACGCTAATAAAATTCATTCACGGGAAACAGAGGAATTTTTACAGAAAATATTGCAGGAATACCCCTCGGTCATAACAAAGAGGATAGGGCAGGCCCGCGTCTCTCCTTATCACATCAGCTGTTTGGTAGATAAGCCTATCTGCTCGCCACATTACCCCGTCCCTCCAGATAAGATGAATGCTATGAGAAATATTACTGATGAGTTGCTCAAAAATAATGTAATTAGGAAGTCAACTAGTATGCACTGTGCTCCAGCCTTTTTAGTCGCAAAAGCGGACAAGAATAAATTCAGATTAGTTTGCAATTACAGGAAGATAAATGAATATATTTCATATGACGCTCACCCCCTACCTACTTTAAATTCAGCCTTTGAGTTTTTGAGTAAAGCCAAGTATTTCACATCATTAGATATGAATAATGCCTTCTTTCAAACCCCATTAGATTCACAATAAAGACAGTATACAGCATTTTGCACTCCGTATGGTTTATTCGAATTTAACACAGTACCACAGGGTCTGAAAATCGGATCCCAAGCACTTACTAGGGTTATGGATGAAATTTTGGGCGATTTTAAATTTAAGTTTGTCTTCAATTTTTTGGATGATTGTTTAATTTATAGCGAGAATTGGGAAGATCACAAGCAACACATTTTACAAGTTTTAGATAAGTTTAAGGAATACAATGTCACAATAAATCCAGAAAAAATTAGGATAGGCCATACCTCCATAAAATATTTAGGGCACATCATTTCGAACAGAACCCTTTCACTGGACCCCGATAGAATTGAACCAATTTTGAAATATCCCAGACCCCGTAATTTAAAACAACTTCAGCGATTTTTAGGATGTGTAAACTTTTATTCACGCTTTATTAAGGATTTTTCCAAAATAGCCTTGCCACTAAATAACTTAAGGAAGAAAAACGTTAAATTTCAGTGGACAGCCACACACCAGAAAGCTTTTGATGAATTAAAAAATTTCCTTGTTTCGTCAACTCAACTAACATTGCCAGATTTTAATGGAGATTTTGTTGTCACCTGTGACGCATGTGACAATGCGATTTCAGCAGTTCTACAAATGAAAGAGGGAGATAATCTTTTACCGGTTCATTTTGCATCCAGAACATTAAGTGAAACAGAACGTAAATACCCCATGCATAAAAAGGAATTTTTAGCATGTTTATATGGAGTTGAGAAATTTAGGCCATATTTAAACAGGAAGTTTACACTACAAACCGATAACTCTGCCGTGATGTAAATTTTGAAAAATAAGGGTAAACACACAGCTCAATTTGATAGGTGGGTGTTACGTCTTTCAGAGTTTGATTTTGAAATAGAAAATATTAGGGGTAAATTAAATGTAGTGGCAGATGCCTTATGTAGAGTCTTCAAGGATGATACGGATAATACCGTTAAAATCATCGAGGATTCTACATGTTGCACTCTGCAATGTTTTCCAGAACTATTTACTTCAATTAGGGAAAAACAGGCACAAGACCCGAGTTTAAGTTTAATTATTTCAGATTTGAGAAATAAAATTCCAGTCAAGAACCACTCATTGCGCAATAATATTTTGTATTTTGGTAAACAGGGCAGAAAAAGCAAAATAGTAGTTCCAGAGTCCATGCACACTTTTATTGTTAAATATTTTCATGAGAATCCTATGTTTGCACATGCGGGCATAGCCAAAACTATGAATCACATTCAGAAGCAATTTATTTGGAAAGGCATGACACCATTAATTAGGAATTTTGTTAGGTCATGTGAACTCTTAAAACCGGCGCAAAACCAGAAAATTGGTCAATTAAGTTCTCATATACCGACGAATTGTAACGAGCAATGGTTTTGTGATTTTGTTGGTCCGCTACAACGAACACAACGAGGGAACGAATCAATCTTTGTTTTGGTGGACAATTTTTCGAAATTCTGCTTTTTATACCCAGTTAGAAAACAAACATCAGATTCCGCAATAAATATTTTACGAAACAACATTTTTGCACAGCATGGTATTCCACAGCGCCTAATTACAGACAATGCCTCCGTCTTCACATCGCAACATTTTTTTTCATTTCTTTTTGGTTTAGGAATTAAGCATGTAACAACTTCACCATATAGACCTCAATCAAATGTTGCTGAGCGAGTTAATAGAAACCTAGTTACTGCATTGAGAATTTTCATAATCAGAATCATAAGTCATGGGACATTTATTTACCATATTTAATGCTTGCTTTCAATTCCGCAACACATGAAGCAACAAAGTTCACCCCCGCAAGCGTTTTCTTAGGTAGAGAACTTACACACCCATTGCAATTTCTTTGGAATTTAGAGACAGGACATAATAACAAACCGAGTTTAGACAATGTTTTTCAGAATCTCACAAAGGCGCACAATAGAACGAAGTTACGGTATGACAGGAATCGAACTCCATCTAATTTTGTTGTTGGTGATAAGGTTGTTTTGTATAGGCATTCCCTCAGTAATAAAGATAAGAAAATAACAGCAAAACTTTGTCACAAATGGAGGGGACCTTATACTGTAACTAAACTCACTTCACCGGTTAATGTTGAAATAACCTTGGACAATGATCAGACACAAAAACAAATAGTTAATGTTGATCAAATAAAGAAATTTTTTCCTCCAGTCTGAAATATAAATATATCTTTTTTTTCTCTCTTTACTTCAGAATAAATTGTTGTGACTTATTGATTTAATTTTTTTAAGATCCATTTCCTTTTTGTAAATCCATATGACAGGTTTTCTTGTGTGGGAGACTCCCATCTGCACAGAGCGGTGAAACAATGGAAACTAGCCACCACCAAACACATCACCATACCAGGGGCGACTACGAGACACATCGTCACCGAGGTGCGAAAACACGCTGCCGAACTACTACCAACCTGTGTTCTGCTCACCTCTCTCTCTCTGTCTCCAAACGAAACACAAAGTCTCACTTTTTTATTTTGGATTTAGATACAATTTTCACTGGTCACAACATGAACTATTTAATTGAACATTTCTATTATAATGGTAGGACAGATGGAATTCACTTAAACAGAAAAGCCTTCATCACAATCATGGACAGTATTCAGGATAAAATTATATGTGTAGTGCAGTGCAACAAACTGGAACCTTGTGTAGCTCTGAACAGTTTAGTTTCACCAAGTGTTAGGGATGAGTCTATGACCGAAGTGGAACTTACAGGGAATGTTGCCGTAAGAGTCCACCATCTCTCTCACTAATGATGCTATATTGTTATGTTTATCTTTATAAGTATTGTTACCGTTACCTTTAGTAATTTTTAATTTTTGTGTAAAATTGTTTTTCTCTCTCTTTATCACAAGTTAGGTTAGACAAAAATTAAAAATTCTTTTGGAGGGGGGGGGAAATTGTTACAAGTTCAAACTCAAACTTGCCGCCATATCAGAAACATCTAGAAGACACTACCGCGTACAGGAGAACCTGACAACAATGCAGTCACGTGACCCGCCTCGCTCATAAAACTGGACGACCGCGGCCTCTCGTTCTCTTAGCTCGGAACAATTCGGCGTAACATCATCTAAAACCTTTTTCTAAATTAATACCGCGTTTCTTTGCCAATTCCAAAAGTTCGTCGATTTGTTAACGGGGTGCATCCCATACGTTCTCTATTTCGCGAATTATTTTAAAGAAAAGGCCGAAATTCGCGGTACAATCTCGCATTCGTATTAATTAATTTATCAAACTTTTCAAAATTACACGTGCTAAGAGCAGGTTTTAACACTGCCATTCTTGTCGTTTTTCTGGGGATAAATTAAACAACTGGTATTATTTGTATTTAGTGTATTAGTAGTGTTACAGTGTATTTATATTGTGAGCGTTTTGTGTATGTTATTTTCTACAATGGTCATGTAAGTAATATTTATTTGTTTTACATACTTGGTCATATTTCACAGAGCACATGTCATAACTGGTACTGATCAACGTTTAATAATTGTTAAGTTTAAATTCATTTATCATTGTTAATTTATTTGATGTAATTTCATGTTCAAAGATCATTTAAGGTAACTCTCTATTTGTCATAATTTAACTTAAAGACATATCTGCTGTACAAGAATTAATTTATATTAAGCAAGAATACTTTTTGAAAAATATTTACATTTAATAACATTGTCTCAAATCTAAAATAATTGTAAGAGCTGGAAATTAAGTAGAATCCAAAATTCTAGGAAATTTAGTATTTATATAACAGAGTGTTACTGTTTGGTTGATTTAAAAAAAAGAGTATAAAGTTAAATTAATCTGCAGTTCAGAGCTCAGATCAGGATCCACAACTGATTTTAAATAAGTTAATCATGGATCATTTGAATGTGTAATTTAATTTGGTGGTAAAATGATATAGGAGGATAGAGTGTGTCGGAGGTCAGGAGGTTTAATTAGGAGGACTATAATATTGTTATTTATTCCCGACCACTCGCTTGTTTTAATGAACCGCCATTTGATTAACTAGGAATTCCTGATTACCACATTTTGATACTTTCACTTGAGAACTGCTTTTGATTATTTAAAACACAAAATACAAAAAAAATATTAAAACTAAAAAGGCCAGAAATCGACCAAAGCCATAACCTCTAAGGTGATCCATTTTAGATTAATTTAAAATACTCTTTTCCGGCTCTGATTTAGATATGTATATGTTGTAATGTTTTTCCTCAGATATAAATATAATAGTTTCTTGCAATCAGATTTTTCTTTCAAGCAACCCACAACTAAATCAGAGATCCACGAGTGTTTTTGGGCCCAGCAACACTCGCTCTGCATTACTGTAATTGACAAATTAAATGTGAATAGAAATATATAGAGTTTTTTCATGCAAACATAACAAGTAATTACAGTTTAAAATGTAACAAGTTTCTTAGATATAAATAAAACAGAAGAGAATGTAACATCATACACCGGGAAATCGCCACTAGGGCCAGGTAGCATACACCGGCAAAGCACCACTAGGGCCAGGCAGCATACACCGGCATAGCGCCACTAGGGCCAGGTAGCATACACCGGCAAAGCGCCACTAGGGCCAGGTAGCATACACCGGCAAAGCGCCACTAGGGCCAGGTAGCATATACCGGGAAAGCGCCACTAGGGTCAGTTAGCATACACCGGCAAAGCGCCACTAGGGTCAGGTAGCATACACCGGCAAAGCACCACTAGGGCTAGGTAGCATACACCGGGAAAGCGCTACTAGGGCCAGTTATCATACACCGGGAAAGCGCCACTAGGGCCGGGTAGCATACACCGGCAAAGCACCACTAGGGCCAGGCAGCATACACCGGCATAGAGCCACTAGGGCCAGGTACCATACACCGGCAAAGCGCCACTAGGGCCAGGTAGCATACACCGGCAAAGCGCCACTAGGGCCAGTTAGCATACACCGGCAAAGCGCCACTAGGGTCAGGTAGCATACACCGGCAAAGCGCCACTAGGGCCAGATAGCATACACCGGCAAAGCACCACTAGGGCTAGGTAGCATACACCCGGGAAAGCGCCACGGCCAAATCTACCCCTCCACCCCCACCCCAAACGCCAGTGCTGCTTTCCTTTTTTCATAAATATTTCTGAGAAACTGCCCTAGCAGTGGGTAAATAATAGTGGACATTACTTATTTAAAGTTCAAACCAATAGGCCTACTTCAGTTTTTCCCTTCATAATTGGTTATTCTCGACTTTTATATGATGAAAATTTACCTACACTTTAAATTGCGATTATCTAAAATCAGTATATAGTCTAGGACTTAATCCACACCTGCAAAAGGCAAAGCCCTCTTAAAGAATAAATACCCCCGTCGCAGCAAACCTGCATACTCAGCGAATTTCCAATGTAGATATAAATGTCTTAATACTACATAAAACCACTTACCAAGTTTCATAAAAATATATTCACAAATA
The DNA here is from genome assembly GCA_963675035.1 of Allygus modestus. Taxonomy (NCBI): domain Eukaryota; kingdom Metazoa; phylum Arthropoda; class Insecta; order Hemiptera; family Cicadellidae; genus Allygus; species Allygus modestus. The sequence continues at coordinate 405,053,033 of OY776112.1, forward strand.
ATAAAATAAGCAACATATAAAATTTTAATTATTCTCCATAAGAATAACATTGGGGTGGAGTACGCAGATTTGCTGCAACAAGGAACACAAAAAATGTTTGATTATGCTAATATCAATATAACTCAACTAGGTGAAGTCGGATACCAGTTTTTATTCTTTTATGTTCATAATTAAGGGCGATATAGCATTTAATTATTCTCCATAAGAATAACATGGGGGCTGAGTACGCAGGATTGCTGTTACGGGAGCCTTTGGCAAAAAATTAATAGCAAATATCAATTTTTTAAGCAAATATCAATAGACCACAATGAGATGAAGCCACAATCCCACAATGACATGTTTCGTCAGTATACGTTCATAAATAAGTGAGAAATAAAATTTGTCTTTTCCTCCATAAGAATAACATTAGACAACGTATTGTGTTTATCACTTTCAATATCTCGGTAACCAATTGACGTAGAGGAATTATCAAAATACCAATTTGTGTGTTTTTTTAAGTTGAATCCAATGGTAAAAACTAAAATTTGACTATTTCTAAAATTATATGTAAAATATTCAAAAAAACGCATTTTTTGGGCACAACCCCCCCCCCCAAAAAATACCACTTCGAATGGAGCGATCTGGCTGGTTTTGAACTTAAAGTCATAAATGTTGCTTTACACGTTTATCCCAAATTTCATCAAAATCGGATCATTTTACGAGAGTTATCGTGCTCACGGACACACATATATGTATATAATTTCGAACGAATGGTGTTTTTGGGATCTGGGGACCTCAAAACGAAAAGTTATCATGGTCCCGGGCCTAGGTCTTACCATGCTGACTACTGTAATAGCTTCTTCCCTGTAGGGGAAATTCGCTAAAACATGAATCAGCTAAATATACAAGTATTAAACACATATCTACACAGACTACTATTTAAAACAGGCAGCCACATTGACTAGCTTAATTGAAATCAGCCCACCTTCACATTCACACATTTCAAGAAATTTAATATATCAATTCCTCTGTTTTCTAGCTGCAAAATGTTCCTATCATCGAACTAAACATGCACAACGGGTTTCTTTCTTCGTTGCGCAGGTCCTCTGGTTTGAGCGGTATTCATGCCAATCTGGGTGTCGACAAAGATGAAAATGTTCGATAAGGGTAAATGTTTCATAGCCGTTTGTGGTACGCCATGCACACGTCCGATGAGTTTAGAGCCAAAATGAGAATAAGAATCCGTGGCGTTTATTATTTGTTTATATTCCATCTCCCGCCCGATCAACCGGCTACATAATGGGGTAGCAGGCTGACTCTTGTCGACCCTCGCATAACTGGCGCTTTCCCGGTTTATCAACTCATCAACCCGCATTTCTAGGGTTATCTAATTTTGGTTTGTTTTACAACGATCGACTTAATTGTTTTATTATGATTTATAATCTATCTCCTATCAAATTTCAGCTGAAGGTGTACAGTAAATCATACCCAAAAACACAAAGTGTTGACGGGTTGCCAAGTCCTAAAATGATATGATATCAAAATGTATTCCAAGTCAAGGATAGCACCTTTGATCTGACATTGTTTATCATCAAAAATTACTTAAATATGTTAAAATAACAATGCTCGAAAGATTGTTGGTTATTTTCTATCTGTTCTTGGCCAGCAGATAATAAATTTTTATAATGTTCAATTACTATTTTTACCTATACTTTATTTAGATTTTTAAATTTCAAATTAAAGATATTGCATCAGTGAAGCTGCTGGCCAAGAACAGATAGAAAATAACCAACAATCTTTCGAGCATTGTTATTTTAACATATTTAAGTAATTTTTGATGATAAACAATGTCAGATCAAAGGTGCTATCCTTGACTTGGAATACATTTTGATATCATATAATTTTAGGACTTGGCAACCCGGCAACACTTTGTGTTTTTGGGTATGATATCATTTGTTTTTATATAATTGTTTATTAAATATTGTTATAAATGGGATTTCAAGTTGAAATAAAACAAAATATATATCAACGATAAAATATTATAATATATTGAACATTAATTAAGATTAATTTGCCTTAATTTTACATAGATAGTTTTTAGAATTTTCTGGCAGTTTTTTAAACATTATAATATACATTTTTTTGCACCATACGGGCATTTCTTGACGTTCACTTCCTCATCACCTGCATCTATCCACTTATTTTTGTTTTGAATGTAAGCTATGTAATGCCCTGTTGCTGAACTGTTTCCTAAATGGAACACCGCATTTTTAATTTGTATAGAACTCCATTAATTTTGATTTTTGCAGTTTGTAGACTGCGTATTATTAGACTTGAAATTTTGATAAAATGTGTTTGCCAAAGTTGTAGTTAAAAATTATGAAGTTACTTGTAACTGGGATGGATGTTTTTGATTAGTACCTGGGGGCCGAGCTTTGCTCGGGGAAGGCCAGTCAGATTGTTTAGATGACTTGGAATAATATTTCACCATTATCCCCTACTGATAATCGGATTTTTTAAACTCATTTGCCTCTTTTCTACATTTTTTAGATCCCTCCTGTTGTTATTTATAGCTCCATGTCCCTTTGTTTTATTTTAATACTCTATATATGTAATCTTCACTCAACAGTTTTAATCACTGCTCTCAGGAAACTACATTTTTGGTTCAGCAAAATTTTGTCACTTAAAGAAAATTCAAACCTTTCAATCTAAAATGCTTCGCTTAATTTCTGGTGTTCCCTATTATGTAAGTAACAAGACACTTCATACAGACTTTAAATTGAAATTTGTTCACGAAACAGCAAAAGAATGCTATGAACTATTCTTCAACAAACTTGATGGTCACTCAAATCCTTTGATTCAAGAACTCCACACACCGACACTTCCTGGCATCCTTCAGAGAAGATTAAAAAGAAACTGGAGCCGAGATCTTCTAAGATGACTGTAGGTACAGAAGAGCAAAACAAAACAATACGTGTCAGAAGAAACCTTTGAAAACCAGTTCAAAAAAGGAAGACTACTGAGCCTACTTTTTAATATTATTTGTTCATGTTTTTGTTAGAATAATTATTAGCACATTTGCTCGTTGTATGTAATTTTACAGTTGCAAATAAAGAATGAAAGACAAAAAAAAAAAAAAAAAAAAAAAAAAAATAATCATAAACAACGTGAGTATTACTTTGACAGTTCATTGATTGATTATAAACAGCTGTTACAATTCTTTTGTTTTGATTTTAAACTCCGTAAGCCCAATGATAATTTTTTTTAAATTTCCATTTTTGTTTAGTGAATTTACACTATAGGGAAGACAGCTATTACCGTAGGTGGCATGGTAAGACTTAAGCCCAAGACCATGATAACTTTTGATATAGAGGTCCCCAGATGCCAAAAACACCATTCGGTAAAATTTGTATATATATATATATATGTGTGTGTGTGTGTGTGTGTGTGTGTGTGTGTGTGTGTGTGTGTGTGTGTGTGTCCGTAAGCACGATAACTCGTAAAAGAGGTCTGATCTTTTATGAAATTTGGCACAAATGTGTAAAGTACCATTTATTTGAATAAGTTCGAAAACCAGACAATCACACCATCCGAAGGGGGGGTTTTTGGGTTTTCACATTTTAATTTTCATTTTAATCAAATTTTAATTTTTACTATTGAATCCAGCTTAAAAAACATACAATTTGGTACTTTGATTATTTCTGTACGTCAATTTGTTACCGAAATATTGTGTCCAATGTTAATCTTACGGAGGATAAGCAACATTTTATATATCGCTTATTAATGAGCAGATATTAATGAAACTCGGTATTTGGCTTAATATGGTTGGGATTTACTGATACTTGCATACAAAACACAATTTTTTTGTCTCGTTGGCAGCAAACTTGCGTACTCAGCACCTATAATGTTATTCTTAAGGAGAATAAGAAACTAGTGATATCTTGCTTGTTTATGAATATAAATTGGTAAAACTTGGTATGTTGCTTCATCTAGTGGTGATCCATTGGTATTTGCATAAAAACCAGATTTTCTTGGTCCTTTATATAGCAAACCTGCATACTCAGCCCTAATTTTTTTATGGAGAATAAATACAATGTCATATCTCGCTTATTTATTAGTACGCTTTGACGAAAGTTGGTAAGTGGCTTCATGACTTAGTGAAGTACCATTTTAAATTCATTGAGTATGCAGGTTTGCTGCAACGGGTGTATTTTTACATTATTTGATTTTTCCTGGAGATGAGACCTGTCTAGAACTTATTTTTATCCCAGAAATTAGTTATTTCCAACATTTGAAGGAAATTGTTGGTGCCATTATTGAGATCAGTGTCGCAAACAAACACGGACGCACGCACACAAACCTTACTCATATTAGAGTGTAGGATAGTGATCATTTTCACAAGTTGTGCGTATAGAGTCAGCAAGAGGGAACCAGGCGATAAATTGACTGTGGAGTAGTTAATCGAAATTGGCTTTTCTTTTAAGATGATTAGGATGAAAATTTGGAATATAAATTTACTGTCGTAGCTGGTTGTGCTGTGGTTGCAGTTTGAACTTTTATGGTTAATTTTATTGAGTGCCAGAAATGAAATTCCAGGGGTTGATGATTCGAGATAATGCAATTGAAAAATTCCGTACAGTCTTGTTGCTCAGTTGTATTAAATGGTGGTCCTAGTTGCTTTATAATATCTATAGAATTTAAAATCTGGTAATTTCTTCGGTAGGATATTACCATTTTTTTAGTGGAGCATTGGTGTCGTAATTGTTTGTTAACGTCACGATTGGTGGGCAGTTGAAAATACATTGTAAAAATAAATTTGCATAGCATGACACGCCATAAACCTTTTTGAAACCGAGATTTCCCAGTTCGTCTATATTGTTAGTAATGTCTTGAATTGCTCCTAATTTAGTATTATGAATTTGCCAGATTTGACCAGGGATTTTTTCTTGAGATTTTATTCCAATTTTTAATTGTTTTAATTCTGGTCTGTACTCACTCCTTAGCCTATTATTTTCGGATATAGCTGATGCTTGTGCCTTAACATTTTGAGGGTCAAAGTTTAGAATTAATAGACCAGAGAGTGAAGTCACGCGAGATAAAGGCTACATATGTTTGGCCACATGAAAATACTGCATAGCCAGATCAACAATACAACTGTTAAGCGTTAATCCCTGACTTTTGTGAATTTTAATTGCATATTATGCTACTGCAATAGGAAACTGCTTTCGGAAAACGAATACTCCAGGAATTACTTCAAATTTTGTGGACGATCTTTGAATTTCAATATCTCTGCTTCAAAAGTTATAATAATGTTTTCGATTGCATCGTGAGCATCTTTAGTAAAGTCTTTTACAACACCCACTGAACCATTAATAACAAGACCCTGACTTATTTATTAAAAACTAAGCCAATTTTGGTGACAAGTCTATTTAGGCGAAACTATTATGTATTATATTATTGTTTGAGTGTTATTTGAAAACCCTCAACGACTAGATGTGACTTTTGTGGTTTTTGAAAACGTCCTCCTTCAGGTCTTAGCCTCCTAAGCTCTCAAAGTTATAATGTTAAAATTATGGCAAAATTAAAGTCTATTTAAATTGAACATATAAAAACTGTTAATACTGACAAAACACAGTAAAGAAGCAAGAACACCGTTTTAAAGCTAACCTCTAGAACGGACTTTTAAATGATTGCAAATGTGTTTATTGAGTAATTTTATTTAGCTCGTTCATTTTGAAGATGACCTCGTTCGCTTGGCTCACTCACCTCCAGGTTGAGCTCGTTCGCTACACTCACTCGCCTATTTATAAATATTGCATAGCATGACACGCCATAAACCTTTTTGAAACCGAGATTTCCCAGTTCGTCTATATTGTTAGTAATGTCTTGAATTGCTCCTAATTTAGTATTTATATATATATATATTGTTTATTGTTTATATAATATATATATTATATATATATAGTTTTTAGTTGTTTATATATATATATATATATATATATATATATAAACAACTAACTTCGGCATTGACAAAAGAACTTGAGATGCCATTCAAGTAGATTTTGTATTTCCATAATGAACATAAGTTTATGCCTTTTAAGTATGTCTATATAACAGCTGTTGGGTGTAACTAACTTATATAACTAAATAACATACTAACCCGACTTTGTTTTTAGATTTCATATTATGTTTATTGCATATTATGTTATGTTCGATGTATTATAGTATGTATAGCTTAAACGAATTAAAATATTCTCATTACCTCTATACCCTTTTATTTGGTTAACTTCACTCAATGATTTAATTTGAATTTACAAGCCAGCTGATCAGATTTGTTTTGGAACACATGCGATACTTGGATTTTTGTTTACGTAGTAAATGTAAACAAAGCAGACATCAAATTCAGTAACAATTTTGAAAGTGGAATTTAATATCATTTGTTTTAAAATATTGCGTTTGCAAACTTACAATTTAGTGTCAAAAGTGAAATATGTGAGTAAAAACAGAAGTCTGTGCGAAATTTCGTTCAAGTTTGTTTAGAAATAAAGTTCTTAGGCTTAATGAACAAAATGAAGTGGACAATTTGTGAAAAGTGCCAAAACTACAAGATTTAGGCTACTTTTATACGTTAATTTCTCGCTTCTCAGACCTTTCTTAAACCAACTGTTGTGATTTTTCGTGTTTAGTGAAAGGGTTTACCATATCAATGCACTGCCAGATTCACTTAAGGCTGTAATACGCTAATTTGAGAAGTGAAAAATCGTCTCATTCTGCTTCGTGTTAGTATAGCACGGGTCGTGTGGTGGACTTGGCGACGTGACACGACCGTGTCACTAGATACTTACCAACATGAGTAGTATTGTAGTCGGGTAGACTTTCATAAGTGGTGCCAAAAACAACCGAATGAAAAAATCGAAAGTTGTAATATCGATATTTTCTATCGAATGAAAATTCGAAATTTGTAATATCGATATATTGATATTAATAATCGATTTAGAATAATAATTTTAAAACATATGATATTTTAATAAAAATTATAAATAAACAAAGTTGAACTAATTTTTTTATAAAAATGACGTTCAATTTTCGTAAGCTTTGTAATTTAGCTTTAAAGGATGATTTGCAATGTTTTTTATATTTGCAAGAGGTAGAATTAATACCAAAAACTCCAGATTGTGACATATGCGGAAGACAACGGATCTATGGAAATCTTACTTCGGTTTGACTGACAAAGGGTATGTTCACTTTACAGTCAATCATAGTAAGAATTTCATAGATCCGTTATCTGGGGCAAATACCCAGACAATCGAAAGCTCTTGGAGAGCTGTTAAACGATCCTTGAAAACCGGAATCAGATCCGATTACTTGGCTGAACACCTTTGCGAGTACCTTTATCGCCGTGAAGTAAAGATGACGGACGAAGATGGATTCTTTCACTTCATCAAATCAACTAAAATGTTATATCCTGGACTATAGTTTTTTTCTTTGAACCATGTTCTTATATTCTTATTTTTTTAAAGAAAGTTATTTGTTTTGTTTCTGTTTACGATTGAATGTTATTTAATATCGTATGATATATATCGGTAGAAAACATCGATATTACAAATTTCGATTTTTTCATTCGGTTGTTTTTGGCACCACTTATGAAAGTCTACCCTTGTAGGGGTAAGTCTAGTAATAAGATGATTGGCATGGGAATTGCTGTATATATAATAATTTATTTCAAAAATAGAATAAATAAATTGACACCTTCTTTCCCAATGAAAGTTGCTACAACAAAGGATAATAGTCAATATGTCGTAATATCTAGAAGATATTTTAAACTGATTACATTTAAATTTAGATTTCTTCAAGAAATATTAGAATACAGATGATTTTATAATATTCAAACAGATGTTTTCAAAAATTCGATGGAAATTGTCTGTAAAATATTTCTTTGTGGATCAAATTGTTTCACAAAAAACGCTTGGAATAGTCCCTCTGGAACCTAAAAACTAGCCGATTACAGTTATTTTCTTAATTTCATATTGTTATTTCTAATAATCAATTGTTGGACTGTAAATCTTTTGCTTTTCTTCAACAGCTTGTGACTTTTTATTTTCATACCTAACTGTCGGATCTAGTATGTAGCCCTCGTTTTTGTTTCGGTCAATTGCCAGAATATCGCATCTTCTTTGAGATCCTTTGTTTGTTACACCGCACACTTCGTCATATACTTCATATTTTTCTTTCTAAAGGCACCAGATATAATTTTTCTGATGGCATGATGTCGAGCAACGTCGGCACTGGTTGTCATCCTTGGATATGCTCCGGTTCATCCTGGTTGGAGCTAATCACCTTATTATTTTTAATGCTTCTTTATATTGTGATGCGGTTATATCTTTTAATTGATGAAAACTGCCATTGATTGAAGGACATTCATCAAACAGACACACTCCTCTTCCTTTGTAAGGCAATTTACACCAATTTAAGTACTCTATTAAGCCAGAGCCCAAAAGAAGACCTATTACGTAAAATCGTAATGGACTGGTACTCTATGATCTTCTGACGTAAAATGGCTTGGAGAATGTAGCCTCCGAGTAACATTTTTAAAACGATCGGTGCGGTGTTTTACGACACAGCATTCATGAATATAAATTGCCGGGCAGCGAATCTTCGTCTCTCTCCTTATAAATAGATTCACACTTACTTCGCTCGCTCATCAATAAGGTTTTATCAAAAAGTACGAACTAACGTGCTTAAGGTGTCAAAAACACTTGATTGTTGTAGCGGAACGCGTTTTTCACAACACACAGGATGCGTATTCAGTGCGACTGAATTTGAACGCGGTTCAAATACAATGACGCCATAGATCGCACATAGGCCTGCACACAATCACGCGGGTATTTCAAATTTACAGGGCACAATGAAAACAAAACCCAATTTTATACAAAAACATTTCGTACGGTAATTAACACGATTGCCAGAACGACAAAGGTGGGAATTTGCTTGAGAGACGTAGGCTCACGTGCAATTGTGAGCACCCTAAGGAAAGTTAATACTTAATTATTTGTAATTGGAATCAGGTGTCAAGACAATAAAACAATTATACACCTCGTTGTCCTCGTACGAATACGGTACTTTCTAATTACGGTATACAAATTTAATACAAGCATATTTTACTCGTTCTAACCAAATTTACTGTCACTATATATTAAAAAAAGTTGTTAATAAGCCATTTTTAATGTAACAAACAAGTTTCAAAGCTGTGTTTATAACAATAAAATTCAGAACTAAAACACCAATCGTAGCGAAGACGGGAAACCACAACACGTTAGTCTTTAGAACAACGAGCATTTTTTGGTTGCTTTCTTGACAATCTCTGCCAGTTGAGAGTTTCTCCTCGAGGAACACTTAAACGCCTTCTTAAACTCATCTAGATCGGAAAGAGCTTCGAAGTATACTGTGGTGTTTGTTTTGAGTTCCTCCGGTGGCATGGGAGGCAAGCAGCGCATGTGCGCGTGGGAGAAAAAGAAATTTTTTTCACGGCTATACATTTCGAGTCCAGGAAGTAGTTTACCCCTATATGTCTGATGTGCTCTGTAGTCAATATAAGCGTTGAAGGCCATTTTTACACCCAGTAGGTTTTTCCAGTAATTTTTAATCAATTCGCCTTTATCTAAATCGTTCAATGTCAAGCTTTTGGGATCAGTAACATTGCTTAGAGTTTTGGATTTTTTCTCTATCGGTTGCATGAGTCTATAGCATTCGAATTCCTTTCTCTTGTAATTATTTAAGGTTTCATTCGTCCACCACGAATGTTCGATGCCGAACTTATTGTGACGAGAACCCCCAAAATCGAAGCCATCGGTCATTGCCGCCGCGATTTCGACTCCCAATCCGCCGAAGTTTACGTGTAAGGGCCAACTATTATCGAACGCGGGAAAACGTAGAATGAAAATCGGAACCTCGAATCTATTTATTTCTTGGTTGTATCGTACATCCCCCATCGTGATGGTGTCCGCTTCGTCGAAACCCGTAATGTCCCTGTTAAAAAGTTCGAAATTCTTCCTCGCAAAAAAACTGTTCATGCACAATAGTGTCGTCAATACACTTCTTTGAATGCAGAGGCCGTTATAAAACTTGGCGCGTTTTCCGGGTGTTTTTATACTGTCGAATTGCATTTTTGATACAGATATCTGTGTCTTCATCGCCTTGAGTTTGGCAATTCCACTCGCCTTTGTTTTCGAATCCATCCATGAACATTTATCAAGCCAAGTTTTCATGACGTTTACGAAGTTGGCGAAAACATTGACTAAAGCGTCTGTAGGGTTTCTTTCGAGTTGGAACCTCTCTATGACCAAAGACAACACCATTCCCCCGAACCTGTTCCCTAGGTAATTTTTGCAGAGAACGCTCTGGGAGTTGAGTGATCCTATGCCGTCCATTAACCCACTTAAAAACGAGTCGAAAGACAAAAAAGGCACCACGTCCCATATGCAATGAAACACCAGATACCCTACTTTTACTTGGTTCGTATATTTTTTCTTGTTCAACACATACGCCAATGTGTTGAAGTAATTTTGAGAACCGGCGTTCATATATACGTGACGCTTGCTCGTCTCGTGCGCTCCCATTCGATTGAGGTAACGGAGAAAATCCAAGCCGGGAAAACTTTTCTGAAGCAAATCTAGCGGCACTTTCAGTTCTTTCACCTGTTTGTCCTCCTTCACTTTCATTACGCTCCTCATATCGAACCACAAGTCGATTATTTTTAGCATCAATGACTCTGAAAAATCGTCCTTTTCAGTAGACGGGATAAAATACAGAAAAAGATATTTAAAGGTCTGAGCCCATTGTAGTCTAGATTTTACATCTAGATCATAAGGACTCACACTTAAGAAGGATTTAGCCCTTCCTATGTACAAAGCTAAATTGTCAGGATCTAGGTGGTCTCGTTTAATCTCAGAACTAAAAAAGTGCCGTCCCGGAAACCCTGCAGTCCTCAATCTGTATTCTGCATCTCCTGCGGAAAATGATTTATTGAACTTTTTTGGATTGAATAGATCCCTTAAACTCATTCCAGTGCCGAATACGATTATTTCTAGCTTGACCTTGACGTCCTCGACCGTGGCCTGATCGGAGGTTTTCTCGACCCGCTCGCACATGGTGAAGAAATTGGCGAGAACAGACTCGTGGTAGAGTGGTAAATAATTGGCGGTCGCGAGCGCTCCTGATCTCATCATACCCGCGTACTTCGATACTTTTCTAACCATATATTTATAAATAGATTCACTGTATAGCGGGTTATCAGTCGTATTCTTCAGAGAAGTCGAGACAGTTACATTTGGAGGTAATTCCCGTGCACTGCCGCACATGTATTTGTAAAAGTCCTGACAAGGGTCGATGGTAGGTTCCATTTTATTGAGTATAAATGCTGATTTTTCGACACACGCTTCCTGAAGACAAATTGGTGTTGAAAACATAGCTATCATGATGCCTATGATAATACAGACAAAATAATAAGTGAAAAGTATCATAAACTTTGGTAACCTTTTCATTGTATTTATTGTAAAACACTCACTTTAAAACCAATAAAATCTCACTAACCGCATCCGATCACTAACCACGCTTCAGGCACTATTCAGATCCCTAAAATTAAGTCACTTTTCAACTGACCTCATTTTAGTGATACGCAAACATACCGAACATCATCTCCAATCTTTATTGTTGATGAAAGGTTTATCCGATATTTATATTTCCACAATGGGCTAAAGAGGTTATAATTCGCGAGAACAGAAATAAGAGTTCAACTATTGTTGAATTGTGTCGTCGTATACCCAACATATGAAAAAAATGTACATCTAAACATATGACCGCACGCACTCGATTTAAATGTTGACATGGACGATAATGTGAATATCCGTGACCATTGACACCCTTTTAGCGTATTAAAATTCGACTAGGTAAAGAAACATTTGACTGAATAAAATATACCCATAAAATCAATATATGTGAGGTAGGAAAATCTTTAAGATAAGCCCTTATTGGGAAGCAAACTACACGCGTCATCTACACCAACACTGGCATAGAAAACAATTGTTTAAAGTACATAAAATGCAAATACGCCTCTCAGCGGTCGTCCACGACACAACCACTCCAGGCTAGGACGAGTGGCCAGTATGAATGAAGCGGGATAGAGCAGAGGAGAGGCTGTACGACGCAACCACTCCAGGCCAGGACCAGGACCAGTGGTCAGTATGAATGAAGTGGGATAGAACAGAGGAGAGGCTGTACGACACAACCACTCCAGGCAAGGACCAGGACCAGTGGTCAGTATGAATGAAGCGGGATAAAACAGAGGAGAGGCTGTACGATACAACCCCTCCAGGCCAGGACCAGGACCAGTGGTCAGTATGAATGAAGCGGGATAGAACAGAGGAGAGGCTGTACGATACAACCCCTCCAGGCCAGGACCAGGACCAGTGGTCAGTATGAATGAAGCGGGATAGAGCAGAGGAGAGGCTGTACGACACAACCACTCCAGGCCAGGACCAGGACCAGTGGTCAGTATGAATGAAGCGGGATAAAACAGACGAGAGGCTGTACGATAAACCCCTCCAGGCCAGGACGAGTGGTCAGTTTGAATGAAGCGGGATAGAGCAGAGGAGAAGCTGTACGACACAAACACACCAGGCCAGGACGAGAGACCAGTATGAATGAAGTGGGATAGAACAGAGGAGAGGCTGTACGACACAACCACTCCAGGCCAGCACGAGTGTGGCCCGTATGAATGAAGCGGGATAGAGCAGAGGAGAGGCTGTACGACACAACCACTCCAGGCCAGGACCAGGACCAGTGGTCAGTATGAATGAAGCGGGATAGAAAAGAGGAGAGGCTGTACGACACAACCACTAACCACTCCAGGCCAGGGCCAGGACCAGTGGTCAGTATGAATGCAGCGGGATAAAACAGAGAAGAGGCTGTACGATAAAACCCCTCCAGGCCAGGACGAGTGGTCAGTTTTAATGAAGCGGGATAGAGCAGAGGAGAAGCTGTACGACACAAACACACCAGGCCAGGACGAGAGGCCAGTATGAATGAAGTGGGATAGAACAGAGGAGAGGCTGTACGATACAACCCCTCCAGGCCAGGACCAGGACCAGTGGTCAGTATGAATGAAGCGGGATAGAACAGAGGAGAGGCTGTACGATACAACCCCTCCAGGCCAGGACGAGTGGCCAGTTTGAATGAAGCGGGATAGAGCAGAGGAGAAGCTGTACGACACAAACACACCAGGCCAGGACGAGAGGCCAGTATGAATGAAGTGGGATAGAACAGAGGAGAGGCTGTACGACACAACCACTCCAGGCCAGGACCAGGACCAATGGCCAGTATGAATGAAGCGGGATAGAACAGAGGAGAGGCTGTACGATACAACCCCTCCAGGCCAGGACCAGGACCAGTGGTCAGTATGAATGAAGCGGGATAAAACAGAGGAGAGGCTGTACGATACAACAACTCCAGGCCAGGACCAGGACCAGTGGTCAGTATGAATAAAGCGGGATAGAGCAGAGGAGAGGCTATACGACACAACCACTCCAGGCCAGGACCAGGACCAGTGGTCAGTATGAATGAAGCGGGATAGAACAGAGGAGAGGCTGTACGATACAACCCCTCCAGGCCAGGACGAGTGGCCAGTTTGAATGAAGCAGGATAGAGCAGAGGAGAAGCTGTACGACACAAACACACCAGGCCAGGACGAGAGGCCACTATGAATGAAGTGGGATAGAACAGAGGAGAGGCTGTACGACACAACCACTCCAGGCCAGGACCAGGACCAATGGCCAGTATGAATGAAGCGGGATAGAACAGAGGAGAGGCTGTACGATACAACCCCTCCAGGCCAGGACCAGGACCAGTGGTCAGTATGAATGAAGCGGGATAAAACAGAGGAGAGGCTGTACGATACAACAACTCCAGGCCAGGACCAGGACCAGTGGTCAGTATGAATAAAGCGGGATAGAGCAGAGGAGAGGCTATACGACACAACCACTCCAGGCCAGGACCAGGACCAGTGGTCAGTATGAATGAAGCGGGATAAAACAGACGAGAGGTGTACGATACAACCCCTCCAGGCCAGGACGAGTGGTCAGTTTGAATGAAGCGGGATAGAGCAGAGGAGAAGCTGTACGACACAACCACTCCAGGCCAGGACCAGGACCAGTGGTCGGTATGAATGAAGCGGGATAGAACAGAGGAGAGGCTGTACGATACAACCCCTCCAGGCCAGGACGAGTGGTCAGTTTGAATGAAGCGGGATAGAGCAGAGGAGAAGCTGTACGACACAAACACACCAGGCCAGGACGAGAGGCCAGTATGAATGAAGTGGGATAGAACAGAGGAGAGGCTGTACGATACAACCCCTCCAGGCCAGGACCAGGACCAGTGGTCAGTATGAATGAAGCGGGATAAAACAGAGGAGAGGCTGTACGACACAACCACTCCAGGCCAGGACCAGGACCAGTGGTCAGTATGAATGAAGCGGGATAAAACAGACGAGAGGCTGTACGATAAACCCCTCCAGGCCAGGACGAGTGGTCAGTATGAATGAAGTGGGATAAAACAGAGGAGAGGCTGTACGACACAACCACTCCAGGCCAGGGCCAGGACCAGTGGTCAGTATGAATGAAGCGGGATAAAACAGAGGAGAGGCTGTACGATAAAACCCCTCCAGGCCAGGACGAGTGGTCAGTTTTAATGAAGCGGGATAGAACAGAGGAGAAGCTGTACGATAAAACCCCTCCAGGCCAGGACGAGTGGTCAGTTTTAATGAAGCGGGATAGAGCAGAGGAGAAGCTGTACGACACAAACACACCAGGCCAGGACGAGAGGCCAGTATGAATGAAGTGAGATAGAACAGAGGAGAGGCTGTACGACACAACCACTCCAGGTCAGGACCAGGACCAATGGCCAGTATGAATGAAGCGGGATAGAGCAGAGGAGAGGCTGTACGACACAACCACTCCAGGCCAGGACCAGGACCAGTGGTCAGTATGAATGAATCAGTATAGAACAGATGAGAGGCTGTACGACACAAACACTCCAGGCCAGCACGAGTGGCCCGTATGAATGAAGCGGGATAGAGCAGAGGAGAGGCTGTACGACACAACCACTCCAGGCCAGGACCAGGACCAGTGGTCGCTATGAATGAAGCGGGGTAGAACAAAGGAGAGGCTGTACGATACAACCCCTCCAGGCCAGGACGAGTGGTCAGTTTGAATGAAGCGGGATAGAGCAGAGGAGAAGCTGTACGACACAAACACACCAGGCCAGGACGAGAGGCCAGTATGAATGAAGTGGGATAGAACAGAGGAGAGGATGTACGACACAACCACTCCAGGCCAGGACCAGGACCAATGGCCAGTATGAATGAAGCGGGATAGAACAGAGGACGCTTGAGAAACTGAGAAGCACACGCAATAAAAACAATCCATAAGGGAAGCAACATTAAGTTATAACGCTGGTATAACCGTGAGTTAAAATAGTAAGTGTAAGGCTGTCTGGTGTTTTATAAAATACCCCCGTAGCAGCAAATCTGCATACTCAGCGAATTTCCAATGCATATATATATATATATATATATATATATATATATATATATATATATATATGCATCTTAATACCACATAAAGTCACATACCAGGTTTCATCAATATACATTCATAAATAAACAATGTATGACATTTGAATTATTCTCCTTAAGAATAAAATGGCGGCTGAGTATGCAGGTTTGTTAAAACAAGGAACAAAAAATGGGTTTTTATACAAATATCAATATAACTCAACTAGGTGAAGCCACATACCAAGTTTTAGAGGAAAGTGCCCATACCAGGACCCCTCCCCTAAAGTGGACCCCAGCTCTCCTGCCTCTGCATTCTCCTGAATTCTAGCGGGATTAAGTGTAAATAATAGTTTAGGTTCTACCACTGTTTTACCACTTTGTAGTTGAGCGCTCGCGTCACCCGCTTCACCTGTTGACTGACATTTCGCCATTACGTGTTTTGCAAGTGAAATTAGTTTATACTTCGTAACATTTTTGTTGTTACTCCTGGATACTGGCAAGTAAGACTTCTGACATATATAATAAATATGTATGTTATTAAATGGGATGGTGTTGGGCTTATGTTTATTGCTAAACTGTTTTATTTAGACTTTTCGTTAAAAATCTGTCGGGCTAAAAAAATACAGGCGCAAACCGGGCCCCCATCAGTTTCCTAAACGGTACCCCTTTAGTTTTCATGCTTAAGCTTGCCTGTAGTTGTACAAACACTTATTATCGTTGAATTTGATGTATGTAATTTGTTCGCTGTGGGCCCATATGGACTGTACTGGGGCCAAAAAGAAGGATTACATTTTGCGATTTTTGTCATTAAATGATTTACCCTTTTTATCTACTTTCTGACTATATATATATATATATATATATATATATATATTTGTAGACTTTATTCTTCAATTTGTTAAAAAACTAAAACCTGTAATTTTTATATTACATTAATATTTTAAAACTAATCTCTGACTTAGTACCCTTTCCTAAGTTTTTTTTTATATATATTTTTATAATTATTATGAGTGGTCTAGTTTAGGCAACTAGTTTTCAAACCACAAATGTGTAAGGTTTTGGGAAAGTATTTATTTTATCAATGATTTTTTATGGTATTTTCTGAGAGTTAAATTTAAATTGTCTGAAATGTATTAAAGTATATCGCTAATGCTTTTAAATCAGATTTTCTTACTAATTCAAATATTTTTTATGAAAAACAAAATGAGAGTGCAGTTTTGGGTACTTTCCTCTATTAATTTATGTTCATAGTTAACGGAGATAACATTTTACTTATTCTCCATAAGAATAACATGGGGGCTGAGTATGCAGGTTTGCTGCTGCGGGAACTATCGGCAAAAAAATTGTTTTTGCGCAAATATCAATAGACCATAACACAACAAATTTGAAGCAATATACCAAGTTTCATCAGGATAAATTGATAAATAAGCGAGATATACAATTTTTCTTATTCTCCATAAGAATAACATTGGACAACCTACTATGTTTAGCACTTTCAATATCTCTGTAACCAATTGACGTATAGCAATGATCAAAACACCAAATTGTTTGTTTTTTAAAGCTGAATTCAATGGTGAAAAATAATACCCCCGTCGCAGCAAACCTGCGTACTCAGTGAATTTCCAATGCATAATATTTGTCTGAATTCCGCATAAAGCCGCGTACCAAGTTTCATAAAAATATATTCACATATAAGCGATTTTAATTATTCTCCATATGAATAACATTGGTAATGAGTACGTAGGTTTGCTGAAACAAGGAACACAAACAATTGATTTTTATGCTAATATAATATAATTTAACTAGGTGAAGCCACATACCAAGTTTCATCAATATTCAATCATAAATAAGCGCTATATAACATTTTAGTTATTCTCTATAAGAATAACATGGGGGCTGAGTAAGCAGGTTTGCTGCAATAAGGAACAAAAAAAAGGGTTTTTATGTAATTATAAGCAATTAGTTAAGCATGAAGGTATACACAATACACAATACCTGGATGAAGTTCCTAGGTCGTGCTATTTTAGTTGCCAACCCTTATTTTCCTCTCACCACCCACGATATTCTGTGCCCTCCTCCACCGACTCTCTTCCCGCGCCTCGGTCACCTTGATATTTCCTCCGGTGGCAGATGGCAGATGATCGTCGTGTTCCAACAAAGATCAGCGAGTGGAACAGCTCCGGATGTGTGTCAAGTCCAACGGCGAGAACCGGAAACAGCGGGAGGCGAGAGAAGGTACTTCCTGCAAGGTAAACTTTAGTTGGCTGTGGTAAAGGTCAGGAACGACCACGAGTGACCTTCCGTTCCCTCGGTTGAGGTCACGATTAAATAGCTATGTTCTGCATAATAGACTGTGATAGTTAGTTTAAAAATGTATGCTTTTACGGATTGTACCAAATGACAGCGTAATGGAATATTAGGTACACGAGTCGAGTATTATCGCTGGGCCAATATCAAACGCTCACGTAAGATCGCTAATCCAGCTGGAATCATAATAGGACAGAAGGGACTGTGAATCAGCACTAAACTGAGTTTTGTGTTTAGAGTGGTTGTCATAAATTATCACTATTCTAGTCGTGCAGCTCCTCAAAACTTCACTCCCGGACTACACTGCGTTGTAGATAACCGAACGATTTTGGATACGTTGTATTTTGTTTCCCCCCAGTAGACCATAGGGCTCTGCCCCACTGTCTCACTGCCCTACAAAGTTATAATGTTACTCTTATAGAAAATATATTATCTAAATGGATCGAAAACGGCTTGAAAAACTGCTCCCAGATCGTACCATGTACAAAAATACCCCCGTCGCAGCAAACCTGCGTACTCAGCGAATTTCCGATGCATAATATACAATGTCTCAATACCAGATAAAGCCGCATACCAAGTTTCATAAAAATATATTCACATATAAGCGATTTTAATTATTCTCCATAAGAATAACATTGGTAATGAGTATGTAGGTTTGCTGAAATGAGGAACACAAACAATTGGTTTTTATGCAAATATAAATAGAATTTAACTAGGTGAAGCCACATACCAAGTTTCATCAATATTCAATCATAAATAAGCGCTATATAACATTTTAGTGATTCTCCATAAGAATAACATGGGGGCTGAGTAAGCAGGTTTGCTGCAACAAGGAAGAAAAAAATGGGTTTTTATGCAATTATCAATATAACTCAACCAAGTGAAGCTATATACCAAGTTTTATTAATTTATGTTCATAATTAAAGGAGTCAATACATTTGACTTATTCTCCATAAGAATAACATGGGGGCTGAGTACGCAGGTTTGCTGCTAAGGGAATAATTAACAAAAACTCAATTTTTTGTGCAAATACCAATATAACAGTACTACGTGAAGCCCCATACCAAGTTTCATCAACATACATTCATAAATCATGGAGATATCAAATTTTATTTATTCTCCATAAGGATAACATTGGACAACGTACTGTGTTTAGCACTTTGAATATTTCATCAACGGTTGGGCGTAGAATCACAATTTAAACACCAAAATGATTTTTTTGTGGAACTGAACAGATTGGTAAAAGCAAATATGATGTTTACATTGAAAAGAACTGAAGTAAAACCAAAAACCTTTTTCCCATAAGATTAACATGGGAGATTTTATGAGTAGGTTTTTTGGATTTTCTCCGCAACCACTCAACCTAGGTTAATAATTAAAAAAACTATATTATTTGGTTTTTCAAGCTCTATAACATGGTCAAAACCAAAATTAAGTTTTTTTTAATTTTAGGGTGAAAAATGCAAAAAACTGATTTTTGGAAAATTTAAATACCCCCGTAGCAGCAAACCTGCGTACTCAGCGAATTTCCAATGCATATATATATATGTATTTTAATACCACATAAAGCCACATACCAAGTTTCATCAATATACATTCATAAATAAACGATTTATGACATTTTAATTATTCTCCATAAGAATAACATGGCGGCTGAGTACGCAGGTTTGCTGAAGGAAGGAAAACAAAAAATGGGGTTTTATACAAATATCAATATAACTCATTTAGGTAAAGCCACATACCAAATTTCATTAATTTATTTTCATAATTAAGGGAGATAACACGTTACTTATTCTCCATAAGAATAACATGGGGCTGAGTATGCAGGTTTGCTGCTACGGGAGTTTTTAGCAAAAATTTTTTTTAGCAAATATCAATGGTCTATAACCAGATGAAGCCGTATACCAAGTTTCGTCAGTATACGTTCATAAATAAGCGAGATATAAAATTTTTCTTTTCCTCCATAAGAATAAAATTAGACAACGTACTGTGTTTAGCACTTTCAATATCTCGGTAACTAATTGACGTAGAGAAATGATCAAAATACCAAATTGTGTGTTTTTTTAAGCTGAATCCAATGGTAAAAACTAAAGTTTGACTATTTCCAAAATTATATGTAAAAAATTCAAAAAACCCATTTTTGGGGTACAAAACCCCCCCAAAATACCCCTTCGGATAAAGCGATCTGGCTGGTTTTCGAACTTAAAGTCATAAATGTTGCTTTACACGTTTATACCAAATTTCACCAAAATCGGATAATTTTTACGAGAGTTATCGTGCTCACGGACATATATATATATATATATATATATATATATATATATATATATATATATATATATATATATATATACAGTTTCGAACGAATGGTGTTTTTGGGGTCTGGGGACCTCAAAACGAAAAGTTATCATGGTCCCGGGCCTAGGTCTTACCATGCCGACTACGGTAATAGCTTCTTCCCTATAGGGGAAATTCGCTAAAACCCGATAAACCCCCCTTCCCATGGTCCGATTTTTCTGGTTTTCGAACTTAAAGTCTGATAATTTTTTGTTTTGAGGTACCCAGAAGCCAAAAACACTATTCGTTCAAATTTATATATATATGTGTGTGTGCATGTGTGTATGTGTGAATTTATTTTATATATATATATATATATATATATATATAAATTTGAACGAAGAGTGTTTTTGGCGTCTGGGGACCTCGAAACAAAAAGTTATCATGGTCTCGGGCTTAAGTCTTACCATGAGACCTACGGTAATAGCTTCTTCCCTATAGGGGAAATTCGCTAAAACTTGGTAATGTAGCTTCACCTGGTTCAGTTATATTGATAATTGCATAAAAACCCATTTATTATCTTCATCGTTGCAGCAAACCTGCCTACCCGTCCTAATGTTATTCTTATGGAGAATAAATAAAATGTTATAAATCACTTATTTATAAATGTATTTTTGTGAAACTTTTTAAGTGGCTTTATGTAGGAGTGAGAAACATAAATGCATTGGAAATTCGCTGAGTACGCAGGTTTGCTGCGACCGGGGTATTTTACTCAAGTTATTGCATTCAAGGACACATATGTAGATATAAATATATATATATATTTGAACGAATAGTGTTTTTGGCATCTGGGGACCTCAAAACAAAAAATTATCATGGTTTCGGGCTTAAGTCTTACCATGAGACCTACGGTAATAGCTTCTTCCCTATTGGGGAAATTCGCTAAAAACAAAAAAAAAACTGACGATACTTTTTCCCGACCTCAGGGCTCCGCCCTACTGATATTTTCTATCACTTTTCGACGTCCAATTTTTATGTATGGCATGTTCAGATAATTACTTAAACAAATGTAGTTGCAGCAGGAATTCTAATCAGTTGTGCGAAGCACGGGTATCAGCTATAAAAAAATACCCCCGTAGCAGCAAACCTGCGTACTCAGCGAATTTCCAATGCATATATATTTATCTTAATACCACATAAAGCCACATACCAAGTTTCATCAATATACATTCATAAATAAACGATTTATGTCATTTTAATTATTCTCCATAAGAATAACATGGCGGCTGAGTATGCAGGTTTGCTGAAGCAAGGAACACGAAAAATGGGGTTTTATACAAATATCAATATAACTCATGTAGATAAAGCCACATACCAAATTTCATTAATTTATTTTCATAATGAAGGCAGATAACACGTTACTTATTCTCCTTAAGAATAACATGGGGCTGAGTACGCGGGTTTGCTGCTACGGGAGCTATTGGTAAAAAAATTGTTTTTTTGAGCAAATATCAATGGCCCACAAGCAGATGAAGCCGTATACCAAGTTTCATCAGTATACGTTCATAAATAAGCCAGATATAAAATTTTTATTTTCCTCCATAAGAATAACACTAGACAACGTACTGTGTTTAGCACTTTCAATATCTCGGTAACCAATTGACGTAGAGAAATGATCAAAATACCAAATTGTGTGTTTTTTTAAGCTGAATCCAATGAGAAAAACTAAAATTTGACTATTTCCAAAATTATATGTAAAAAATTCGAAAAACCCATTTTTGGGGTACAAAACCCCCCCCAAAATACACCTTTGGATAGAGCGATCTGGCTGGTTTTCGAACTTAAAGTCATAAATGTTGCTTTACACGTTTATACCGAATTTCATCAAAATCGGATAATTTTTACGAGAGTTATCGTGCTCACGGACACATATATATACAGTTTCGAACGAATGGTGTTTTTGGGGTCTGGGGACCTCAAAACGAAAAGTTATCATGGTCCCGGGCCTAGGTCTTACCATGCCGACTACGGTAATAGCTTCTTCCCTATAGGGGAAATTCGCTAATAGCATTCTAATAGTAAGAATTTAACAGCTTGGCCAAGTCCTCAAAGATTTATTACCTCCGTCGCAGCAAACCTGCATACTCAGCGAATTTCCAATGGAGATATAAATGTTTTAATACTACATAAAGCCACTTACCAAGTTTTATAAAAATATATTCACAAATAAGCGATATATTTAATTTTAATATACCATAAGAATAACAGGGGCTGAGTACGCAGGTTTCACCGAGGAACACAAAAAATGGTTTTTTATGCTAATATCAATATTTAAAGTTTTCTGAGAAAAAATATGTTGATAAAGAGGAGGTAAAGTGACCATAAATATAGAAATCAACTAGCAGAGCAATGTCCAAACGTCGACGGCACTTCTCGTGATGTAAAGATGATGCGCCCGAGTTAAGTTTGTGGCCAGACAGACACCACCTCAGCAGTTTCCCTTCTGACGCCAGTTTTTGTAACGGATGCTGAAATTTCTATAGAAGATTCCAAATAATCTGAAACGCAGACGCTAATTCAGCGTCTTGGCATCTCTTGGTGTAGAACCAGGGTTATCTCAGTGATACCAGGTCGTTCGATCGGCTGATCGTCATGTAAATAATTAGTAATAATACGAGATTAACTGAAATCTCAGATGTGTTGATGAAACATTTTTGTTTTTATTCACCGATTGCGCGATTTTCGTTACGAAACTTTACCTTCGTTTATAATTTTAAAATTTATCTTTTGTTAAAGAGTAGTGTTTTTACTTTCTCCCCTTATACATAGTATATGGAGAAAGTATTGTTTTCGTCAAAATTTTCGAATTCGAGTTGTTAGTGGAAATATTCGTTTTGGTGCTCCCTGAACCCAAAAAAGTGGTTTTTACGTGATGTCTGTCTGTGTGTGTGTGTGTGTGTGTGTGTGTGTGTGTGTGTGTGTGTGTGTGTGTGTGTGTGTCTGTGTGGATGTGTACAGAGCTAGAGCCTTAACCAATGGGCCGATTTTTATGAAATTTGGCATGTAGGTACTAATCCACGATATCTCCAGGTGTTTTTTTCATTTTTTTGAATTTTTGATTTTTAAGGGTGATTATCCCCCAAAAACCGCCAAAAAACATGAAAAATCCAAATTTCTCAAAAACGGCTCTAACGATTTTGATTAAACTTTAGTCGTTTGTAGAACTTTAGTTTTCCAACAAAATGGCACCACCCGCATTCCTGTAAAAATTCCCGTTCAGAAATTACAGGACTTAAAACATCGAAAATTCAGTTTTTTGGATTTTTCATAAAAATACATAAACATACAAAAATATTACTATTCACAATTAAAAAGAGCTCAAAAAACTAAATAATTTAGTATTTTGAATTACTATTCTACGATTGCTGGTTTCGGAAAAAATTGAAATTTTCATTTTGCGGTAAACGCAGTACGTTGTACCCATGTTATTCTTATGGGGAATAAAAAAAATACTATTTTTCTCTTATTTACTGATCAATTTCATTTAAACTTGATATGCTTGTCAAGTTATTTTATATTGACCAACAGAGGAAATTCGAAATATGTTGCCCCTCAATAACCCTGGGGGGGAATAGGGGGCATTTCCCCTCTTAAAACCACGAGTGCAGCAATGGATTCTGTAGTGCCTCCAAAGCAGGGATTTGGGTGGATGTTTTTTAAAACAACTTGACAAGATTTTCTGTACATTCGACCGTGCTTTGTATTCTATATTTAGTAAATAAAAAGTAATTTATTCATTAAAGTTGGGCTAGAAGGGAGAAAGTATGTGTCAGTTTCCTGATACCGTTTATTTTAAAGGTTATGCATCTCCCTTTGCAATCTTTTCTTACTATTACATTCGCTGTTTGTTCGCTTTCCTTTCACTAGGGGCAGGGCAGATTCGCTTCGCTCGTTTATCTTGCGTTTTTTTCACTAATGCGGTCAATTTGCCTATTCGTTTCTTAATTTTCCGTAAGAACAGAAATGGGGCAATATACTGTGTTTTCTGTGGTACTGGGCTTTATCGCCAAATCAAAATCCCTATTTTTCCGCATTAACTGTCATTGCATTATACCTCAGGATACTGATTTTTGTTGTATTAAAGTTATTTTAATGGCGATAGCTATATCTTATAAAATCTTTATGCAGAGCTGAATTATGATTCTGAATTTTCCTAGACATGTGGTATAGGGTCACTTTATTAGGGTCTTGAAGCACCAAAATCCAAGTTATAAAGAAAATGTTTGAGCCGATTGTGAGGAATTTTATTTTTCCTCTCCGTAATTAAATAGTTTTGGGGGAGGGGATAAAAACAGGTTGAAATGGACAAATATAATAGCGATAAAATATCTGGATATGGAGATGTCAAAAGGACAATTTATAAATATTAGCCAATTCAACATTTTGATCTTCAAGAAAAAGTAAAGCCTACATGGTAGCCGCCATTTTCCCTCTATTCCCTCCGTTGCCATGGCAACCCAAACCCCATAGACTCTAAAATGATGTAATCTACTGTACATTTATGTACGACAGTTATCCGTAAGGAAAACAATAAAAGAGTATTCATAAGCATGATATAGTTGTTATTATTAGTGAATTTCCTATGGAAAGTGAACTATTAGATCACAATGTAGATTTCAACACTTTAGTGATGGTGTTAAAGCAATACAATTGTAATTGTAAGGCAAAATTCTCGTTAGGAAAGACTATTTTATTTGTAAACATTTTAACAAGGAAAAGAAAGTTGTCATGTTAAATAACAAATTAAAAAATTCTAGCCTATAGCAAAGTAACGTTAAAATTGTGTACAGTAGATCAGAAAGGGACAAACAGTAATGTCATGCGACAGCTAGTAGCTGTACATGTCTCCGCGAGCCGATCGAGTGATGTGGGTACACCATGGTGTGTCGTCCCGGTCAAAAATGTGTTTATGTGTATCTGAGTACCTTAGTGCATAACAATGATCACGAATGTGGATAAAAACTATTTAATGTCATTTTGACATCTACAAAGTGGCTGATATGAATCGTAGTTCATTCAAAATTGGTTCCACTGGAGGAAATTCATACCATAGGCTACTGCTACTGTAGCCTAAGTAAGTAATGTAAGTAAGTCAGTAAGTAGCCTAAGTAAGTAATGTACAAAGAGAGGTGGGACATCACCTTTTCAGAAAATAGGGTCATATGACTTCCTTCTTCACTTTATATATTTTTAGGGCACTACTGAAAGGATTCTATTTTATTTTTAGTGAATTTCCTTTGGAAAGTGAACTATTAGCATGACCCGCACGGTGAAACTTAAGCCCGGGACCACAATGGAAGTTCCTAACGTGACCCCCTGAACACGTTTTAGGGGGTCGTTCAAAATGTTATATATATATATGTATGCACTCTAGCGGTCGCATTTTTTGTCCGATTTACTTCAAATTTGGTAGGGACGTTCCTTTTCAGGATCAAGTTGGACGTTTTGAGTTTTAAAAGTTGTGTATGTGGAAATTCACTTCCCTCACGTCAGCTTGTTGCGTGCGAACTCGTTAAGTAGTTAAAATCGTTTATGAGATATAACATACAAGAAATCCAAATGATATATTTTAAAATACAATGATTATGTCAAAAATATTTTTGATTATATGTTTGCTGTAAACCAATGTTCCCTGTGGTTTGTAACAACAATATTCTCCAGTGAGGCTTCACCTTTTCACCCCATATGAGCACCCTAGATGTATTAAGCTCGTTGCCTCAAACACCTCCGAGGTTACGTGGACGCCAGCGTTAAGTAATTAAGTGATTAAGCAGTAACCAATGTCGCAACGTCTGCTAATGCTTTCTTATCTCAGCTGCATAGCCGCAGCAATATCGCCGATCGTACTGCCTAGTGCCCAGTTTGCGCAACGCCGGCCGCGCCGCGCCGGCCTAGGGGCACTGTGCCAGCCTATTTACCCTGTAAGGTGGTGACCTTCTCCGCAGGTGAATCACGTATTTACCTCTGTCTGTCTGTCCGACGCAGGGTTATCTCTTATCTCTGCTCGTAACATCTCTCGTAACTCGTTACCTCGTCTTCTCCTTCCCCCTCATCCTCTCGTTTATTCTCTCTCTTTTCTGTTTCGTATTATGGTAGCGTCTTTAGTATTGGACCACGGCCAACTAAATGTTATGTTATGAATAGTAGATGGGGGCAGAGCTTTGCTCGGATGATAATCATATATTGATACTATATGCGTGAGTGTTGTTTGACAGCTCACTGGTTCTTTTTGGTCAGCTGTACGGTCAACTGACTTGAAATCCATAAGTTAAAATATAATTAAATTTTCTAATCATGATATCATGATTTACTTTCCGCAGTTGGTTTCAAGCAAGCAACTGAGTAACGTTTTATCATTGACTTATAATCAATGGTTTTATTGAACAAAGTTAACGTACTGTTTACGTTAAAAAAACGGTTTAAAAATTTATGTTTTATGTTTAAAAGGAATACTAAGGTGTATAGGAAAGGACCTTGTCCAAGTTTATTGTATCAATATATTTAATCGAATAGTCAACATGTCAACATTATTATTTCATCCTACGCCTTTCGCGGCTGGACAAAGTTTCGTTTCGTCATCTGCGGATGGCGTCTACTCATTTCATTTTCACTGACTACGTGTGCTCTCTTCCTACGTGCATTTCATGTGCGCAAATTTGTTTCGTTGAAAAAATAAACAAATTGTTGTTGCCAGACTTTTTCGCATAACAACAATTTTCTTCGTACTTGCAAATTGATTACAAGTTGAAAAATCCAATGTATACGATTGGTTTTGTTACTGCGCCATGTTTACTACGAGTTAGCAATTTTCACATTGCGGTGTAAGTTGAATAGCCCAGATAAAGGCTATTACAACTTTGATTGGTTCATAAATAATTGCTTGCTCTATCTAGCCCAACTTTCTGCGAATCTTAACTTTTCTCAAACAAGACTTGCCCTAACTTAAGATATTTGTTTAGCAGATCTCCCTCAATAGATTGTTATATTATGATAATCCTTTGTTGTA
This sequence comes from Allygus modestus, assembly GCA_963675035.1. Lineage (NCBI taxonomy): Eukaryota > Metazoa > Arthropoda > Insecta > Hemiptera > Cicadellidae > Allygus > Allygus modestus. The sequence goes on from OY776112.1 coordinate 405,080,266, forward strand.
CGATTTGACGCTTTAGTACTGTCCTATTTTTTATTATTTTGTTCCACAAGTTGAGGGAGTATTGGTTATGTAACCCCACTAAAGCTAGGGTGTTGTAGCTTAACATCAACTGTTATCTATACCTATAAAAGGCAAAGCCCTCACTGACTCACTCATCAAGAATTCTCCACCTTCCCATGTAGGTAGAGAGATTAAATTTTGTACACTGATTCTTTAGGTCTTAAATAGGACAACTAAGCAGTTTACACGCCGGTATCTCCATAGGGCTCCGCCCCACAGACCTTCAAAGTTGCCATGTTATTCTTATGGAAGAAAGATTTGTTTTGATGATATCAGATGACTAATTTAAAATATTGTAAACAGCTGTTGCTATTCTACACCAACAGTAAAACCACGGTAGAACGTTGATTTATAATTCTTTTGAACTGGAGTAAGCCAATAATGTTAAAAATGGGCGAGTGTATTGCAAACTCTACATTACCACCTGTTTCTTTAAAATTGTTTACAAACAGCTGTTATTATTCATTGGTTTGTTTATGTTTATGATCTTTATTTTGTGTTGTGGTGTGACGGTTAAAAGCTAATTTATTGAATTTTATGATATTTTAGTTATTTTGTTTTTGTCATGAATACACAATTTTAGTAATATTTTTATTTTCATTGGTTTCTTTTATATATTTTTTTTTTAATTTTTGATATGGATACATATTTAACACTATTTGGACAAACAGACTCACAGTTATTCACATGCCTCCAAATGGTTCGTGCCTCTTTCATTCTATATGCTATTCAGTTTACGGAAATAATTTCTGCAGCAATCAAGTAAGAGAGGAAATTGTTAACTATGTTTCGACTAATTGGGCAAAATTCAAAATTTTAACTCGTGATGTTAAAGGGGATAATTACATCTCCCCTGAACACTACCGTCGCGAGATGTTGAAACCATCAACTTACGGATCAGCATGTGAGTTGATTGCCGCATCTGAGCTCTTCCACTGCATATTCAGAGTGTACCATGATGGTAATTTACTCCAGAGCTTTGGTGTAGAGGGAACAGCATCTGATCGTATAAATTCAAACGGGGCGAAGCCCGCGGGTAACTGCTAGTAGATTATAAAGAACACAGGAGTAGAGCTTTTCTATAACCAGGCAAGTCAGTTTTGATAAGCTGCCATTGAACTGATTCCACTCTTCCTTACTTATTAATTGCTCAACGAGGTTTGATTTGTTTGTTATTACACGACTAGCTGATAGCCGCAGGCTTCGCCCCGGAAAAGATTAAAAAAACTATTACAGTTGTGTGTGCTGCATTCTGTGGTTAGCCCGTGGAACTACTACGAACCAGGATCAGCTGTTTGTATTTTTATCAGCTCAAACAAAATTGAATGTCCATAAGGAATACATGGGAACTTTGTCGGGGTCTCTGGCGGAGCCCTAAGGTCAGATCAGGATGAAAACCATTTAGATCTCCTATTTTATGGCTAAAGAATCAGTGTACAAAATTTCAGCTCTCTACCTACATGGGAAGGTGGAGAATTAGGGATGAGTGAGTCAGTCAGCCAGGGCTTTGCCTTTTATAGATATAAAATTTTATCACAGCTGATTGTTAAACACCATTACCTTTCATTGATAGTTTCTTGGTTGGCTGTATCAATAAAACAGTGCATGAACAGCGGAGGGGTACCTTTCCTCAACTCTCTGTTCACTAGCCGGTCATCAAGTCTCCTTACAATACAGTTTTTACAAAACTGTTGAAAATATTTGGAAATCACTTACAAGAATGTGTTAATAGCTCATGCACCAAAAGCAATAAAACTATTCAGTGTTGAATGTTTCCGGAGGGTTTTCCTCATTATGATAACAAGCTTCTTTGCGGTAGGAGATTGTTCTGCACCGTTATATTACATCGAATTGCAGGCCCCGAATGGCGGGATTGATCCTGCGACCTTGACAGGAAGGTGAAGGTTGTGTCAGCAACTAGGTCGCTCAGCGCTCAGCGTGGAGTCAGCGCTCAGCGGTGAAAGGCGCAGATCGGTCGTCAACCTCAGCTTAGTCCTTCGATTGCTGCGCACGATTATGTCACGCTGGGATGTTCATGGTTACGTCACACCGACTGCGCTACATTAAATTACCTTTTCATTTTGTCCGAATCCCACTTTTTCTCCCATAGATCGAACTCAACAGTTCACGGAATTTGCTTCTTTTAGCGATTTTCCTCTATAAGAAAGAAGCTGTTACCGTGGGTTGCATTGTGGAAGGGTAAAAGTAGAGTACAGAGTACCATTGGCAAACATATATTTTGTAGATTGTTACTGATATACTGTATTTTTATCTTTAGATTCTACATGAATCTCTCCGGTGGACCTGCGATCACCAGGTCTACAGATAAACAAGAGTTAAATTTTCCCTAACCTTTTAAAAAATTATTTAAACTGCAAAATGAGCCGTAAGATGTAATTCAAGCATAAAATCATTCTTAGCAAGTATGATTTTATGCTTAGCAATTTTTTCTATAATTGTTTCGTGGAGCAAAATCATGCGTTCTTTTAGTAAAAATATCCTATACTCTAATATGATTAAGGTTTGCTTGCTTGCTTGCTTGCTTGCGACACGGATCTCAAAAACGGCTCCAACGATTTCCTTCAAATGTTCGAAATAACTAATTTCTGGGATAAAAATAAGTTCTAGACAGGCCTCATCCCCAGGAAAAATCAAATAATGTAAAAAACTAAAATGAAAAGTTAAAAAAATTAACATTGGGCTTATGGAGTTTCAAATCAAAACAAAAGAATTGTAACAGCTGTTCATAATCAATCAGGGAACTGTCAAAGTAATCTCATGTTGTATGTGATTATTAACATGTGGTTTCCTGAGAGCAGAGATTAAAAGATTTGAATGAAGATTACATATATAGAGTAGTAAAATAAATCAAAGGGACATTAAGCTATAAATAACAACTGGAGTGACCTTAAAAATATAAAAAAGAGGCAAATGAGTTATACAGATCTGATTAACAGTAGGAGGAAGAGGTGAAATATTACTCCGTCATCTAAACAATCTGACTGACCTTCCCCCGAGCAAAGCTCGGCCCCCAGGTACTATCCTGCCTTAAACAAGTAAATATTTTAACTAACATAGTTTTATAACAAATATAGTGAACCCAGCTGACCTTATGGTCCATCTACCGTTACAGTTTTCAATAGTTATTCAAAGTAAGTCAATTTTTGCACTCAACTGCGAAAACGTTCTTTTACGTCAACACCGGTAGAAATTAAACAGTTGATAAAATTACTCAAACAAATATAATCTTATATTTGTAATAAATCAAGGTTATCAAACAAAATTCATAGGCGTTATAAACGAGATTAGTGATTAGACCTTCGATTCGACATTTATCAGTGGGACTCATAGTCGAAAGCCTTCAATGGGATAGTCTGTAAACACCACGGCAACGGAGGTCGCGATATTTTGGTAGAGCGGTGACGGATAATAATAAACTCGATTAGATTTATCCGTTTTGACAAGTGACCAGTAGTGCGGTCAAGGTGCCTAGAAATAGACCACACAGTGATGTGCTCTAGTTTGAGGACTCAGACTTCACGTATATGTCAGAGCGTTATGACCTTTGGCAAAAAATAAAACAACCTTCAATAGTATTTTTGAAATTGAGAATACTAGTGAAAAAATAAAAATATCACGTGGGTTACAACAATTTTGTTGAGTTTTTTTCTAATAAATATATTTAAATAAATGTTCTTGAAAGAGTTTTATTACTACAATTCTCCAAAGAGAATCAAAATAAAGAAATAAATTAAATGACTCTCTGGTATAATTTGAAGTTTAAAGTTTCAGTAAAGTAAATACAAAATTGTATAAAAAATAGTTACAACTAAATAGAACTAAATAACTGTTAGGGTTGGGCACTTCGTGATTGATTTAATTTGCTTGACGAAAATGTGAATTAAAAAAATAATCCCCTTTAATAAATTGCAAAAATAATGGATGTGGGGTTTAGCAGTATGAGCTTTGAACACAACCAGGGTTTTATATGTAAGGTAATGTAAGGTTGTTGGGTGTAAAACTTATAGTTTCCTTAAGAATTTCTGGCGGAAGATTAAATCATACAGTTTTGTATACTCTTGTACTGTACTGTAGTTGTTTTAAACAGAATTGATTAATCAGGACTTAAAATCACTTTTACAATACATTTCAATACACCTAATTGTTTTCTTGCTTCTTTACGCCAGTGGAAGTCTGTATTTAATGTTAGAGGACAATGGTCCAATCCTCTCACCTCTCAGAGTCTTGTGGACGCCCGGGAATCGAACCCGTCACCTCTTGCACCGAAATCCAAGACGTTCTGCGTTAGGCTAGCGAGGCGCTCAAGTTATTCGCAAACGAAGGTAGCAAAAAAATAACTTCCACATTTTAGTTACATTTTTAATATAACAATTGATTAATAGAACAAATTAATTACATCAGACCCTAGGCACCACAAATCGACATTCCAAGTCGAAACAGCCAATTTATGAACGTTTCGTGCTAAATACCGGGTGTCCCACGAAGAGGTCGCTATTTTTGAATTAATATACCGGACGTATCAAACACGCTACAAACTTGAAACTCTACAGTTATAATTAATACATTTGTAAAAAATACCCCCGAGTCTCATTTTATTCTGATTAATCAGAACAAAATGGCGGAACATCAAAATAATGGTGCGTTTTCGTAAAAGTAATTTTATTTGCGAAACCATTTCAAATTAATTCTTGATTTTTTACAATGTTACCAAGCACTAAATAAAATTAAATAAATTAAAGAGATAGGAAAGTGGTAAATCATAAATTAAATTAATTTGATTCATAAGCGTTGATGTCCATCAATCGCTATACACTGATGGCAACGAAACAAAAATTAGTCATAAGCGTTTTTGAAAAATTGCCGAGGTATCAACAACAGTTTCTCCAATCAAAGTCTATGGCAATGTCCTATGGGGCTTATTGAAGGAAAAGATTTATTCTCACAACATTTCGACGGATGATGAATTAATGAGGTTGATTGAAGAGGAACTGTTGTTGATACCTCGGCAATATTTAAAAAAAACTCTTATGACTCCTTTTTGTTTCGTTGCCATCAGTGCATAGCGATTGATGGTCATCAGTTCGAATGAAGGGTTGTGAATCAAATTAATTTCATTTATGAATTACCACTTTCCTATCTCTTTAATTTCTTTAATTTTATTTAGTACTTAATAACATTGTAAAAAATCAAGAATTAATTTGAAATGGTTTCGCAAATAAAATTACTTTAACGAAAACGCACCATTATTTTGATGTTCCGCCATTTTGTTCTGATTAATCAGAATCAAATGAGACTCGGGGGTATTAGCGAATTCCCCCTATAGGGAAGAAGCTATTTACCACTTCCCCAGACCCCAAAACAACATTCGTTCGAAACTGTATATATATATATGTCCGTGGGTGCGATAACTCTCGTAAAAATGGTCCGATTTTGATGAAATTTGGTACAAACGTGTAAAACAACATTTATGACTTTAAGTTCGAAAACCAGCCAAGTCGCTCCATCCAAAGTGGTATTTTGGGGGGGTTTTGTAACCCAAAAATGGGTTTTTTGAAGTTTTTACATGTAATATTTAAAAAAAGTCAAATTTTAGTTCTCACCATTGGATTAAGCTTTTTTAAAATTTCTCTACGTCTATTGTTTACAGAGATATTGAAAGTGCTAAACACAGTACGTTGTCAAATGCTATTCTTATGGAGAATAAGAAACAAATTATATCTCTATAATTACTAATAATAACGCTTTTGGCAGTTTCATTCTTACTTCTGTTTTTTATTCTCACCTAAACGTTTCGATGCCATTTTGGACATCTTCATCGGTAGGAAGATTATATAAACAAAACAAAAATTAAAAACAAACAGTGAATCATATGATAGCTTACTATACTACATCTAATTTAAGTACATTAGCCAAACATTTAAATATACAAATATGGTGAACCATGGGGTGTTGTTGTTGTTGTTGTTGTTATTGGCGGATTAGGAAACCCCAGCCTTGCTGCTAGTCACCTCTTCCACAAGCGGGAATATTGCGAAGGTTACCGGAAAGATAGGATATAGCAGGAAAGGAAAGGGTGGGAAAGGACGGCAGCCAAATCGACCCCTCAGAGGGCCAATCTCCGTGCCCCTGTGACAGCTGGGATGAGGCTCTCAACAGGGGACCCTCATTTTGCCCTCCAACAGGTCAACTCAACTGACAGGGTATCCATGTACAACAGCCAGGGACCATTCAACCTCAGGTTGGCAGGAGGGACCAAACCCGGAGACTCTGTCCCTAGCCGCTGCAAATGGAGGGACCAAAGGTGAAAGGGAAGTTAGTCATAATGGACAGCCAAAAGACTTACCATATGTAATGACAACTTTATTTGCTGTACCCAATGTCAGCCTCAACACTGGTATAGACCAGTTTTAAGGTTGTCCTGGCACAGTACATCCATGGGGTGTATTTTTAATTTATTTCCTAGGGAATATGAATATAAGCTCTCTAAGTCTTGGCTTCCAATCTTCAAAAACGAAATAAATTAAAAATACACCCCATGGATCACCATATTTGTATATTTAAATGTTTGGCTAATGTTGTACTTAAATTAGATGTAGTAGTAAGCTATGATTCATTGTTTGTTTTTAATTTTTGTTTTGTTTATATAACCTTCCTACCGATGAAGATGCCCATAGTGGCATCGAAACTTTTAGGACAGAATAAAAAAACAGAAGTAAGAATGACACTGCCAAAAAAGCGTTATTATTAGTAATTATAACAATGGCTTACTTAAGTTTAAGAATTGAAATTATATCTCAATTATTTATGAACGTATCCTAACGAAAATTTGTATTCGGCTTCATCTGGTTGTGGTCTATTGTTATTTGCACAAAAAATCAATTTTACCAATAATTCCCGTAGCAGCAAACCTGTGTACTCAGCCCTCATGTTATTCTTATGGAGAATAAGTCAAATTTAATATCTTCCTTAATTATGAACATCAATTAATACAACTTGGTATGTGGCTTCAACTTGTTGAGTTATATTGATATCTGCATAAAAACTCATTTTTTCTGTTCCTTGTTGCAGCAAACCTGCATACTCATCCCCATGTTATTCTTATGGGGAGTAATCAAAAGGGTATATATCGCTTATTTATGAATGTATATTGTGAAACTTGGTATGTGGCTTCACCTAGTTGAGTTATATTGATATTTGCATGAAAACCCATATTTTTTGTACCTTGTTGCAGCAAACCTGCTTACTCAGCCACCATGTAATTCTTATGGAGAATAATTAAAATATTATATGTTGCTTATTTATTAATTGCTTATATTGATGAAACTTGGTATTTGGCTTCATCTAGTTGAAATCTATTTATATTTCCATAAAAACCAATTTGTTGTGTTCCTTGTTTCAGCATACCTACGTTCTCATTCCCAATGTTATTCTTATAGAGAATAATTAAAATTGTATATATCACTTTTTTAAATTTATATTTATGAAACTTGGTATGCGGCTCAATGTGGTCGTATCTTATGTATTGGAAATTCGCTGAGTACGCAGGTTTGCTGTGACGGGGGTATTTTTTACGTATGTATTTATTATAACTGTAGAGTTTCAAGTTTGTAGCGTGTTCGATACGTCTGGTATATTAATTCAAAAATAGCGACATCTTCGTGGGACACCCGGTTTATATGAAACTCCTTGCTGTTGGTTTCCTACCCGTCTACGGACATCTGCCCGCTTCGTTTCTCCCATAAGACTTGTGTTAAAACGGGTGGCAGGGGCAGGACCCTGGATACAATTACTCGAGGTAGACTACATGCATTATAATGGATTGTGTTTTTATAAGTACATAATCCTGATATCACTCAGTCTAGAAATCAAATTTTACAACAAGTCAACCTTGGTTTACAAAACGGTTGTGGATTGTTGACCAGTCTTTATTTCTTGGAAAAAGGCAGTGTAGAATCTAAGTGTTAGGAAATACATAACAATTAAAAATTGACTATCAATACATATATTATTGTTCTACGTATTATCCAACTTTACCATAGTAAAACAAAATTTAATTTGTTGTACAATATTCTAGACTGCACTTTATTACAACAAATTAGAATCTTCACTGGAATCAGTTGGAACACACTTACAAATCTATAAGTTCCTAAAATTGTTGTTTTCATAATTATTTCAACCAGCTAAGTACATTAAATTGTTCAAAATTTCGAAATAATAAGAGATTGCAAACGCAAATTATGCTTAGTGATAGGGCCTAACAAATTAAACGCAATATTGCTCCAGACGCAATAGAAAGACAAATAACATTCCATTCCCACTCACAATCTCATTCTCGGGACGTGTTATTATTCTTGTTGACCTAGTTCATACATTGGTTATTGTAAATGTCTAGTTTTCGACCTCCAAGGTTTAATGGGTTTAATTATTTAATGAATGTTTCGCCAAAGAGAGGGGATAGAGGTCGACATCCTTAATTTATACAAATATAAGTCTATCTTGTAGTTTTTAAAAATTAGTGTATTCTCAACATGTAATTTATTTTCGGCGCCGTTTTAAACGATGTCATGATTAAACGGGAAAAAATATTTTTCAACAGCTGCCTAGCTCTTAAATTTTTTTTTAAATTGTTGTTAGTCCTAGTCACAAATTCTTCTAACAGAAACAACAGACTTCTAAAACTACTAACAAGCTCTAACAAGCTAATGCAGATTCGCAACCGTAATTACACGGAAGCTAAAGCGGAGAGTAGGGCCTTGTCGAGGCGCATTGTTATCATCAAAGTACGAAGACAATCTTGATAATGAGTCTGTGAGGCTCGCAGACAAGGTCACTGTGATTATCCAAGGTCATTCGCACACCCAGCTACTTCCTGCTTCCTTCCTTCCGAACCGTCCGCACGTGAGTTACCAATGACCTTTCCTTATCACCTTGTCGAACAGGTTTGCTCTTCTGACAGTTCATAATCACTTAAAGAAATCGGAAGCTCCCCTTATCCTGGCGACCTCCCCGTTATCACAACGGCCTTCGCTTATCACCGCTGTCCTTCGCGCCCGATTGACAAGGGTCTATTAACCCAGTTCGCGCGGCTTCTTGTTAACGTGTTGTGTATGCTTCGTTTTGTTCTTCTTATTCATTACCCTGCCTTAATTGATATTTGTTGTTCTTTACAGTGCTAATTGCCTTATCCTCGGTTGCTATCTTTACGCATGGCTTTACTTCGGAGAAATTAAATGTAGGTCACTGACTTATTGGCTGATTTGTTTTACAAGCTGCAAATTAGTTTGTGGCAACTATTCCCCGGTCGTGTGAGCCTTGTTGGAATAACCTTAATTAATTATTGAGCCATCCAGGTTGTCCGGTTTGGCATCAGTAAACAATACAAATATGTTAGAATCTCCCCCCCCATATTAATTTTTAATATGTTAGAAATGAGAGTGGCCCCGCTAATTGTTTGTATGACTCATCTCTTTTATGCCCGAAATTTATTGCAATTTAAGTAGGTAAATAAAGATAACCTAAGAGATGCGGGGGGGGGTAAGGATTAAACAAGATTAATCCTCGTTTTGCTCAAGAACAGGTAATCCTACTTGTTACCGAAAGACTAGGCAAGCATCTCAAGGTCAGTTTGTTTTTACCCCGACTCAAAGAGTATTAGCATGTGTTGCATGTATTATGACAAAGATGAGCCGCTTATGTGTGGTTGCGCCATGTTGAAACTTGGGACTTTTTTGATCGAACTATTTTTTTAAATTGTCCTTTCACTTAAAAAAGAATAAATTAAGAATCCCCAATCCTAAATTACTTGTGCTTTTTAATACTTGCATCTCCCTTTTATGAACATGTATCTCCTTGTGTAACCTTTAATTACAGTGGTATTTCCTGAATTAAAAAGGATTAAACATGCTCGAAAATTTACATTTTCAACATGAGCGCTGATTTTATTAGTATGAGGTTCCACAACCAACTTCCTCTCGACTGATTTGGTAATTACATCAATCACTAGACCTCAAATAGCTTGTTGACTGAAGACGAGCCAAGTTCCGTGGAGACACCAACGTGAACATGGCGTAATAACACTGACGACAAATCGACTAATAAAGATTGCTCCAAACGTATTGAAGCAGAAAATTCACTAATGTTATTTGTTTTCTGCAGATAAATAGGATATCATGCCTATTCTAACATGACAGTACTTCAGACCTAATTCAGCACTTAATACTAACCTTCGATGACGTAGTTTTAGTGTATTTGATTTCTTAAGATAAATAACCAGCCAATTTGTTTAATACTTTTCACTTCTTAGCATTTTCTTATGAATTTATTTCCAACAAAACTAGAAACTGATTGATGTGATTACACGGTTATTCGTTGTAACTGTAACTATGCGATTATTTTCATCACAAGAGATGTAGATACGACAAATGTCGTAACATTGAACCACTTGACCTATCCAGTTGCTTGATTGACACACTTAACTTTCCAATAATACGTTAGATTTCAATTATATCGTCTATAAAACAAGATAAAAATACAAGTTGTAACTTTGTTTGTATAAAAATAATATCAGCAAGATTTTACACCTATAACAATAGTAATATGTGTCATAATATAGGTGTTATTATTTACTTGCTGCAACGAGAAGCTGTAAAACATATCGGGGAAGCTACCGAATGCGGGATGGTGAAAGACCGGTCGAGTACTTTTGTTTACGTTTTTAATTGGACTACTTGTATGGGATTTTTGACATACCTATTTCGTACCGTGGCCAAAGACCCATTAAGATACAAAGGTATCAATGAGACTATTATGCCATAGAAGAATAATGTAAATGAGCAATTGGTTGGAAAACCTATAGGTAACTGTCTAAATATCTCAAGTTTTTGAATTTAATAAAATCAATGTCTGTTTTAGCAGTTCTATGTGACGTGTACTCAATGTTTTACCACTTACTATATGTTTTCTAGTGGAACTTTGCTGAGGTATATTCATCTAAATACTTACATAGATGTGACCGTTCCCACAGATTGCCAAACCAACCAACTGCATAATTTGGATGCATAACATGTTTTTTTTATTGGCAGGAAGTATCTCTGTGTCTGTTGTTACCTGGAAGCTAGCGCATGCATTTGATTTTTCTGTAAATGTTCCTTTATATAAAAATTACTTTATTATCTTCGTGTTAACTTGTAAAATTTGAACGCCTTTTTGCATACGGTACTACTTTTAATTCTTGTTAGTTTAATTGTTCAAAATGTATCTTTACTGTACTTGTATTTTCTGGGGGGATGGTAAACTCAAGAAACAACATACGATTTACAATTTGCAAAAGTATTTATTTACAATAATTTAAAACTAACAATAACGATAGTTATGGCTAACAGATCTTGATCCTGTAGTCAAACAATACTGACTTAAACATCTATAACTAACAAAAACCTCTCGTAACACAAAACAACAAGTGCATAACAACAAATAAATTAGGATGCCACAAACGAAAAGCTGTAATTCTCAGAACGGAATGTGAATATAGTTAGCGATGAACTGAACTGAACATGTAATAAATAGATTGGACGGAATAAATAATGAAAAATGAATTTGACCGAAGCAAAATGAATTAATGAATTTAATGTGAAATGAAAAATAAATTATAAAATGGTAACACGATCGACTGTAGCCTACTATTTACATAACAATAAAATGTCCTCGCTCTTCTCATCACCCGGGGCGCCCCGGGCTCAGTCTCTTCACCGGTATTGCATCATCGTTAACAATAAGTAGTTCGTTAAAATATATTCTATGACATTCATTCGATTTCTGACTCGCGCAATAATCATCTCATTCGCTTCGAAACTCCCATTCATACTATCACACGCGCTTGTAATACAATTAAAACTAAACAACGACCTATCACTTGTATATGTACAATTTGTTCGTATATAGCACTAGAAATATTGCTTCAGGTTTCAATTGAGTTCATCCAGGTAGTTTTAGGAATCGGTGAAGTAGTCGGGAGTGGTAGTAAAGTAGTCGTAGTAGTAGAGTAGAGTAGAAGATGTAGGTGGAGATCGTAATCGTACGTTTTGATTGTTCACTCGACGAGGGTGTGGATGCTGACGGGCGGGGGGGCGACGAACCCGCGACCTCCGTCGGGGCCTCTGGGCATCCTCACGATGTTCTCGGGCAGGTGGATGCCCGAAGAGGACCTCTGCCTCTGGAACCCGATTTTCCCGGAAGATTCCGTATCGCTGCCCACGGACACCCTGCGCACCTCCATCGGATTGCGAGGGCAGTACGGCCCCTCGGGCTCTCTGGCCAAGGAGATCCTGCGGTCGGGCTGGATGAACCTCTTGGGGCAGTAGTACTCTCCGGAGTCCTTCCTCTTGATGTCGGAGGCGCCGCTGTTACACCTGGACCGGTTGCTGCCGTAGCCCTCGCTCCCGGAGTCGTGGCAATACGACATCCTCCTGCAGTCGTTGTAGTGGCCGCAGCAGCAGCACTCGTTATCTTTGCTCTGGACGGAGAATCTCCTGTCCGGGATGGACACTCCGCTGTTGGACCGAGACCTTCCGCTTCCGTAAGAGTCGCTGCCGGAGTCCCAGCCGGCGGACATCCTCCGCACGTGATCGGGGATGTAGAAGACCCCGGAGTTGGAGCGGCTCCTGGAGAAGCTGCTGCTGGGGCTGTCGCTCCCGGAGTCTCTGGACCACCGCCGCTGCGTCCAGTGGTCCCCGGGGCGCGGCATGTGGGGGGAGCTGCAGCGCCGCTGGAGTCGCATCTGCCTCTGGAAGCGGTCCTCGGCCTCGCTGCCTGAAGCGCAGGATGACGAGTATTCTGAGTCGAACAGCCGCGTCACCCCGGGGTTCTTCTTCTGACCTTGTGTGCGTTTCTTCCGGTCGGCGCTCGGCGGTGCGTTCAGTTCCAGCACCTGTGAGACAAACCAGAGACGTTAGAGGGCAAATACAAGAGAAGAAGAAATTACAGTGAGGGAATTTTAAGACCTTTCCTCCTACCCAAAGATCTTTACCTTACCAAAAACTGTCATTTGAAGTTTGACTTTCTGACTTATACTAGCCTATGTTACTCAATACATTGAACTTCATCAATGTCAGTAATGTTAATTAAGTGTGTGCTCTAGTGAGGAAACATTTCGAGTTTGCACCTGCTCCCCATAAGGCCAATGTTAACTTTCAAAGCCCGTCCCTTCCCTACGAATAATCCCTTGAGTAGGGATGGGCTTTTAAATTTAACACTGGTCTTGTGAGGGAAGCTGATAGAAGCAGGGGAACGTAGCCCCTCTTAATGTCAAAATCCCTGGAATAATTTAGTTTTTTTCACCAAATGTGAAATCGATTTTAAACACATACAATTAAATTTAATATAAACATCAAAACAATTAGAACAACATCAATCAGTGATTGATTCCAAGTATGCATAATCAATTTCCAGCTCCAGCGTTAAGTATGCTTTGTATCCGAATGGCCTTGTCCGATAAAAATGATAAATTATTACTGACTGACGTGGATTTAACCTCAAACGAGTCAACATATCAGTAAGGAGAGCCTTAAATGATTAAAATAAACTTCACATATATTACAAATTGATTCAATGAACTTATCTTTGTGTTTGAAGATTAGATTTTGATTACAAATAAATTAGAATACACATTTTTTTATTAAGTTATAAACCAGTAACGTTAAACTTGTGCACATCACAACATTAAGACAGTTCAAAATAAAGATTGATATATCCTAATAATGAATGCCATTTATCAATTACCACTAAAAAACATCAGTTTCATTACATTTTTAATAAGATAGAAATATTACATTTCGTTTTAAGCTTATAGAAATATTAGTAAAGTTGCCTTTGTGTATTGAAATTGATCTTAGGCTTTCGTTTTCCATAGTTATATGTGTTTAGTGAAAATATAAAGTAGATATCAAAATTAAATAACAACATGATATCAGATAACAAGTTTGAAATAACTATTATTTGCAGTTGGAATTTAAGTTGGTTTTATTATCAATATTTAATTTGAACTCTTGTTTGTTAACTTAATAAAGTTATTAAAATATAAGTATTTATCCTTGAATGTTAATGATTTCACGTAAGAGAGTATTTAGAATAGAATTTAACAAAACATCCATTATTAAGCTAATTATTTAAATTAAAACTGTATTTACTTTGTAGTATTTTAGTGACAATTTATTTATGTATCTGTACAAATAAAAAGTAAAATTAATGATATACTTGTGGTTTATACATTTTGTATTAAAGATGCAGAATTTAACGGTACTTTTTATGATCTTACAGTTATTAATCATAAACTCTTTTTTAAATAACATGGCTGTTTGTAGGATGTCCGGGAATTGGTTGTTTTTGAAATTATGTCTGTATATTTACATATTCATGGTAAATTTAACTTACACTTTATGAATCATTCTGAATTGAGTTACTTTTATTTATTTATTACATAGGCATAAATAAACAATGAAAAAGGTTTAAAATACAGTCATTATGAAAATAATTTAAGCCTTATCAATTTTTATAAATAAAAACGAGAAAGTATTTTAATTGTTTTTTTAATCCACCTACAAGTTTTATAAAAGTTGTCAATCTCGATTTAGTCCTGTCGATTAGACCTGTGTGAGCCAATTAATATTCATAGTTACAACAAAATTTACTATGTTAAAAACATCTATATGTTGTGTTATGTGCTAAAAAATAGTTAAGCAATATAAAAAATAGGTAATAGTACAATGTTGTAGAAACATAAGAATTGCCATGTTCATAATAATAATTTTAATTCATATGTCAAGGTGACCTGTTTACGGAATTTGTATGGTCAAAATAAAATGCTTAGAAACCCTTTCGTAAAAATAAATCACATATTTGGGTTAATAAGCAAACTTACATCAAAATCTTGTGTAATGAAAACTGATGTTAATAATTTTTTAAAAAAAATCTTCACTACATCAATTTTAATTGGTTGAATAATTATGTAATTTTATTAAACCATATTTAATTCAGTTTAAGGCTAACAGTAATATATTTGTTTAATTCGCCATTTAAATTTGATCATCAACAATTTTGGATATCTTGCAAATGTATTGCAACATGCTTTGGACAGTGGCGGTTAGGCGGTAACCTCAAACATATTAGGGTCAGGGCCGGGGGCCAGGTTGGCCCAACAAAAGCTTCAAACAATTTAAACTATTTAACTAGGCTAGATCGCCAAAACCGGTGAGAAATATTTAAAATCAACAATTCAACTTTACTAATCACAAATTTGTAATCTCGTCATAGTTGATATTAAGATCATAATAAGTTGGTTTGTGGATCCCAGTTAAACTAATAAGGCATAAATGAATTATCTGACCAAACAAATTGTCTACAAACTTAAAAACTTAAACTCCAACGGGAAAATCTCGTGATTTTCGAAAACTTTCTGGGCTTCGATAATAATCATTATAAACTTATCGATATACTGTTTTATAGAGGATTTCCCATTTTGTTAGATGAATTTTAAAATTAATTATTGATTTAGTTTTTCAATGAAATTTAAAGGAAGCATTTCAAAAAAAGTATTATAACTGGGGATTAGAATTGAAGTAGTGTAACAAGTATTCTACGATTACGACATTATGGGGATTTCACTCGGATGTGGCATGTGTTTTTGTTTGCTGATAATAGTGTTCGCGGTTCCTACTCCAGGACATTGCACACACATCGTAGTGTAAGCGTGTGACAGACGTACCTTCATCGCCGGGTGGTCCGGCCCATGCCTCCAGTCCCAGTCCTGCCTGTTGATGGCGTTGTGGGCGCTCTCCGTCCGGACGAACTCCACCAGGGCGCTCACCGTGCCGTTCATCTCCGGGTGCTTGTTGACGAAGTGTCGCACGTCCGCGGGGATTGGGTTGCCGGGCCGCAGGATCCTGATCAGCGCGATCTCGCCGCAGCTCCGGAACATCTCGGCGACGTTCTCTATCGTGGGCTTCTCCAGCGGCAGGTCTATGGCGACCACGGTGCGCGACGGCGTGGTCTGGTCGTAGGCCGGGAGAGGGTCCACCCTCCGCAGCTTCGTGCCGGCCTCGTTGATCTGCAGCTTCTGGCTCTTGGCTAGCGCGTACGCGACCACCCGCCAGTCCTTGGCGATGTGTTTCACCCGTTTAAAACTCGAGATCAACTTTAAACTGACGTACCCTTCTTTGTTGCGTTTGACGTGCTTCAGCAGGAAAGCGTCCTTAGTGATGTTCACGTCGGAGAAGTAGAACTCGACTTGTGCGATTATCTTCTCGACCAGTTCGTCGTCCGGCGGCACGAACGGCGGCTCCTCGTCGTCTTCCCGCTCCTTGTTGTCGTCGGCAGGGGTGAGCCCCTCGCACCCCGAGTCTTTCTCTGGACTACCCTCCTCGCTGCCCGAGTCGCTCTGGTCCGCGAGGTTCGCCTTCTCGTCGTCCTCCTCCGTGGGGTTCTCCACGTCCTCCCGGCCCTCGCCCTGCACCGCGGGGGCGGAGTCGCTCTCCACGGACGAGATGCTATCCTTGGTGTCCGAGTGCTTCATCACCGGTTTGTTCTCGGCCAACTCCCCGCACAGGTCCGTCGCCTCAGCCGCCAACTCCACACTTTCGTTCGGTTCCGGCATCGCGATCACACGATTTGACTAGAATAACTTATCGATAAATAGTAATAAATAAATAAATCACCGCAGCACGGCCTCCTGAGATGCGAACACTCACTGAGCTCGACCACGACTGCTACTCGGCGAAGACTGTTGAGCAATCGCCGAGGCCCCCTATATAACCGCGCCCCCCTCCCCTCCCCCCGCGGCGCCGCCGGCCCTTCCGCCCCGCGACATTGACACTTTATGTAATATTGTTGCAGATGTAAACATAATCAGCCATTGTCGCGGATGGGTTATTTCTATTTTATTTTATCGGGTTAAGGTCGCTCTCCTCCCATTGTGACGCGGCAATGCGAGGAGATAGTGTCGGCGATCTGGTGATAGTGATAAGCACCGTCCTCTCGACACGGTCGTGGTGACTGTCCGTCATTTGTAGGACGGGGATTCCATGGGAAACACGCTTTTAACGTATCGAAAATGCTTATCATTAAAGTATACTTGGAGTTAATACGCTCAACTTTTTTGATATTTACGTCCAAGTACCTGGAGGCCGAGCTTTGCTCGCCGGAAAATCGCATATCACTATACGATTGATTCTTTGACAGCTCTCTGGTTGTTTGGTATCCGATTTTATTCCCGGCTTTTAATGATTATTTTGCTGTGAATTTAGACTCCATAGGTCCACCAGTGTTAAAATGTTTTCAAGCAAAATTTGAGTTTTTCTATGTGCAGCATGGACACAAAATAAAACAAAGGTCGCACAAACAATACAAAAGACACATAAGACAAAAAAGGCAAGCAGACCATGTGATATAAACTTGAACTATCTCAAAAGAGTCTTTAATTAAAAGTGTTGAACATTTTACCTGCAAGTGCGTTCTCGCTTTCAATGTTTAATAATAAAAATGTTTTTAACTTGTTAATGTATTGTTTTAAAAGAACTGAAATTGTGTATTGTGATATTTTGGTAACAAACTGGTTGACAATGTAATTTGAAATAGTTAATCAGTGGCAAATTATTTCAGTGTTTGGCAATTCAACTTTTAAATTGGCAGGTTTACAATTTATAATACTGATTACTTTACGTATCGACTATGAAATTATCGTTTAATAATAAATTAGTTTTCCAACAGTATAAATTTATAAAAGATAAAAAATTGGATTTCATTGCTGTATTATTTTACTTAAAGTTATGACTTTAAAATTGTAACTATATATATATTATTTTTGTTTAAAATCCATTGTTGGTCATGGTGATTTTATGATATTTAAGACATTTTCGCCGACATTTGACATCCCTACAATTGAGTTAGTATACTGTAATGTAAAATAGCCGCAATTGTTTATTAATAATTTATATCAAAATTTGAAAAATATTTATTTATGGAAAAATATATAACACTTGATAAATGGTCACAACTTATACTTGCGACAAGTTAAATTACCCAATTCATTCTTGTACTTGGTATTTGGTAATTTTATTGAATTTGTTTGTTGTTCGTAGTCTCCGTATCTTCCCTGCATTTTCGTCAGAAACTAAAGCCAGAAAAACTTGCTGTGTTATATGATAGAGGAAATTCCTACTCATATTATCAGCTAATAATAACCAATATGTTTATACAGTCCAGAGTCCACGTCACAACATTCGACTAAAACACCTCCACACCGTAAATGGAGGGGCACAGATTGCCTGAGTCCACCAGTCACTGATCTACGTTTCTTGGGGATAACGCGTTCGAGGATCCTCTTATCAAAATTATCAGTACAAAATTTAAATAACATCTCCAACAGTTAGAGTTAGCGTAACCGACAAATGGCTATTTTCAATAAAGCTTAATAATGGGCTCCAGTTCGGAAACATTTGGCGACCCTACCTGCTTCCCCCATAAACCCAATTTATCTTTCTAAGTCCTCCCTCCTGAACAGATTATCCGACATCGTTGATATATGGATAATTTTAAAGATAAAAAGTACCAAGAGATTTCAGTGAGCGAAATGTCTGCATCACAAATAACAATCGTTCAATCAATTTCCAAAGTATTCAATATATACGGTTTGTTATGAGTGAACTACTTTTAATTTGTTAAGTCAATATTCTGCCCTCTGAAATTTTTAGGTATTTGTTTGCTCTTTAAATTAACCGTAAATCAAAGATTTAGGATAATCAGTTGATGATATGGTCGGGCCTTAAAACTTAGCATTGACATAATGGGAAAATCACGTAGAAACGCTGGTCTGGATCTCCCTCATAATACCTGAATTTTAATCAAAACAATGTTTCAACAGATTTGCAAAATAATTTAAATCACAGATATCAATTAACAGACGCCTTCAAAGATATGCGAACCACCTGCTGAACACAAGGACAGCGAGTGTTCCTGTGGTTTTCAGGCGTTCATACAACTTGTAAATCACATTCTCATGATGTTTTGCTAACGCGTGTTTAATTTGAGTATCCTCCTCAATAACTCAATGTTCATTTAATTGCTACAATAATTTTTAATGTAAGTATATTTTTATCTTATAATGTATCGTAGGTATTTGAACAGATTGAGCTGAAATTTGATAGCAAGATAGGTTAGTATATCAGAATAAAATATATTAAACCTATAAAATATATTTTGCCTACTCTCTCTCTGAAAATTGTATCATACTAGTCAAAAAATATTAAACCTTAGCATTAAAAATTATTATACAGTATTCACTTCCACAAAAAACTAAATGACTTTAGCTAAAGTTGTGAAAATATCTAAATGTCAGGATTCAAAACAAACACAGCATAGACACACACATGTTAATCTAAAAAAGTGAAGCCTACAAGGAGGTCGCCATTTTCCCTCTGCACCCTCCGTGGCCATGGCAACCCAACTAACTACAGACTATAAAATGATGCAATTACGGATACTAGAAAAGAAACGGTAGGGGCCATAAACAAAAACAAATGACGTTTTTGGATCGAATTTAAACAAACTTTCTTGACGTATAGTCCAGTTTATTTATTTGTACTAATATATCGTCTGCAAGGATAACAGGGAACACACTGGCGTTTTCACATATCCTTGGGTAAATAAAAAGAAATGCGTTTACATTCGATCCAATGACGTAATTTGTTTATGTTTATGGCCCTTACAGTTTGTTCTAGTTACTGTGGATGTAATCTGCAATTTATGTACAACCGTTGTCTATATACGGATAACAATACAAAGTGTTCATAAACAAATCATATATCTAATTAAAAGTGTTTTTATTTTTTGATTGAACAGTTTAAATCAAATACAGTTATTAGTGAATTTCCTATGGAAAGTGAACTATTAGCATGACCCGCACGGTGAAACTTAAGCCCGGGACCACCATAGAAGTTCCTAACGTGACCCCCTGAACACGTTTTGGGGGGTCGTTCAAAATTGTATATATATGTATGTATATATATATATATATATATATATATATATATATATATATATACATATATACATATATATATGTGTGTTTGCACTCTAGAGGTCGCAATTTTTGTCCGATTTACTTCAAATTTGGTAGGGACGTTCCTTTCTGTAATCAGTTGGACAAGTTCGTTGGGCAAAACAATCGGAAAACTCTAAACCCCTTTTATGGGGGATTAATCTTTCAAATTTCGAGTTTTTGGGCCCAAAATGGTCATAAAAGCCCCAGATGTAAAATAAATGCACGTAGAAAGATGTGAATTAGAGAGGCGAAAGTTTTAAGCCCCCTCTCGTCATTCTAGCATACATATTAACCGAGTTATTTAAGAAAATGTGTATTGACTAAACACAGTACGTTGTCTTATGGGGGTTTTACACGAGAAAAGCCTGTTATTCCATTGTTAGAGTACTTTTATCATCCCCAGCAACCTCGCACCTACTTTCAAGGGTGTCTGGACCTTCTCCTAACCTTATATTGGGCAAAATTGTATTCCCAGCTTTGCAAGTAAATGAAACCAGGAGTATCAGAACAGCCAAAAAATCAATGTTTTCAGATTTCAATAAAAATTGGACAAATGTATGTTTTTACACTGATTTTGAGTTTTAAAAGTTTGTATTTGGAAATTCACTTCCCTCACGTCAGCGTGCTGCGTGTGAACTCGTTTTATGTTTAACGTATTTTTTATCATGTGCGTGCTGGAAAGGATTGTTCTCTGTGGTCTTTACAAAAATGTCCCCCGTTCTTCCTTCACTTCTCAACCATGAGTGCTCTATTTTAACTAAACTCGTTTGTCGATAACATCTTAAACAATGATTTAAAATGACTCTCCATTTCGTAATTAATTTACACTGAACAATTTATTTAATGGAAATACTTTCCAGAAACAGTCAGAGGAAATACTATCACAGCTGTCAGCTAAATCACTATACTTCTCGCAATGCCTAATCAGGTGGTGATAGTTGTATCAAAGCAGTGGGTGTTGGGGGGGAGAAGGCTCTGATAAAACAAAAACAACAGCCGTGCCCATGGTCGGGGCCCTGAGACCGTTTTAGAGAACTACGATAATCTGTATAATGTTGTAAAAAAAATGAGTGAAATTTCCCGTTGGAGGGGAACGCTACTGGCGAGGCGGCACGTCGACAGTCTTGAAGATAAATTAAAAAGGTCACAGCGCACGCACACACGCACAATCAGTCGCAGAACCGACTGTAAACATGGTTCACAATGGGGCACTGTGACGACGCTAGAAATAACCACATTCGACAAATTAAAAATATATGCCTATCACAGTAAATATTCTCAAAGAAATCTGTTTTAATTAGATTTACCTTTTGTCGCTGCTTTTATGATCGTATCAAGAGTTTTATAAGGTTAATCTAATATTATTAATTTCATTTTGATGTCCCAGCATTTGAACTTTTAAAATATACAAACTGTGTTATTTAGGGGATCAAGAATGTAAAGTTTTCCATTCTGCTCTTGTAGGCGGACTGTACGCGTTTGTTAGAGTAACATTTATTATATAAAACGTCATTATTGAGAGACAAATAAGTGGGCAATAATTAAACTTGGTATAAATTTAAATCATCCCTTATTTCAAAAATTGTATTTCTGTTATTTTCAATATGTTTTGATGAAAGAAAGAATTTAAATTACTTTTGTAGTTAGCACAGCCATAACAGTTACAAAGTAAGAGGATGTGTCAGGTCATGGAACAATTTCTGTCAGCTAGAGCTAGAGGCACAAGCCCATTTTACCCTGTCTATGCACTTGTACATTAATTTTTGTTTATTGGGTATATTTAAATAATTTTACATCTCAGAACATTTTTGTATGAACTGGTTATCAACAAATTGGGTTTTAAGTTTATATGAAATTAACGTCTCAAATTTTTAGGTTTTGAAAATGTAGACAAGTTAGTACGTTACATTTCTTATTTTGTCAGATACCGGTACCTCTACCGTAAATGAGAAAACTTTAAGATAAAACGCATTTAAACGAAATCAATGTACGCATAAACCAATTTGAAAAAGTAAATCAAATGAAATGAGAAAAAATATAATTTAATAGAATGAAGATGTAACAAATTGAAATATGATTCACTTAATAATTTAAATAAAATGAATGCGCAAAACTCGAACCAGTATGAGATAATATTCTTACTTGGATAAGCATAGTCCTACCTAATTACACTCAAGTAAGCGAAGAGTATAGTAAAATATACAAAAGGAAAAATAAAATAATTACAACCGTTTAAACTTCAATGATAGGACAGAAAGTAACACTTTAAAATTTACCATTTAAATAATGTTGATAAACAATTACCATTTGACCAAGTGGAGTAGCATCGTGATAATTAATTGGACCTCACCCTTGGTAGGTCTAATCCAGAAAATCAGACCGACCATTCTGATGTAAATGTGTACGGTTTCTTACTTCATTAAGCCAAATGCCGGAACATCGCTTATAGTTGAGTTCCCTCTCACTTGTTCCCGGCGAGCGGCGTGCCATAATCTATGTGGAGAGGCTCAACATGAAAAGGATTATACTGTAGTGGTCCAAACCCTGCCAGGTTGAGTGCAATGACACAAGTCCCTGTATAACCTAAGTGCAAGGACATAAGTCCCAGTAACAAACCAATTCCCAACATCTTTAGCGAAGTTCCTCTGGACAAGTGACCCAATAGAATTCTCTCACGGAGGGTTTAACCTTGGGTCCACCATAAAAGTTCCTATCGTGACCCCCTGAGCACGTTTTTCGGTGTCGCTAAATTGTATTTATTATGTATATTTTTAAAATTAATAACTTGACACCTTAGTAATCTTTGTCCATTTTATCTAATGTACAAGAAACCATGTGTTATCATATTCACGGTGTGTACAAAATAACTCGAAAAAAACGTCATAATATTAATTTGTTACCTGGAAATGAGATTTTAAGTCTAAATTATATTCTTCGTAGTTTAAAAACTCCCAGCACTCTCATCCCTACCTTTAAACGTGGCCAAAACGCCTCTGACCCTATAATGCACGACATTTGTACTATTGTAGGTGGATCAGAAGAAACAAAAAAAACCTAAATGTTAGCCTAATATTTTCACAAATAAGTGTTGGTGGTTTTAATTCTATATTTAATTAGTGAATTTATTGTTATTTAACACTTAAATATGGAAATTCAACCCCCCCAAACCACATCAACGTGCTTAGTGCGAACTTGTACTTCAATATTCCTTTTTGTCAAGATGCCATATATTTAAAATGTTTGCACAATGTTTAAGTACAAAACCAAAGATTTATTAGCTAAATTTCATATTCCTTGCTACATATTAAAATCGAGTCAGGCTTCCTTAGGAAACTTTATTTTTGTGACCAAGTTACTCTAGAGCTCAAGTTAGAGTAGAGCTTAAAATGAAGATCACAAACAAGTAAAACTACTAATTTACACTGTGTACCTAACACGGAATGAACATTAACAGCATTTCGAGATTGCATAGCAGTGTACACAGTTGTTCTAGTTTGACAGTTTGGCGAGTGATCTATGAAGATTATGGCCATAGGGCATAGCATACACGTCGCACGTTGCACGTTGGCGTGTTCTACAAGTGGCCATAGAACATAGAACACGCCGCTGTGTGTGAGGCTGGGCAGGACCACTCTATATCCAGTTCAAGGTCCGGTGGCGACCTTGGTATTACAGTATTTCCACTTGCAACTGACATTTTTGATTGGCACCGTCCCCCCTCACCCCCCCCCCTACACCCGGCCACAACTCTCTCTCGGTCGTCAAAGTGCTGCTCCTGTGCACAAACCTCTGTCGTGTGCAGTTTGTAGTTTTGCAAATTTCAACATTGAGATACAAACATATACTCGTGAAGTAATCATATGTAGCTTTTCTGTGACGGAGCTATTTTTATAAATCCCAACAGACCACGGTCTGATGAAACCACTTACCAAGTTTGATCAGATACGTTTATAAATAAATTAGCTGTTCTCGCAGGCTTCGCCGCGCAAATAATTTATAAATACCCCGTCGCAGCAAATCTGCGTACTCAGCGAATTTACAATGTATAATATTTGTCTGAATTCCACATAAAGCCGCGTACCAAGTTTCATAAAAATATATTCACATATAAGCGATTTTAATTATTCTTCATAAGAATAACATTGGTAATGAGTACGTAGGTTTGCTGAAACAAGGCTCACAAACAATTGTTCTTATGCTAATATAAATATAATTTAACTAGGCGAAGCCACATACCAAGTTTCATCAATATTCAATCATAAATAAGCGCTATATAACATTTTAGTTATTCTCCATAAGAATAACATGGGGGCTGAGTACGCAAGTATGCTGCTACAGGAATAACCAATCAATTTTTTGTGCAAATATCAATATACCAGTACTATTTGAAGCCACATACCAAGTTTCATCAACATACATTCATAAATAATCGAGATATTTAATTTTATTTATTCTCCATAAGGATAACATTGGACAATGTACTGTGTTTAGCACTTTGAATATCTCAGCAACGGTTGGGCGTAAAATCACAATTTAAACACCAAAATGATTGTTTTGTGGAACTGAACAGATTTCTAAAAGCAAATGTGAAGTTTAAATTAAAATAAACTGAGGAAATGCCAAAAACCTATTTCCCATAAGATTAACATGGGAGATGTTATGAGTAGGTTTTTTTGGATTTTCTCCGTAACCACTTAACCTAGGTTAATAATTCAAAATACTATATTATTTGTTTTTTTAAGCTCTATAACATGGCCAAAACCAAAATTAAGTTTTTAAAAAATTGTAGGGTGAAAAATGCAAAAAACTGATTTTTGGAAAATTTAAAACCCCCATAAACCCCCCTTCCCATGGTCCGATTTTTCTGGTTTTCGAACTTAAAGTCATGAATGTCATTTTACACATTTGAGCCAAATTTCATCGAAATCGGACGTTTTTTACTCAAGTTATCGCATTCACGGACACACACACACACACACACACACACACACACATATATATATATATATATATATATATATATATAAATTTGAACGGATAGTGTTTTTGTCATCTGGGGACCTCAAAACAAAAAATTATCATGGTCTCGGACTTAAGTCTTACCATGAGACCTACGGTAATAGCTTCTTCCCTACAGGGGAAATTCGCTAAAACGATGTCAGTTGTGTGTGCTGTATTCTGTGGTTAGTCCACGGAACTACTACGAATCAAGATCAGCTGATTGTATTTTCATTAGCTCAAACAAAAATGAATGTCCATAAGAAATACATGGGAACTTTTTCGGGATCTCTGGCGGAGCCCTAAGGTCAGATCAGGATGAAAACCATTTAGTTTTCCTATTTTATGCCTAAAGAATCAGTGTACAAAATTTCAGCTCTCTACCTACATGGGAAGGTGGAGAATTAGTGATGAGTGACTCAGTCAGTCAGTCAATCAGCAAGGGCTTTGCCTTTTGTAGAAATAGATAAGCTACATTTTTGTATTTATTGCTCATAAGAATGACATTGAAAAACGAATTCACGATTTTAACAGTTTTCAATATTTACAACATTACCTTCAATATATAGAACATAGGTACTAAATTGGTCTTTCCCGGCTGAACTCGTGTGCAGGTTGTGATTGGAGCGGACTGTCCCTGCCGCGCGGCGCAATGTAAGGTTTTGCAGAATACACTTTCCAGAACACTATAATTAAAATTAATGTTTCAGATTGAAAAGGAAGAAATTTTACTGTATCCTTTTGTCCGTTTTTTTACTTTTACCGTTTAGTTAACTGATCCAAAGTTACAAGTCCATTTAAATGAACGAATAAGAACTTTTTGAAGCTACACTAAACTACAGCAGATTCATTGTTTTAAAATACTAAAACTGTAAAGAGTGTAGCATTGACTTTCTTCTATTAAATTCCGTAAGAGGGGGAAGCGTTGATAGCATACCAAATGTATCCTTGAACTGTAATCCAGCGATCCGGACTATCCTTTTCTTACCGTGCATTTCCACACGGCGACGAACATTTTAACCGGAGCCTTGGATGTAATATATACAAAAATAAATCAATGTGAAAGGATGATCACATGATAATTCGTAAACAGAACAGTTACATAAATCAAATGTCACATGAGGAATTTTAATAAATACAGACGTTTTACATACCCCAGGTTTTCCTTGTGGGGGCAATTTTTCCTCATTTCTGACTGATGTGATGCAATAAAATCTGTTTTTCTGCTTATCCTGGGTTAATACCCTTTAATTAGAGCCATCCCCCATAGTTCTGCAATTTACCAGACGTCCACAGTTTTAGATTTACAATTTTTACTCTTGCAGTTTTAAATATACAGAGTAAGGTGTCTCAAGCAGATTGCAGACGAACCAATTGACCTAGGAGGATGAAATAAAATTATTTCCCACCAAATCGACCACAAGGAATGACGTAAAAATATTTTTACTTCGTTACAAATACAGGGTGTTCCAAAAACAAAGGGTCAGTAAATGGAAACTCGTAATTTTCAAATATAAAAATATGTCAAGATATACACACACCATTTTAAAGCTCTACACTAGACTAACATTTCGGCCAAAACAGAACTCATTTATTTATTTATTTATCTGTTTCAAAATGGCGGAAATTTTTTCAAAAATATTTACATTTACGGAATACTCTGTATCTGCTAAACCTCAAGACAAATCTTGTTCTGATTCAAAATTCTTACTCGTTTTAAAATCAGATTTACCCTGATACCCTGATACCTGTAGCAACATGACAGTATTTGAAACAAAATACCAAAATAACCCCGTCGCAGCAAACCTGCGTACTCAGCAAATTTCCAACGCATAATATATGTCTTAATACCACATGAAGCCACATACCTTCGCTGAGTACGCAGGTTTGCTGCCACGGGAGTATTTGTTTTTTAGCAATCAACAAAAATCTTCATTTAACCATATAAAATGCATGTAAGTTATACATAACACATTTATAAAAAAGGCCACATAGAATACTTGTAAGTGGTACGCACAGATAACATGTACTTTATATGGGGAAATTATGATTTTTGTTGATTGCTAAAAACAAAATGAGATCCGAGGTTGGTGTAAATTAGAAAGTTTTTATTAGTTCCAATACCTTTAAGAAGATATACTTGTTGACATACATTACAATTTGACTTTTTGGAGTTTTGGGCACAAACCTTTTCAAAAAAAGTATTTTTTGTATTTTTTTATTTTGTTTTAAATACTGTAATGTAGCATATCAGGGTAACGCTGATTTTAAAACGAGTAAGAAGTTTGAACCAGAACGAAGATTTGTCTTGTCGTTTAGCAGGTACAGAGTATTCCGTAAATGTCAACATTAAAAGTTGACCGCCATGTTAGTCTAGTGTAGAGCTTTAAAATGGTGTATAATTTGACATATGTTTATATTTGAAAATTCCGAGATTCGAACTAGCGACCCTTCGTTTTTGGAACAGCCTGTATTTGTAACGAACTAAAGATATTTTTACGTTATTCCTTGGGGTCGATTTAGTGGAAAATAATTTTATTTCATCCTTCTAGGTCAATTGGTTCGTCTGCAATCTGTTTGAGACACCTTACGTGAGACACCCCGTAGACAGAATAGAGTTAGTGTCCAAAGAAAAATGACGCACGAAAGTTCAGGATAGAGTTTAAAATTTTAAAAAGGGAGATCAACATATGTCAATATATATTGTTATTACAAATTTCGTATGCATAAAAACTGCAATCTTTGTTTTCGAATTAATTCTAGATTCCACTTCACTAAGAAAAACGAAGAATCATGCAATTGAAATAATGCCAATAAGAATTTAATCACTAGGATGAGCTAGTAATACAGTTCAAAAGAATAGAATCTTCAAGGTCGACCTTTATACATGCCACACATTACTATATATAGCAATATTAATAACCTGATTACATTAAACTTTCTTTTGTAAACGCCCTTGAGCCTTCTATTGTTCTGGAGTCTTTTATAACGCATAGTTTTACTATTGAAAGAGTAGACCTACCTTCACTTTCGATGTACAAGACTTTGTTGTCGCTGCAGATGTCACATCATTCGGTGGACAAAACTAATCAAAATCTAAAACCAAATATGATATTTTAATTAATTTTAGGTACAGTATAGATTAAGCTTGAATTGAGGAAAGCAACCCTGAATCTCGAAAATTTTTTTAACCTTAAACTATTTTTTTTAGTCTGTAAATGTAGCCGTGAGAAGGTAATGTAGTAGCACCAGTCACTTGCCTCTAACTGCTTCTTCAAGACCAATGTTAATTTTCCAATCCCGTTCCTCCTCAAACGGTTATCCGAAATGTTTATATTTGTGGCTCATTTTATAGAGCAAAAAAATTCCTAGTGATTTTAGTCAGCAGAATTTCGATATCACAAATAATAATCGTTCAGTAAAAATCCAAAATATTAAGTTGTGATTTTTATTATGGGATGACTATTTGTTATACTCTGGTCACTAAAATCGCTAGGATTTGTTCGCTACTCTTTGAAATGGACCACAAATCAACGATTTCGAATAACCAGTTGAGGAGGGGCAGAATTTAAAAGGTAACATTGGCTTTTTGGGAGAATCGTGTAGAGACTCCAAATGTTATATGACGTTATTGGAGTATAGCAAGTCAACGACGCGACATCTCGAGAACTCTGCAGGGGCGGATCCAGAAGTCAAGTTTGGGGGGGGGGGCGGTCACAAAAAGTTACCTCTCCCGCTTCCGTGTGGATGGTCCCTGACACCGTCATTATTGTTTTTAACCATATGAAATTATACAACGAATGAAAGTAAGTTAACATAATATATCATTAACCTTGTACTCAAGAAAAAAGCAATCTTAACTTTATAAACAAGCTAAACAAAAATTAACTTTAGTTCTACTGCGCCCGACCGTAAATAAAAATAAAATATTTAGGCATTACACTTTTTCCTACGTCATCTGTAGGCGTCTAATAACAAGTAAGATGCCTAAATAAACAATTTATTTTAGTATTTACCCACGCAAAAAATTATTTACAAAACGTATTTGAAATCTGCAGTACTGAACTATACTACGCGAAGATACAATTAGGAATGAGGCTAACAGCCAAGGTCAACCACTTGAAAAATGAAAATGTCGTACCACATTTTTACGAAATAAAACACTTTGCGTATGAGCTTCGGTTTGCACGCAATTAAATCTTTGTTTCCTCTTATTTCATTACATATAATTCGAGCCACTTTTTGCTTCTAGCCTAGCCACTAGATATTTATTGACTAGCAACGGATTACGCGGTTTTAAACAAAAATCAAACCTAACCTGTGAACAAAGCACCGCTGATAGCAAACGACGCGACGGTAGGCGGGCAAAATCCAGTAAAAAATAATCACCGAATACACTTGAAGCAACCTTTGCTGCTAAAATTTACCTCTAAGACCATGTTGAAAACACTGCATTTTCGGTCTGTCAACTGGCAAAACTGCAACAACTTCGTGATACTCGGGAATATCCATGTTTTTGTAAGACGCTTTTAGGTTAAATACATGGATCTAAATAATGTGTTATACACTAAAATGGACGTTTAAAATTATACCTGACTAATGGTGTGTATTTTATTTCATTTAAAGAAACGTTTAGGTTTGTTAGTTTGAATTTTAATGTAACCTTGTAGACGGGAGCGGCAAAATTTGACCTCGGAACCGAAAAACGGGGTTTCGGGAGGCTTTTGATGCTTACATTTTAATTCGGCTTTATTCAAACTTTCATCGTATGCCTAAATAATAAAATAAAACATAAAAATTCTTAGGTTTGGGGGGGTGGGCGACCGCCCCTACCGCCCCCCCTTGGATCCGCCCCTGGAACTCTGTTACTTGTTTTATCTGTTGTCTACTGTTTCCTTAAATATTTGGCGTCACGTTTTATTTGTTTTAAAATTACTTCGAATACAGTTTTAACATTTTTCTCGAAAGCGCATCGACATATCTTAATACCCATGGATATTGCACCATTCATTCCCTAACAACTTTACAGCAATTACAAAAGAGGAAACCCCCAGTCAAGCGGATATGCAACAGTGTTGATTAAGGGGGGTGGTGGCGGCTCGGATGCCCATATACGGTCAACAGACTGCTCCATGGGTTGTGCAAGGACGCCCTACAACCCCTACATAACCACCCCCTCGAGCCTGATCCGATTAGCCCAGGTTCACCGTAACACTCCTACACAACTTCCGTTGTAGTGCAATGTCTCTAGGCCTTCTTATTGTTTATACAAGATATTACATGACATGTGTTATGAGTAAGGAACTCTTCTATGGAGAAGTCTATCTCCGTTGTTTGTTATTAGCGAATTTCCTATGGGGAAGGTGCGACTGACGTAAAACCCTATAGTTCGATATCAGGATAATTTTTGGTTTAGAAGCTCTTGGATGAAAAAAACATTTGTGTAAATTTTAAATATGAACGGTACATTGGTTTTACCTTACGCATTAATATTATTAAAAAATAACATACCTCTTGATGCAATTTCGTAACTGTGCACAACGCTAGACTCCACTTATTAGTGAATTTCCTTTGGAAAGTGAACTATTAGCATGACCCGCACGGTGAAACTTAAGCCCGGGACCACCATAGAAGTTCCTAACGTGACCCCCTGAACACGTTTTGGGGGGTCGTTCAAAATGTTATATATATATATATATATATATATATGTGTGGTTTGCACTCTAGCGGTCGCATTTTTTGTCCGATTTACTTCAAATTTGGTAGGGACGTTCCTTTCTGTAATCAGTTAGACAAGTTCGTTGGGCAAAACAATCGGAAAACTCTAAACCCTTTTTTTGGGGATTAATCTTTCAAATTTTGAGTTTTTGGGCCCAAAAAGGGTCAGAAAAGCCTCATATGTAAAATGAATGCATATAAAAAGATGGAAATTAGAGAGCCGAAAGTTTTAAGCCCTCTCTCGTCATTCTAGCATAAATATTTATCGAGTTATTAAAGAAAATGCGTATTGACCAAATACAGTACGTTGTCTTATGGGGATTTTACATTAAAAAAGCCTGTTATTCATTTGTTGGTGTACTTTTATCATCCCCAACAACCTCAAGCCTACTTTAAAGCCTGACTGAACCTTCTCCTAACCTTATAATGCGCAAATTGTATTCCCAGCATTGCAGGTAAATAGAACCAGGAGCATCAGAACAGCCAAAAAATCAATATTTTAAGATTTGAATAAAAATTGGAATAATTGTGTTTTAAACTAATTTTGAGTTTTTATAGTTTTTTATGTGGAAATTCACTTCCCTCACGTCAGCGTGCTGCGTGCGAACTCATTTTTATTTGTTCCAAGTTCGAAACCCATCCAGGTAGTTTTAAGGGGTGGGGGTGTTTACTTACTTCAAACATTTATTTTTTGTTTTCTCCACATGTAATTTGTATAAGAAGGTTATTGGCTTTGCTGATAAAGCGTATAATACAACCAAATTATAATACAAATCTTTATTATTAATACGATACATGCAAACTTTGTAAACAATAAGGCTTTTTTGTTTAAAGATTTACCGCCACCAGCTTAAAAATCAAATGATTTTGTATTTTGATTGATTGCTTTACTTTATGTAGAGATTGGTGGCTGAGAATTTGAAAGTAGTAAACACAGATCCACTTAAAAAATAAAGATAAAATAATGATCCTAGATCATGAAACTGTAGATGGCAGTTTATTAATTCACTGTTAGATGTACAGGGTTATTAAATAAGAATGGTGCAAAACTAAACGGTTGGTACGACTGTTTCCGTGATTTCAAACAGCTGATTGTTACAACAATGGAAAGGGCGTGTTTATAAGTTTGTTTTGACAAGGTTATGTTTTGTCTTAGTTGCTTAGTTTAGTACACGAAGCCTGTCAACAAATGGCTACTACAAAACAAGAAAAAGCATTTTGTGTTTTAGAGTTTGCTCGTACTAATGCTATTGTTAGTGTTCAGCGGAACTTTCGGACCAAATTCAGGTAGGAGGCTCCTCATCGGAACTGCATAGTTCATCGGGTGAGGCAATTCAAGACAACTGGATGTTTGTGTGCCGGGAAGAGTTCGGGCCGTCCTCAGACTTCGCCAGACGCTGTGGAGAGAATTGAAGCTAAGTTTGCGCGGAGTCCAAAAACCTCGACAGTCAAAGAATGGTAGGGAACTTCACATACCGCAGTCCACGGTATGGCGTGTTTTACACAAGCGTTTGAGACGAAACCCGTACAAACTGCAGCTATTACAAGCATTGAAGCCTACTGACAAGCCAAAATGCACAGATTTTTGCCATGATATGATTAGACAATTTGAAAATGATGGCTTTGCTGAGAGACTTGTGTTTAGTGATGAGGCTACCTTTCATCTCAGTGGACAAGTGATCACCATAATGTAAGAATGTGGGGGTTAGAAAAGCCAAGAGAGTTTATCGAGTACGAAAGAGATTCGCCTAAACTGAATGTTCTTTGTGCTCTTAGCAACCGTAAAGTGTATGGACCTTTCTTTTTCATTGAAGGCACTGTAACTGGAATCGTTTACTTAGATACCTTGTCAGAATAGCTCATTCCTCAGCTTACTGAAGATGTTCCAGACGTAGTTTTTTAGCTAGATGGTGCTCCTCCACATTTCAAGTCTGAAGTGCGTGAGTTTTTGAATGATAGTTTGCCAGACCGTTGGATTGGACGCTCTGGAAATGAAGACAGTCCTTTGATGCGCTGGCCGCCAAGATCGCCTGACTTAACGCCATGTGATTTTTCTTGTGGGGGTTTATCAAAGACAAAGTGTACTACCCTCCTATGCCCCAAACCCTGCAAGAATTAACACATCGAATAACAGAAGCCGTGCAGTCTATAACCCAGGAAATGCTACAGAATGTCTGGACTGAGTTGGAATTTCGCCTGGATATTTGCGGACTTTCTAATGAAGCTCACATTGAGCATTTGTAATGCATATAATTTAATGTAAATTAAAACTTGTTAATATAAGAAACGGTTTTATTCAGTTTTCATGATTTTGCAACACAGAGTATGCAAATGAATTAACCGTACTTTTGCACCATTCTTTTTTAATAACCCTGTATTAATCAGTAGCCATGCTACAATTGTAAATAGGCAACTCAATCATTACACCTTTATAAAACTAATTTCATTAGTAATTTTTATAAAACTTGTAAATGTATTCATCTGCTACCTAACTATATACACTGAATGAGTTATACTTGAATAACATATCCCCATAGCAGAGAACCTACGAACTCAACCTTATGTGTTAATCATATGGACACTTTTCCAATTTCATTTTAATGGAGTGTTAATACCTTCTCATTAATGACAAATTTTTGATGTAAACTGATAAGTATCTTTATGATCGACATAAAATAACCCCGTGGCGGCTGTAACCGATTCCTGCCGCACTGCTCAATGAAAGCTCTAACGCGGCCTGCAAATCTTGTTTACTTTTCTGTGCTTGTACTATTCGGATCTGACTGAATGGCCAGCTTGTACACAAGGAGGTGAGGGGTAAGCTATCCCCACCCAATCCTACAGTACTAATGGCATCGGACAAAGTCTGTCCATCTGTATTTTATTCAAAATGTATCGTAGCTGAACGTTAAACACTATCACGTTTCATTGATAGCTTCTTGATTGGGGTTGACAATAAACAGTGGAGGGGTAAACTTATTTTACCAGCTGGCCATCAAGTATTAGGCAATAATAGTCTCACCATCCTCACACCAATAATAAACTATAGTGCGTTGCACGAGTGAAAAACCAGGCCGTTAATGTTAATTTTAACATTGGGGTTATGGACAGCCTGGTTTTTCACTCGTGCAACGCACTGTACAAAATTAGTCTCACATTATAGTGGAAATACTGTAATTCCTTAGGGTGTTTCCGAACTCCCTTCGGAACATTTAGGAACTTGTTCCCGGGGTAACACAACTAAGAAAAATGTTATCTAAACATACAATCTCACTCCATTCCCCGTTAATGTGCCTATGTGTTTATATTATTCGCGGTTTGGTTTACTTTTTCTTAATTTGGAGTGAGTTCGTATTTACAATAAGCCTTTTCAAAAATAGAAAAACTTAGTCTCTGTTTGTATCGATCAGTCCTAAGACATAAAGGTATGGGAAAAGGTTTATTGAAATTAGTACTTTAGTTTTCCACCAAACATTTGACAACTGTCCCACCAGTTGATCGACATGATAGTTGGTCGCATTGATAGTTGGTTGTATTCTGGAAAATAAACATTAATCATACTAATATTTGAATCGGCTATTGCCCCCTACTAATATTATAAAGCTGAAAGTTTGCGAGTTTGCTTGTTTTTGGCTCGATCACGCTCCAACTACCGAACCGACTGAGCTGATATTTGGTAGGAAGGTAGCTCGTAATATTTTGTAGAATATCGTAAAGTAACATACAGGCCTATTCATATTTTAAAATTCCTTTAGGGCTTTGTCCCAGTGGCCACTAAAGTTCCCATTTAATCTTATGTGCACTAACATTTACTGGATCAGATGATAACTAAAACAGGTGTTCTGTATTTGAGATTTACAATAGTTTTAGTTAATTATTTGTATACATGTTGGTTTACCCTAAAATTTGTTGCATGTTTAACCACGAAGGTACCTGCACCATAATAATGTCGGGGAAAGGTAAACCAAATTTGCCTCAAATTTCGGAAACAGCCCGATTTAGTAAAGTGCCTAGAAGTTAGGCTACTTCAGCACAAATGGAAATTAGAAGGCTTAGACAAGCTCTACGGAAGACAGCACACAGAGCAGAATAATCTCCAGAAGAACAGCAACTTCGATGTGAAGAGGAAGCTCAGTGCCAGACCAGTTCGAGAGCAACTGAAATGACAGAGCAGACATAAACTGTTGAGGAAGCTGAAGCTCGCAGACGGGGTGTTGCTGTAAGGGCTGTCCGTCGGTGAAAACGTTTACCAGAAATATGTGGGGCGTCTTTGAAAATGCTGCCTTCGAAGACGATGCGTCTTCGCATCGTCAGTTGTGTTAGTCAGTTAACAAATCTTATTAACGCTATGAAAACTGCGATTATCGAACGAAAGTGACTGGCGGTACGGCCGCGCGCGTGCAATTTGTAATTCATGTTTTTAAAATCACAACTATCAATATAAACTCATCGGAATAAGATAAAAAATATGTTAATGTGTTAAAATCGTGTTTAACTGACTATTTCAATAACGTTTATTGGAAATTGTTAACCAAGTGTTATACGTTTTCACGAGGTTATGAAATAGAATGTTTGCATTACTGCGGCCGCTCCGCCAGTCCCTTTATTTCGTTAATCGCACTATAGTGATGCGGGTGAAGCAGCGACGGGAAACAGCTAGTAATTAAATAAATACCTGGATCACTACCTATGTTGTTTTATGCATACAACATTAAAACAATAAGAAAACAGTTTAGTACTTTACAGACAAAACTGCATGTATGAATACTGTGTTTATAGAACAGTACCTGGGGGCCGAGCTTTGCTCGGGGTAAGGCCACTCAGTTTGTTTAGATGACTTGGAGTAATATTTCACCATTTCCCCCTAGTGATAATCAGATGTTTATAACTCATTTGCCTCTTTTCTACAATTTTAAGGTCACTCCAGTTGTTATTTATAGCTCAATGTCCCTTTGATTTATTTTACTATACTCTATATATGTAATCTACACTCAAATCTTTTAATCTCTGCTCTCAGGAAACCACATGTTAATAATCATAAACAACATTTTAGTACTACTTTGACAGTTCTCTGATTGATTATAAACAGCTGTTACAATTCTTTTGTTTTGATTTTTAACTCCATAAGCCCAATGTTATTTTTTTACTTTTCAATTTAGTTTTTTTTTAATTATTTGATTTTTACTGGGGATGAGAACATATTTTTATACCATAACTTAGTTATTTCCAAAATTTGAAGGAAATCCTCGGAGCCGTTTCGAGATAATTGTGCAACCAACCAACCAAACAATCAAGTAAACATTGCTCATATAAGAGTATAGGATGTATTGGGACATATATTAACATTTTAAAATAATATATGTTATATTAATCGTTACCTCCCCCCCCCCCTAAACTGGCTACGTCTTGGTCTTGCTACAAACAGCACTTGGCGATTATTGCTGACAAGGTGGTCAGCAATAATACATAATATAGTAAAATACAATATTACCATACATAATATGGTGTAAACATAATATTGTCAAGCAAGGTCAACGACACCTCAGACGTAATAATACATGCGTACTCATATGCATTCAAAATACAAGACTGTTTAAAACGTCATTTGCATTATTGCTACAACATTGTCACAGATTCACGTATAATAAATTTATCTCAACTTAAAACTTAAATCTTTATAGGAGAAAACTATTGATGTGAATTTTATATAAGTAAATATATTATTTATTACTCATAAAATAAAAATTATAGCCTAGACTAATAGGTACTACAAAATGTCGTATTAAAACTGATGAATAGTGATATTATTTTAAAGGTCGATTATTACACACGCTGAAACCAAAGGGATATTTGTTTACGGGACCAAATTTCAAGGGCTTTATATTATATTTGCTTTTGTTTATACTTTCAAAGAGATAAAATAAATTTTAAAATCCTTATTGCCGTTGACCTTTACTGTCAAAACTTGAATTAATAACGATTTAGTTTCGTCAGATGATTACACTAGAGTCTCATCAGGGGAAGCCCCCGTAGAAGCCCCGCAAGACCAGTTCGGTAACTCTGTTATGGTGGTAACCACCCCTGTTATGGAGCTAGACCAGCCACCCCTCCACCCCCCCTCCAAGAATGCACTAACTTAGTTATGGTGATAGCTCGTTGCAAACTTTCAGTTATGCATCATTGTTACACGACTGCCTTTATATAAAACCAACATATAATTAAATATTTAAAATGACATTTACCAACCACCGTATTTGCATGGTTGAAACATCATACAAAATAAACAACTTGTTCATCTTTCTCCAACAAGGGTGTAGGATTAAGTATATTAGGGTATTCCTAACAAGAAGTGTTTTCTGATTCTGTATGGATATTGTTTTTTCGTAAATCAATTAAAACAATAAACTACCTATTTATATGTTATCAAGTTTTCGCTTGGTAGTTTTTAACGGATCTAAGCATTTGAATCTATACTATGTAGGTGTATGGCATGCGAAGACCCATGTCTAGTATTATTTATTTTAGTACTGTATTAAAATTACCTAGGTTTGAATACATTTGGATTGATATGTTTTCTTTGGCTCCCCGACGGAATATCTCGAAACGTTTGAAATAGGTTATAATGAAGTCGGCCTTCATTACTTAGCTCTATAAGTTATATTACAGTTCAGGGGCCTCCTTGATTTAGTAATAAGTACCTGGGGGCCGAGCTTTGCTCGGGAAAGGCCAGTCAGATTGTTTAGATGACTTGGAGTAATATTTCACCTCTTCCCCCTACTGAGAATCGGATTTTTATTACTCATTTGCCTCTTTTCTACATTTTTAAGGTCACTCCAGTTGTTATTTATAGCTCAATGTCCCTTTGATTTATTTTACTACTCTATATATGTAATCTTCACTCAAATCTTTTAATCTCTGCTCTAACGAAACCACATGTTAATAACCATAAACAACATGAGTATTACTTTGACAGTTCCCTGGTTGATTATAAACAGCTGTTGTAATTATTTTGTTTTGATTTTAAACTCCATAAGCCCAATGTTAATTTCTTTAACTTTTCGTTTTCGTTTTTTAACATTTGATTTTTGCTGGGGATGAGACCTGTCTAGAACATATTTTATACCAGAACTTAGTTATTTTCAAAATTTGAAGGAAATCCTTGGAGCCGTTTTCGAGATAATTGTGCAACCAACCCATCAAGCAAACATTGCTTATATAAGAGTATATGATAGGATTCTATATATTTCTTGATAACGCTGCTTCACAAGCTGTGTGGTTTATTATGCTAATCGCACAAGTTTGCTGTGATGGAATCAATTGAACTTTTTATAAATTTATTTTATAAAATACATTTTATTTAACGGAATAACAATTTCCCAATAATCGATTACATGACAGGCAAGCCGCTGGATGAGCGACCAGGCAAGTGTTGTTTGATTTTAAGAGGGGGCTCCACGAAACACTTGACATTTCTACCTGCTTCTCCCATGAGGTCAATGATAACTTTCAAACCCCGTCCCTCCATAAAATGTATATATTTTATATTAAAAATTGTTGACATATGGAGCATTTTAAAGAACAAAAATGTAAATAGCGATTTATGTAAGCAGAATTTACATATCACAAACAGTTCACCCATACAAAATTGTAAATACTAAACATTTTGGAGTTTTTAATGATTATTATTTGTGATATAAAGATTCTAGTAACTGATATCTTAAGGTGTTTTTTCCCCATAATATGAGCCATAAATGATCGATATATGATAATCCGTTGAGGAGAGACGGGCTTTGAAAGTTAACATGAGCCTTATGGGGGAAACAGGTAGAAATGGTAAATGTTTCGTGACTGGAGCCCCCTCTTATCTTCTTTGGTCATGATGTAAACATAAAACCACCCAACATGTGCAAACGTACGCCGTGCGGTACGAGTAGCAAATTTAGGCTCTAAGACGTCAAACCAGGCAACCAAATAAAACCCTACACCTTCGCGTCTTTCCACCCTACATACTGCACAGACAATGTAAACTGACAGAATACTGGGTCGCGAAACCCGACCGGCGCGACGACGCGGGTGTCGCGGTCTTCGGACATAGATGACGGAACAAACGGCAGCTTTCGCACCGCGGCGGGAACAGAGGAGGGGAGCGAGCGGAAGTTCCGGTGTGGAACTGGGCCAGGGTCGCAACCTTGGCAGCCGCCGCCGCACTCGCACATGTGCTGCCATCTATCTACTGCCACACACAACATTGTAGTGTCCGCTCCAGTACCCTCCACCAGACAGCAAGGCTGTCGGGGATCCCAGGCCAGCGATGAGGTCGATTTATATAAAAGGTGACGTCAGACGTCAGCAGGGAGGTTGGAGTGTGAATAGAGGAAATAATTAAGTTCATTTTACCGTACAAGAGTTGTAGTTGGATCCTAAAATCAAAATTAACAAAGAGCATTCACAAGATAAAGGCTTTTAAGAGGGTTACAATTTTCATTCGTTTAAAATTCCGCTTTTATCCATATTTCTCTTAACGTGTAGTTCCTCTCCACAACGGATTATCCTAAATCTTTGATTTGTGGCTAATTTAGGACTAAAATACATAGTGATTTCACCGAGGGTAATTTTAATATAAAACGACAATAAGCCTTCAATATACATCATTCTAAAATACTCTATATTTGCGAGATAACTATCTCTAGATAAACAAATTTTGTTCACTGGAATCGCATGGTATTTTTGTCGTTTAAGATGATTAATTCATCAACGTTTTCGGATAATCTGTTGACGAGGGACATGATACTATGAGAGGGACATGATACTATGAGAGGGACATGATACTATGATAGAACAAAATCTGTTCTGACTGGAGCTGCCTTGTAATAATGGATCCTACTATTCGAACTGAAACTGATTGTAATCTTGGAACACCAGTCTCAGGCCCTGCGAACCTTGTATACAACATTTGGAAATAAACGTCAAGAAAAATGGTAAGGGATTTGAATCCTTATTGGAAAAATATATACTTAAAAATTTGTAGTAGATGACCTAAACTATCTAAAAATTGACAGTAGACAATTACTGAAGGTTATTGAGATAATGGGCATTAAGCGTACAAGATCAACATAAAAATACAGGTGAGTCAGACCACCCGTCCAGCATGTATAACGAGAGAACGGTTTGGTCTAGTCGTCAAACCCTACTAAAACGCATATGGGCTAACTATTAAAAATATTTTCATCAAATCTATGTACAGGATGTTCCAAAACTGAAGGTCACGGGTTCGAATCTCAAAATTTTCTAATGTAAACATAGGAAATATTATACATCATTTTAAAGGTCTTGTTAAAAGAAACACTTTGGTGAAAACAGAATTCACTTAACTTTATTCGTTCCAAAATGGCGGCCATTTTAATGTAAAATATTGACATTTACGGAATACCCTGTATTTTCTAAACCACTACGCGTACGTTTTTCCCGACTTAAATTTCTTACTCTTGATAAACTCAGCTTTACTCTGGTATGCTACATGACAGGCTTTTTTGAGAAAATCTATATTTCAAGATAATATTTATTTTGAAAATACCCATATGCCCAAAATTCAAAAAAGTCAAATGGTAGCGTATATCAAAAGGCATACCATTGAAAAGGTCTTGTAAATCCTAGCAACTTTCTAATTTACACCAACCTTGTATCTCTTTTCGTTTTTCTGCAATCAGCGAAAAACATTATTTTCCCATATGAAATGCATGTTAATTTGCATAACACTTGCATGTATTCTCTCTCCACATTCGTTTTATGTGTTATGTACAATTAACATGCATTTCATATGGAAAAATAATGCTTTTTGCTGATTGCAGAAAAACGAAAAAAGATACAAGGTTAGTGTAAATTAGAAAGTTGCTAGGATTTACAAGACCTTCTCAATGGTATGCTTTTTGATATACGCTACCATTTGACTTTTTTGAATTTTGGGCATATGGGTATTTTCAAAATAAATATTATTTTGAAATATAGATTTTCTCAAAAAAGCCTGTCATGTAGCATACCAGAGTAAAGCTGAGTTTATCACGAGTAAGAAATTTAAGTCGGGAAAAAGGTACGCGTAGTGGTTTAGAAAATACAGGGTATTCTAAATGTCAATATTTTGCATTAAAATGACCGCCATTTTGAAACGAATAAAGATAAGTGAATTCTGTTTTCACCAAAGTGTTTCTTTTAACAAGACCTTTAAAATGATGTATAATATTCCCTATGTTTACATTAGAAAATTTTGAGATTCGAACCCGTGACCTTCAGTTTTGGAACATTCAGTACCTAGATTTTGATGAAAATATTTTTAATAGATAGCCCATATGCGTTTTAGTCGGGAATATTTTTGTTTGACGACTTTAGACCAAACCGTTCTCTCGTTATACATGCTGGACGGGTGGTCTGACTCACCCTTTATATGCATATAACATATATACATATATGGACTTTATCATGCACTGAATGGTAACAAAAACTTTCGTGTACAAAGGGTTTCTAAAGTTCCAGACAGTCAATATTTTTACTAGACAAATAATTTCTCATATTTAGGTCTACAATAAGGAATTAATTTTGTTGTATTTTTTTAAATAGCAGATAAAATGGTAAATGTACAACAATACTGGAACTTCCTCTATAGCAATATTCTAGTGAAAACCACAGTTTCTATTTGTTTACATTAAGGAAATACGAATTTCATTTTTACAGGTTACAAGAGGCATTTTTCGATGTATTTACAATTTAAGTGTAACCATAACTTGTCTAGACAATTTTAGCCTAGGCCCCCAATAACACAACATCTCGGTTGGTTACCGCGGGTTACACAACCATCGAAGCTGTGGCCGCAGCGTGACCGTAACCATACTGGACCACCACTGGAGCGTGAGGTCTCAGGCGGAAGTGCCGGAAGTGAGGAAGTGAAGGTCAGGAAGTCGACCTCGCCGCGACCTCGGTGCCTACTGACTGTGACCTCTGGCAACACCTCGACGACTGGAGGTTCGCGCTTCAGGTAGGTGGGCGTGAATAGCTTGGGAATCGGGGGTTTACTGCATGGGGGAGTCATCCAGTGTTGTGTTTGTGGGTCATGGTACGACGAAATGCAGCTGGAATTACGATAGCAAATAGGGTCTCCGTCTCCGTCCACGAAAGTTATCACTTCTTGTCTAAAGTCCAATAATACGAGTGGGCCCAAGTCACGAGACAATGGCGAGTGACCATCCATTTCAATTTTTCCGGGACAGTCCCGATTTTTGTAGTTGGGTCCCGGATTTTATCATCCGTCCCGGATACAGACAAGGGAAGGTCGTTTATTCCAGATTTAACAGTATAACTCCAAGGAACAATTTTAAAATACATGTGACAATATACATTTTACTTTATTTACCAGACGACTAGGCCTAAACCTCTAACCAACCTTGTACATGTACAATTTATCTTGACATCAAGTTAAATAATAAAATAATGCATTACGATCCATTAATGAAAGCAACAACTGTATTATTTTTTTATTTCTAAAATCCATGAATAAACCTTGATATTATAATATATTTGGTGGTGGTAATGGATGGGGGAGGGAAATCACTATACTATTATAAAAATGAGGTGGCGTCTGTCTGTCTGTCTATTGTTCCATCAAGCCAAAACCACTGGACCAAATTCTGCTGAAATTTTGCACAAATATAGTCTAGTACCGAGGAGTGTCATAGGCCTATCGCCGTTTAGAAATGTCCTCAGGGCTCTGCCCCACAGGACTTCCAAGATCCCATGTTGTTCTTGTGGAGGTGAGTTTTATTTGGTTTATGTCACGTGTGTTTTCCTAATTCAATTCATTTAAATAAATAGCTGTTATAAGGAGCATGTAACTACATATCTTTGTTTTGTCTACAATTGTTCTACTCTGAATTTTCACCCCGTTGGAAGCACGGGCATAGCAGCTAATATTTAAAAGCATCCCGGATTCTGTTCAGTAAAATATGGTCACTTTACCTGCTTCCTCATCCACGAGGCAAATGTTAACTTTAAAAACCCATTCCTCCTCAACGGATTATCCAATAAAGTTGATTTATGACTAATTTTAAAGACAAAAAATAGGTACAGTACCTAGCGGTTTTAGTGAGCAAAGTTTAAATATTACAAATATAATAATCGCTCAACAAAATTCCAAAATACTCAATATTTATACGATTTTTTATGTAAGAAATGGAGATATCAAAATTCTACTCGCTGAAATCGGTAGGAATTTTTTGCTCTTTAAAATTATTTAGGAAGATTTGTTGAGGAGGGACGGGCCTTGGAAAGAAAGTTAACATTGGTTTTATGAGACTCGCACCTCCTCGACGACGGGTTATTTGTTATACGAAATTCATGATTTAAGAGTCAAATAAATTAAAGAACAAAACATCTAGAGAGAAATGTCTTTGTTAAATAATATATAAAAATATTTTGTTCATGTGAGTTGTTACGAAATAACTAATGTTTATAAAAAGTTCTTGCTACAATAGATAAGTAGATTTTAAAATTTCTTCACTCAGAAAGATTGCGATGGGATGACTCAGAAATGAATGGAAAGGTTTTAGGAGATGTGGTTGCTCAATAGATATCAACAGGTGTCCCGATAAAACACTTCAGTAATAACCACGAAACCTCATTCTTGCTGTTGAATGGAGAGGCTACACGACACGTGCTGAGGTGATATACAGAATGTTCCAGAACCCTTGAGACGTTTATATATAATGTTTCTTATTTAGTCAATACAAACATGAAACAGCTGATAAACGTATGTCTTAAAGTATAAAATGGCTAGACTATCTGTCGGTCTGTTTGTGATGTCTACAAATTTGTTTGTAACTCGACGTTCGTTCACTATATAGACTAGGCATAAATGTGTAACTTAGTTCGCTGGTTCTGCTCCTCTCCGAGAGATAGTGTTTTGACCCCGGAAGCTGCATAATCTTCGGTTAATTATTCTAAACAGTGAAACTTGGAAGGATTTTAAATAAACAAACAGAATATGTTACTATAACAGAGTTATTGGCCTACTTATTATATACAGTAAGCACATAGAGTGTGAAATATTGTTATGTATTTGCTACGCAGTTTTTATAAAGAAGGTTAATCCACATAATAATTCCTACTTATATTTTTGTACTGCGCTTTAAGAAATAATAAACGGTATCAGGAAACTGACACATACTTTCTCCCTTTTAGCCAAACTTTAATGACAAAAATATTTGTTATTTACTAAATATAGAATATGAAGTATAGATAAATGTACAGAAAATTGTCTAAAATAGTTGTTTTCAGAAATATCCACCCAAATCCCTTTTTGGGAGGCACTATAGAGTCCGTTGCTACACACAGTGGTTTTGAGAGGGGAAATGCCCCCTTGCCCCCCCATGGTTAAATAGCAACACATTTTGAACATCATCTGTTGGTCAATGCTAACTTGACCTGCATATCAAATTTTAATGAAATTGATCAGTAAATAAGAGAGAAATAGTTATTTTTGTATTCCCCATAAGAATAACATTGGACAACGTACTGTGTTTACCGCTAAATGAAAATTTCAATTTTCTCCGCAACTAGCAATCGTAGAATAGTAATTTAAAATACTAATTTATTTAGTTTTTTGAGCTCTTTTTAATGGTGAATAGTAATATTTTTTAACATTTATGATTTTTTATGAAAAATCCAAAAAACTGAATTTTTGATTTTTTAAGTCCTGTAATTTCTGAACCCGCATTTTTGCAGAAATGCGGGTAGTGTCATTTTGTTGGAAACCTAAAGTTCTACAAACCACGAAAGTTTAATCAAAATCGTTAGAGCCGTTTTTGAGAAATTTGGATTTTTCATGTTTTTTGGCGGTTTTTGGGGGATAATTACCCTTAAAAATCAAAAATTCAAAAAAATGAAAAAAACGCCTGGAGATATCGTGGATTAGTACCTACATACCAAATTTCATAAA
Organism: Allygus modestus; assembly: GCA_963675035.1. NCBI lineage: Eukaryota > Metazoa > Arthropoda > Insecta > Hemiptera > Cicadellidae > Allygus > Allygus modestus. The sequence continues at coordinate 405,125,133 of OY776112.1, forward strand.
AATCGGCCCATAGGTTAGGGCTCTAGCTCTGTACACATCCACACAGACACACACACATACACACACACACACACACACACGGACACACACACACACACACAGACAGACATCACGTAAAAACCACTTTTTTGGGTTCAGGGAGCACCAAAACGAATATTTCCACTAACAACTCAAATTCGAAAATTTTTACGAAAACAATACTTTCTCCATATACTATGTATAGGGGGAGAAAGTAAAAGTAAAAATTGACAAATTTCTTTACGTATCATCATTCCGCCTCATGATATTATCGGGTACAGATCAGGTCAGAATCCGTAACGCGTAGGAAGGGACTACCGGTATAGTGCAGAGACGGCGATACCCCTCACCTCGATTGAACGTCAACGGTTGCGTACAGTAAATTTAACAATACAAGAAATTGTAATCAGTGACTAAAATAACCATAACATAGATCTATATTTTGATAAATATATTTTCAACATCAGTCGACCAAAGCTATAAGTTAATTTACATCATTCTATATTTAAGGGAGTTTACTTACCGTTATGGAAATTCAGTTTCACCTTTAGCGCTTTCCATTATTTTTCAAAAGCAACAAACATAGAAGCAACACACATAGACAACGAATATAAGCATTATGTAAACATAGAGGAGGAAAAATTATGGTTTTTATCTCAAGATTCCGCAAAATCCACTTTTTTGCACCTTTGTCAAGGAATTTACATCCTTGTAGAGAGCAAATCTGATAGCTCCACGTTTGTGACGATCTCAATTTTTCTTTTACCAATAAACGCAGCAGACTGGACGTCCTTCGGACCCGGACTTGGTGAGAGGCTGGACTCATCACTGCCTTCCAATTCCACTCTTTCCCCGTTCATATTCCTAAATGGAAATGCAGTGCTAAATTAATCGTGAATCAACTGTATTTTTGAAACGAATAATAGCGTTGGATTTATATTTATTATAGTTGTATTTGGGCTTTACCTGTCGCTTCTACACTACTTTTCGGGAGACTCTACTTCCTCCTGTTATCAAGTGGTATACTGTACTTAAGTCTAGAATTTCAAACCGTTATAACCTAACTAGATTTTTTCACAAACATAACATTTTTGTGTTTGTTTTATGTTGTGTGAATTAAAAAAGTAGGTTAGTTAGGTAAAATAATTTGATATTCAGATGTAAGTATAGGGATCACATGATAACTGGAGGAGGTTCCATACCTCATGAAACGTAGAGTAGTGCAGGGGTGCCCACAACATAAAAATGTTGGATGGGGGGGGCGAAAAATGACCCTCTTGGCCTTTGGGTTGTCCAGAGGGGGGGTAAATAGATAAAGAAAAACACAGAAGTGTGTACTGTAACTATAAGATATATACATCGATTTAGAAATTAATAATCATCACACACCACTTAAGAAACTTTTTTAATGTTATTTTATACTCATACACTATTCAGTAGTGATACCAGAAAAGATAAGCAAGTCCGAATTAACCTATTAACCTATACGAATTACATATAAAAGGCAAAGCCCTCACTCACTCATCACGAATTGGGAGTTAAAATTTTGTACACTGATTCTTTAGGCATAAAATTGGAAAACTAAATAATTTTCATCCTGATCTGACCTTAAGGCTCCGCCAGAGAGCCCGCCAAAATTCCCATGTATTCCTTATGGACATTCATTTTTGTTTGAGCTGATGAAAATACAAACAGCTAATCTTGATACGTAGTAGTTCCACGGGCTAACCACCGAATGCAGCACGCACAACTGCCATCTTAATACATAATAAACGGTATCAGGAAACTTGACACATACTTTCTCCCTTTTAGCCCAACTTTAATGAATAAATTACTTTTCATTTACTAATTATAGAATACAAAGCACGGTAGAATGTACAGAAAATCTTATAAACAAGTTGTTTTCAAAAATATCCTCACAAATCCCTGTTTAGGAGGCACTACAGCATCCATCGCTACACACGTGGTTTTAAGAGTGGAAATGGCCCCTATTCCCCCCTCAGGGTTATTAAGGGACAACATATTTCCAATTTCCTCTGTTGGTCAATGCTAACTTGACAAGCATATCAATTTTGAACGAAATTGATCAATAAATCAGAGAGAAATACTAAATGTTGTATTCCCCATAAGAATAACATTGGACAAAGTATTGCGTTTGCCCCAAAATGAAAATTTAAATTTTCTCCGCAACCAGTAATCGTAGAATAGTAATTCAAAATGCTAAATTATTTAGTTTTTTGAGCCCTTTTTAATGGTGAATATTAATATTTTTTTATTTATGTTTTTTTTTAATGGCAAATCCAAAAAACTTAGTTCTTGATATTTTAAGTCTTGTAATTTCTGAACCCGAATTTTTATAGAAATTTGGATGGTGTCATTTTATTGGAAAAATAAAGTTCTACAAACGAATCAAGTTTAATCAAAATTGTAAGAGCCGTTTTTGATAAATCTTGATTTTTCGTGTTTTTTGGTGGGTTTTGGGGGATAATTACCCTTAAAAATAAAAAAATTCCATAAATGAAAAAAAACCCTGGAGATAGCGTGGATTAGTACCTACATACCAAATTTCATAAAAATCGGACCATTGGTTAGGGCTCTAGCTCTGTACACAGCCATACAGACAGATAGACAGACAGACAGACAGACAGACAGACAGACACACAGACATCACGTAAAAATCGCTTTTTTGGGTTCAGGGAGCACCAAAACGAATATTTCGAACTAACAACTCAAATTCGAAAATTTTGACGAAAACAATACTTTCTCCATATACTATGTATAAGGGGAGAAAGTAAAAATGAATCCCTATTTCCCCTGGTCACGCCATAACTTGACAATGAGTGCAACAAATTGGATAATTTTTTTGTTGTGTTCGAATGTCAGGACAAGGTTCTTATAAAAGAAAATGTTTAATACGACCTAAGGGCTCTGTCCCACTGGCCTTCAAAGTTCCGATTGATTTGATCAAAGTTCAGATAGTTACACCAAACAGCTGTTAACAAGGGTTATATCTAAACATACTTGAAAGGAATAAACATATTTTCATTATGGAAATAAAACAATTTGAATGGCAACTCAAACTCTATCGATAGGCGAGTGAGCTTAGCGAACGAGCTCATCCGGGAGGCGATTGAGCGAAGCGAACGAGCTCATCCGGGAGGCGATTGAGCGAAGCGAAAGAGCTCATCTTGAAAATGAACGAGTATCATACTAATATTATAAACTACCTGACGTATCCGATCTTCGCACAGGGGTTTTCTTTACCCGTTCTTTAGTCAATGCAATTTGCATTTTAGTTAGCTTGAAACAGCTGTTCTTGCTTCTGCTCTTTAAGTTGTCAAATGGTAGTATCCACAGCTGTTCGCATTACAGTTTCTGAATGTTTACTTTATTCTGAAATGTAAACATTGAAACTTAGGACGTTCACGGGGCGTAGCCCGAGGGGATTTTAAGGAAGTGAATATGCCTATGTGTTGTATGGGTTCAAGTTCCTACCTATGTGTAAAGTTTCAGCCCATGCAGTCGGTTCAGTAGTTTTTGTGTTCACCCGGAACATCAGACAGACAGACAGACAGACAGAAACCACCTCTTCTTTATAATATTACTAGCTGGCGTACCCGCTCTTCGCACGGGGGGTTCCTTTACCCGTTCTTTAGTCAATGCAATTTGCATTTTAGTTAGCTTGAAACAGCTGTTCTTGCTTCTGCTCTGTAAGCTGTCAAATGGAAGTATCCACAGCTGTTTGCATTACAGTTTCTGAATGTTTACTTTCTTCTGAAATGTAAACATTGAGTCTTAGGACGTTCACCCGGAACATCAGACAGACAGACAGAAATCACCTCTTCTTTATAATATTATAGATAGATTATAGATGGATGTGAAAGTATGGATGTTTGTGCGTAACTCTGAAGTTCCATCACGTGAAAACTACTGAACCGATTGAGCTGAAATTTTGCAGAGAGGTACTTGATAGTCCTGAGTAACAGAGAGGCATATTAAAGTTGTGAAAATCCTATAGGGCTATGCCCGACGGGGGTTCAAAGTTCCCATGTATTCCTTATGGACATTCATTTTTGTTATAACCACAGAATCCAGAACAAAAAAACTATCATAGTTTTTATAAATAATTCGCGGGGCGAAGCCTGCGGGTAACAGCTAGTTTGACATAAAACAAATTCAATGACAATAGGACAGGACAACGTCTGTCGGGCCAGCTAGTAGTTTTTATAAATCATTTGCGGGGCGAAGCCTGCGGGTAACAGCTAGTCAATAATAAATCAAAATAATTGTCTTCTGATTATTCCATACATACTACTAGAAGGGTGACCCTCAAAAGTATAAATTTATCGCAGCTTATTGTTTATTAGAAGTTAATTTTTGAGTACTTAGAAAACTTCCGTGAGTGCACCATCTTGGAGTGAGCCATGTTGACTTCTATAGTTTACGACTATAGAGGAATAAGATAATTGGAATACCGAGTTATAATTAAGGTGATTACTAGAATAATAACCCCCAACATTCAATATGTTGTAAGCAGGTAAACCTAAATAATTAAAAATCGACACTTAAAATTCAATCCAAAACAGCTTTTAGCATTGATTGTACATCCTACGGAATGTAGGATGTATAATCAATGCTTTTAGTATCATTTATAATGTATCTGAAGGTTCAAATAAATACCTTTCTTAGTTTGGAGATATAATTGCTCAGTAAAAATCACTTATACTGACTCTAAACGGAGCAGAATAAAATAAAACTTGACATTGCATGGTTTCTTTTTAGGCGTAGGACCCGAAAATGTTTAGCCTGTGCAACTTTAAAATAACATCCAGTATGCCTATTCTCATAATAATTTAAATGTTTTAATAATTTTATGACAAAAACGTTTTTACGCGTAGCCACACGCTTGGTTACACTGCTAATCATAATTTACGGTATCACGAAAAATTAAATTTTCACCTTACTGCAACTATTATATGAAACATTTGCAGCGCCGTGCAGTAAGTTAGGCAATTACCACAGTACACGCAAGCACTAAAATTGCCTACGCAAGTCGGTGCCGCGCCCGGCGTTGTGCTTTAGTGCTTTATCATTTTCGATATCATTTCGAGATCATTTTCAGTAGCCTATTTCGTTGAAGATTATTCGTTTACTTCCAATCTGAGATATACATTAATTCTATTAGTTGGTCCAGGTTGTTTGGCGACTGTGTAAGAAAATTGGTTAAAACGTTCAGTGGCGTAGATTTGTGAGGGGGGATCAGGGGGATATATCCCCCCCTTGATACTTGGAAAACTTGAAATTTCTATCCTCCTGAAATCAATCTTAAACATTTTGATTAAAAATAATTGCTGTTACTAAAACACATAATATATCTCAAATATCTTATTTATATTAAGACTGCTGTTCGCGTACAATAAATAGTAGCCCTAGCAGACGAACCTCCCTCACCCCCTAGCGGCCAGCTCGTCAACTAGTGCAGTGCGCCTGACCTTAACCCTTAACCTTGACGTCTAGACTGTCCAGTGATGTGCTTAACGTTACTCTCCAGTAATGATTACAACTGATACAAGCAGTAATATTTTAGTACTATTCAGTGGCGGATATAAGCAATTGCCGCCTAAGGGCTATTATAGAAAATCTGCCGCCCTCCCCCCTCACCTATAATCTTTGTCCTTATCGCCGCCCAGGTTTACCCACATGTTATATATCTTGTTGGTAATTCTGTGACAGTATCTAAAAAAGTTACGAATTTACTGAATTAATAAGTTTAAGAAATGTATGTTACTTCTTAGTTTAGAAAACCAGTATAATAATGTATAATTGACTTGATTCACATTAACATAATAAAATATAATATAGCCTACTCAGTGACAATCAACCCTAGAGACAAATACTGGAGTTGAAAGCAGTGAAGCACTGCTACTTTTAATAACAAGAAAATCTTTCAACAAAGGCCTAAAAATCCCTTCTTATACTTCATCAAACATTAATTTTTACACCAACGCATTAACTACAGAAAATTATAATAAATAACCTATAAATAAGATATGATGACACTGTAGCCTTAAAAACCATAGGTTAAGAATACCACAAGGAGTATGTTTAATCTATGGTTGGACGTAATCATAGTGGCGCAGTGCCTGATGTAGTTCGTAGTTTGCCGCCTTTTATCTGTAGCGTAATCGTCTTGTCGCTGGTACGGATGAATGACAAATGCATTATGACTGCTTTGAGGAACTGCAGTGTGAGGGGTTGCAAGCGTTATACATTAGTCTCTGGTTACTACCTTTACCTTTAAAAGGGCGGCACACCGTCATTGTCATCCGTTTTCGCCAAAATATTCCCCGTTTCAACATTTCTTTTGTAAATAATTTATTGATTTTCTGTAAATTTGCCGCCCCTAAAAACTTTCCACCCTGGGCTACAGCCCCCCCCCCTTAATCCGCCACTGAGTACTATGGTTACAAATACTGATTACTTTGTAATCATGGTTACTCTCTGTAACAAATAGTTGAATTCATTCACGTCTCGGATGTGTTGTCATTTCGATAGTTACTGTTAGGAATAATGTCGGTGTACTCTAAGCCCGAGTTACAAATGTTTTAGGTCAAAACAACTGTTTAAAACTATGTAAACTAAACCATCGAAGTACATTTTAATTTACTACTTATAATTTATGAAGTGTAACAATTTAAGACGTTATGTTATCATTTAAAGTCATAGGTGATTGAGTCTAGCACTACTCCAGTGGCGTAGATAGACCTTTGTCAAGGGGGGGGAATACCAAACAAAGAACTGTGTTCGTGACTAGCGCGGATACCGGCATACAAAATTTAAGAAATTTGATTGACGTGTCCCTTGCATTCATAATTATTGATAGGCCTACATATCCAAGTAATTGATATGTACCATAGATACAAAGTAATCAGTATTTGTAACAGGACTAAAAAGTACTTGTATCAGTTATAGGCCTACTCAGTACTGGAAAGTAATCCGGGACCATGATAACTTTTCGTTTTGAGGTCCCCAGACCCCAAAAACACCATTCGTTTGAAACTGTAGATATATATATAAATGTGTGTGTGTGTGTCCGTGAGCACGATAACTCTCGTAAAAATGATCCGATTTTTATGAAATTTGATATAAACTTGTAAAGCAACATTTATGACTGTAAGTTCGAAAACCAGCCAGATCGCTCCATATGAAGGGATATTTTGGGGGGGGGGGTTTTGTATCCCAAAAATGGGGGTTTTGAATTTTGTACATATATTTGAAAAAGTTAAATTTTAGTTTTCACCATTGGATGTAGCTTAAAAAACACACAATTTGGTATTTTGATAATTTCTCTACGTCAATTGGTTACCAAGATATTGAAAGTGCTAAACACAGTACGTTGTCTAATGTTATTCTTATGGAGGAAAATAAAAATGTTATATCTCGCTTATTTATGAACACATACTGACGAAACTTGGTGTATGGCTTCATCTGGTTGTGGTCTATTGATATTTGCTAAAAAAAAATTATTTCCAAAGGCTCCCGTAGCAGCAAACCTGCGTACTCAGCCCCAATGTTATTCTTATGGAGAATAATTCAAATTGTATATATCGCTTATTTGGGAATATATTTTTATGAAACTTGGTAAGTGGCTTTACGTAGTATTAGACATTTATATCTCCATTGGAAATTCGCTGAGTATGCAGGTTTGCTGCGTTGGGGTATATTTGAATTTGTTGCCAAAAATGTGTTGAATAACGCAAATTTTGTGTTGAAATCCTACATCTGTGAACGAAAATGTAGTTACGTTGGTAACTTCATCGTCATGCAACGATTGCCAAATAAGCTAAACCCTTATTTCCCTGTTCACTCTAACCTCTACTATTTGTTACTCTTTGGCTTTATTTCGTCTGGAAATATCGTTGACTTTTACATATACCCATTTGCGGTTATAGAACGCTGAAAATCAGTATTTATATTTATGGCTCCCTGCAGTTAATTCAATTACAAATATTATATGGCAACCGTAAGTGAAGCACATCACTAAGACCGTCTAGGCGTCAAGGTCAAGGTCAGGTGCGATATTTGACGAACTGGCTGCTAGGGGGTGAGGGTAGACTGGTGACTCTCGTCCCATTTACTTGTGGCGCGCGCAAATACCGTGCCGTGTGCCGGTGCAGTTCATCTGCTACTATTTATTGTACGCGAACAATATCCGTAACATATAAATAATATATTTTGGAAAATATTGCACATATATTTGTTTTTCAGTAACAGCATTTCTTTTTAATCAAAAGGCATAAGCTTGATTTCAGGAGGATATAAATTTAAATTTTTCCAATTTACAAGGGGGGATGTATCCCCCTGATCCCCCCCCGTATCTACGCCACCGCGCTACTCAAATGATGTCTCCAATTTTGTATACCGGTATCCGTGCTAGTCACGAACACAGTTTTTTCTTTTGTATTCCCTAATGAGATATCCCCCCCTTGACAAAGGTCTATCTACGCCTCTAAAACGTTTATACCGATTCACCTTTGCTGCTTTTTAACTACACATAGTAGGTGTCCTCTTTTACCAAAGGCGTTTCCCATGTTCCCGCGTTTTTGCCGGTGCAGTCTTGCTCCTGTGAGGTTATGTAAGGAGCAAGACAGCCGGTAACCTCGGCCTGGTTAGGTTCGGCCAATCGCCGCCCATCTTCAATGTCGAGTTCCGGTCCAAGGTTCTCGATTGACCTTCCGGTTGGCCTCCGGATGTTTCCTCCTTTGATAGGCGGACATAGAGTAATGACAGTGTCGTGACGAGAATGACATCTTCACAGGTTGTATTGTACTTGGTGGCTATGTTTGGACATGGCCATAGAGTGAGCCTAATATACCTTGTGCCAAGGGCCTAGGGAAGAGACACAGTTACCAGGTAGTGTCTGTCATGACTAAACAGTGTCTTTGTCATGAACGCCAACCCGGTACCCCCCTGATACTATAAGAAATTTTATGTCCTAATGGAAATAATTATGGCATTTGTCCAACTGTACTAGAAATTATTTGAAAAAATTTACCCATTGGGCCTACAGAAAAAAATATGGCTAATTTTTCAGTCTGTAGACAAATAAACAAAATTCAAATCAAGCGGAGTTGTCCCAAGTTCCGCTACCTAACAGGTACCAAGTTACTTATATAATGACGTACAAATATTGCAGGACATGTAAATTAGGGAAAACCGTCGTCTACGGGTCAGGTGGTATTATCCGCCCGGAAATTCCAAAATACATACCATGTTCTGTTAAGGCGGTCCCACACTTCTCGCGAACAGGCCTGAACATTTCGTCCCGTATGTATTCAAAAGTTCGTGGAGCTCCCATACTTACCGAATACTCCAAACATTTGGAGTTCGGGCGTATTCGCGAGAAGTGTGGGGGATCGCCTTTAGTGTAGTAGCCTAAACATCGATGACGTTGCGACGATGGGGGGGGGGGAGGAAAGCTCTTTTGCAATACTTAATTACTGTTGTCATTTTGTAAAAAGGTCCTGCAACTGAAAGGCAGAATAAAGAAAGGCCTTCTCATATTATGTGAGCTTTTTATACATAGTACAAGCTAACTCCTAAAATCACTTAAAACTCCGCCCCACTGGCATTCACAATTATGTTCACTTTACTATCACATGCCTGATATTGGAATGATCAACTGAAATTTAATAGGAAAATATTTACATAATTCAAACAGACCTAGTACTCTCATACTTTCAATCTTATGGGGCCCCACCCTACTGGCATTCTAAAGTTGTATGTTTGAAATTAACATTGTTAACCTTAAGAAGTCACGATTTTAAAGACCATAAGAACTATGGAAAAATAACATCAAATTAGAGCTTATTGGGTGGCCATAGCCATTGGTGGTACACTTATTAAGTTATGCAATTTCTGTCTAATCACTTAGTTTGAGTATGTATTCATGAGCATAAAATCAACACTTGACAAAAACTTAATTTTTTACAAAATTATTTTACACAGTGCAAAATGCCTGGCACACACCAGGCTAAATGTATTGATCGGTTTCTTTAACTCAAATAAGATAGATGGGCCTTTCATTTAATCTGATAATGGCTAGATATGGACAATTTTGCATAAGTATTTGAAGTCACCTCTTTGCCACACAGTTTTTGAAGATTTAATATACCTCACTTTTAAATAATACTGTTTAAGATTTCAGCAAAATAATATAGTATATTTCACTACTAGTCACGAAAGTGACCTAATTTGGGCAAGATATAATTTTACATGCAAAGCGAAGCTGAGCGTGGAAAATGCTATAGAGTCCCGAAATAGGACTTTTGTGACGAGTAGTGAACGATACTTTTCATCACAATGCAAATAACCATACTAAAAAGTTATCTGATATTTCATAGCCTAGTAATTTTCTATAAGTAAACACAACACAGTTTTACAATTCATTTTAGTGTTAAAGTCAGCTGTTTGAATACAGAATCGTCAAAAATAACAAAATCTCACTGGTGCTCCTGTTGAGTAAAACGGGAACTTCAATTGTGTAAGACAGGAAAAGTAATGTTTAGGACAGGCCAAGTCAGATGATCATTTTTTGTTTTGTTACAAGGAAATCGATAATTTTCGTAGATCTCAGGTGCATGTTAAGAGGGGGCTCCAACCCTCTGCATCTACCTGCTTCTCCCATAAGACCAATGTTAACTTTCAAAGTCCGTCCCTCCTCAACGGGTGGTCCAAAATGAATTATTCATGGTTCGTTTTAAAGATCAAAAATATACTTAGCGATTTCAGTAAGCAGAATTTCGTTATCATAAATAATTCGCACATAAAAAAATCGTAAATATTGAATATTTTGGAATTTTATTGATCCATTATTATTTGCGATATAGAAATTCTGCTTACTGAAATCGCTAGGTATATTTTTGCTCTTTAAAATGAGCCATAAATCAACGATATCGAATAATTCCTTGAGGAGGAACCAGCTTTGAAAGTTAACATTGGACTTATGGGCGAAGCACGTAGAAACGCGAAAAGTTTCGTGATTGAAGCGCCCTCTTAATGGGCTATTTTCAAATACAGAGTGATGAAAACAATATTTATTCAATAATTATAATAGAGCCTCCATTATAGTAAAGGAGTCTCAATGTATCCTTCAATGTTATTTAAATAACATGAACTCACCGTCACCAACAATGAATTTCAAGCAATATCCTGGAATGCTGTAGAGTTTGATGAATGATGGGTTTCCCAGGATAGAATTGGAAGTTTAGCCAATAATCCAAAAGAATATAAGCTAAGTTATAGTCATTAAAATACTTACAAGATACAAATATTATTTTAATTAAAAAAAGTAATCTACAGTATCACACTAAATAAAGTTTTGGCTCGATTTCTTAACATTTACATACTGTTGGTTTTTTTCTAGGAAGTTTAGACCAGGGGCGGATCCAGAGGTCATGTCTGGGGGGGGGGTCACCGAAAGTTACCCCTCCCCTCTCCCTGTGGATGGTCCCTGGCACCCCCATTATTGTTTTTAACTATATGAATTTATACAACGAATGAAAGTAAGTTAACATAATATATCAATAACCTTGTACTCAAGAAAAAATCAATCTTAACTTTATAACAAAACGTATTTGAAATCTGCAATACTGAACTATACTACGCGAAGATACAATTAGGAATGAGGCTGACAGCCAAGGTCAACCACTTGAAAAATGAAATTTCGAACAACATTTTTACGAAAAATAAAATACTTGGCGCATCAGCTTTTCTTTGCACGCAATTTAATCTTTGTTTCCTCTTATTTAACATATAATTCGAGGAAATTTTTGCTTCTAGCCTAGCCACTGGATATTTATTGCCTAGCAACGGATTACGCGGTTTTAAACAAAAATCAAACCTACCCTGTAAACAAAATACCGCTGATAGCAAACGACGGTAGGCGGGCGAAATCTAGTAAAAAATCACCGAATACAATTGTAGCAACCTTTACTGCTAAAATTTACCTCCAAGACTAGGTTGAAAACACTGAATTTTGTCTGTCAACTGGCAAAACTGCAACAACTTCACAATACTCGGGAATATCCATGTTTTTGTTAGAAGCTTTTAGGTTAAATACATGGATCTAAGTAATGTGTTATATACTAAAATGTAAGTTTAAAATTTCACCTGTCTAATGGTTGTATTTTATTTCATTTAAAGGAACGTTTAGGTTCGTTAGTTTGAATTTTATGTAACCTTGTAGACGGAAGCGGCAAAATTTGACTCACGGAACTGAAAAATGGGGTTTCGGGAGGCTTTTGATGCTTACATTTTCATTCGGATTTATTCAAACTTTCATCGTATGCCTGAATAATAAAATAAAACACAAAAATTCTTAGGTTTGGGGGGGGCGACCGCCCCTACCGCCCCCGGTTTAGACTGGTTGGCTAACAAGTGAACTAAATCCTCTTTTGACCTTGTCCTGATCTACTGGAGGATTTACCTTCTGAATTTCCCAAAGCATTTTATATCAAGACATGAGAATTAACAGGAGTGCATGTATCCCCTCGTGGATAGAAACTGTGAATGTTTATGCATACAACTGGACAGAATACTGCAGTAAGGCTAGTAGCAAATTATTCAGTGACAAAATGTCAATTACAACAAAGTGTTTTAGCATATAATTACTAGGGGTGTGCGAGTACTCGAAACTTCGAGTTTTCGGCCGAGTATTTTAATACTCGAACTCGACTCGAAATTTTCAAAACTACTTGAAAGTTCGAGCGGGTATTTCCCGCCGATCGTGACCCGTAGTAACGGCCGCAAAAAGCAATCGCATCACGTAAAATCGGCCGAAAATGACGACCGCGAACGACTGCGACCGGCCAAAACGCGTAGTAACGGCCGCAAAAGGCGATCGCATCACGTAAAAACGGCCGAAAATGACGACCGCGGACGATTGGAACCGGCCAAAACGCGTAGTAACGGCCGCAAAAGGCAATCTTACCACGTAAAATCGGCCGAATATGACGACCACGAACGATTGCGACCGGCCAAAACGCGTATTAACGGCTGCAAAAGGCGATCGCATCACGTAAAATCGGCCGAAAATGACGATCGTTCCGCGTAATTTTGGCCGTGACTTAATGATTTCGTCGTTTAATATTGATTATAAGCGATGTCTGGACCAGGTGAAATTGGCTAAATGACAACCGGGCCCTGTTTCATCTGCCGGAAACGAATCTCAAACCGTGTTTTGTTTGTCAATATGTAATCCAGTTTGATTGTACTGGCCAAAACTTTGCACTGCTACTCATGTATTAGTTAGAAAAGAAACCATGTTTAGATTATCAAATCTAGGGTGGTATCAAAATTCTTCTACACTATTTTAAACCACCAACTGATGGCAAATACTCGCTTGAAAATACTCGAAACTCAAAAATAATTAGCACTACTCGACTCGACCCCTGATAATTACTAATGCGTACAACCCAAATCACTCACCCTTATGTTTGTTCACTGCTTACATCACTGGAGACATACCCCACGTACAATAAAACTGGGCACAAACCTGATCCTTCTCTCACAAGTGGTGGGGCCACACTTGAGTCTTTTTGTTCCACTTTTTAAAAACAGAAATAACACAGGGACATGTCTTACCTTTGGGTAAATTGAAATTAATAAAACTGTACAAGCATATGCTTTACCTCCAGGTAAAGGGGGTAAAGTATTGTCAGGACATGGAGAAAGGTAGGATTCAGGAAAATTTCCTACCTGGGAGAAGCTGTAAACACAAATACCGAACCCTGAGCACAGATTGTATCCATGGTGTAAATAAACATCACAAACTGAGACCAAGGAACTGAGCCTCTTGTGTCACAAATTATCAATGACGGGATTTCTTTAGAAGACGTAGCATTAATAATGATTGTCTGTGATTGTTTCAGATATTCATTGACATAGAAACCCGAATATGTCACTACATATACATCAGGCCATAGTTAGTTGTAATTCCAACAAAGGCTAACAATTAAAATTTAGAAAGTTAACTTGTTACCATTATTAAACATTAGAATAAAACAATTTAAAGTAGTACTGAATTTGAGGTGGCTATCAAACATATTGTATTGCCAACCTATTGTAATGGAAAAAAGTTTAAATAATTGCACTTCCATTTAAAAATCCCTACACCAAAGAGGGGGAAGAAACAACACAGTATAGTTAGTGTCATGGGTAAAGGCACAGTTCCCCAGGTAGAGCATCCCGAGCTAATCCTTTGCTCACAAACCACAACTTTTGATGGGAGCAGCCACTAGAATTTCTAATTAATTTAAATTTCCTGTTATATCAGTAACGGAACATCGTAGAACTGTGATTCAAATTTTATCTTATTCGTCTACTTTGGACGGAAACAATGAGCCATCATTTTGTGCAGTAGGCCACTGACCTAATGGATAAATTTACGAGAAATTCTAGTAGGACATGGAATTTCTTGGAAAGAACTGGGGGCTGCAGGCCGTGCTGTGTGGCCCCTCCCAACAAAAGCTCTGGTTTGTCAGCAGAGGATTAGGACGGGATGCTCTAACTGAGAAACTGTTCCTTTACCCATGACACAAACTATACTCATTGAATTATAAAATGTTCAATAACGACAAAGGTAAAACAACAACACAAGGAAAACACCAACTTTAGCAAATATCTTTTTGTATTAAATGAAATTTCACTGTCGAGTTATGATTAGTAAATATAAATACACAATATAACTTGACCGACCGTAAACTATCCACATTCTTACTTATCTACAAACACTTCTGAGGCTGTACACGGGAGATGAAGCACTCGGGGCCACTGACGACTCTTGAAACACAACTTCACAAGCTCACGTTACAACACTTCACAATTATCTATCAATTAAAATCAGTCTTATTTTTTATTGACTGTTAAAGCGCGACTAAAATTAAAAAAAAGGGCTTGTGAAACTGTATTTACACGGGTCTTTGGCTAAATATCGACAGATACCCGAATACGCTTTTGATACGATACCTTAAGGAGAGCGATAAATCGATTATCTCTCATGCCGACTACAAAAATGCATTAGAAAATACAGCGAAAAATAATACAACTCTCATATTAATTAATGATTAAATCAGTAATATTTACGAAAAACAAAAATCTAAACTACACATATAATACATATTCCATCGTATGAGTCCGAACGACCCGGAACGGGCCTTGACAAAAACATTCAAGAGGCGACATCGAGAGTGCAAAGCCCGTAGAACAACAAAGAACGAAGAGAACGGAGGTTTAGGAGCTGGTGGCCCAGAAGGAGGGGCTGTAGTTCTGCTGCTTGCTGCCGGCCTTGTTGGGCTGAGAGGCGGTCTGGGTGCGGGGGCCGGAGTTGGCAGCTCCGTCCTGCAACACCACCACACATCGCGTTACAGCTTCATTGCTAGACTCGGTGGGGGTGAACTCTGCTCTGACACACACAAGGTATCAGTGTGATAGCATGCCACCCTTTAAAGTTCGGTACACAAAGCTCTAAACCAATACTAAAATTTGTCAACCAAACATTTTGGTGTGGCTCTTGGATGATATGCTGGCTGAGAGTAAATCACGTCTTCACTTCTTGTGAGTAAGCATATTAAACATTACCGTCTATAACGTAATGGCCTGGTATCATGGGTCAGTTCCATGACAGCTGTTGTGAAATGTATCGTGCAACCATTCTGTGAAGACGACATATTGTTTTCATTAATTTTTTGCGTTTTTTATTTTGTTTGGTATGTCAAAATATTTAATATTGTGGTGCTGGACAAGGTCAATATCACATCACTCACAACCGTTATTGCTCTGCAATGTGTAAGTGTTAACCAAGGAGCACAGTTGTATTAAAGGGCTGCGATAAAGTTCTCCATTAACTCATAGAGCATCAAGAGTTTTTCGGTGGTCATATCCAAAAAGTGTCAAAGTGACAACAATTTGCAAGGGTAAAACCCTACAGCCAGGCTTGTATTCAACTTGGAGTGTAGTGTTAAAAAAAAAAAACTGTTAAATTCACACTCTGGATGTGCTTTGCAACAATATATCGTCACTCTACTACATGAGCTATCTCATGAAAGAAAAACCGAGTAAAACGATATATCAATTACAAGAAAACGAATCGAAAGTCAATGCACAAATGTATATTCAAGACAATTTTCGGTTGACTTTACAGCATAATTAATAGGAAGACGATATGATATGTCATCACATGGTTCTCAAAGAGTCAATCACAATCATGATGCCGTAACATCGCTAATGATGAAGCATAGTACTATTACTTTCATGAGGCAACTCCACTATAATATCACCAGATTTTATTAATTACGACAAATAATTTTCTCTCAGTGTTAGAAACTTAAATGATCACACCAATGAATACATTCGGTTGGCACTTTAACGGGCGCAGAAAAAAATCACCTGATAATTCCATTCATGCTGTGTAATGAATAACTAACACCCCCTAGGCCCCTATGATTTTCAACATTTTGTGCTTTGTAATTTTTGCATATCTTATCCTACATTGCAATCATGTAAGTGCCCCTCAATATTTAAGGTGAACAAACTTTTCCGACAAGAAATTTCTGATAAAATAAAACTAGGGGTGAGCGAGTACTCAAAATATTATTTTTCTGAGAACTCGAGCATAATTGGCACTACTCGACTCAACTCGAATAAAAAAATCACTACTCGCACAACCCTAAATAAGATCTACCGACACAACCTTCCAGAATGTCGTGGAGGGTTAGTAAGGATGTCTCTTGACTCTTGACATCTAAAAAAAATCCAGATAATCCAAATCTTTTGATTTGCCTGCCTTTTGATTTACACTTACGCTGCTTTCACACTCACCAGTTGTAGGCAGTTGACACATGCTAGTCAAATATCAGCTAATATTTTACCAGAACATCAATACTTGCACAACATACCTATAATTCCGGTGCGAAGATATATGGCTATCTCTTCGTATATGTATAACTTTTCTTACATGAATATTTCTTTTGTTGGTGTTAAGTAAAAGTTAAATATAAACATACATTTTACCAAATACAAAAAATTTATTATACAAATTGATTATACTATACACATTATTTTCAGCAGGTAGAGCTTTTCAATCATAAGTGAAGATGAAATGGATTTTTATATTTAAATCATATAAATATTTCTAATCCTTCATTACTCCATCGAATTTATTACAAAGTCAAAGTAGTATAAGAAGCCAAAAGAACATTTGTTGTATTAAACAAAAATAAAATATAATAATAATAATATATAATAAAATTTTTATGTATTTTAAAATAACTATCAGCAATTAAATATTGTAGTTAGTTTAGTTCACCGAAAGTCAAACAAGAACTTAAATGGCAGATAACATACAGAAAGCATGCAACTTTATAGCATCTTAATAAATTTGGAATTGTTATTAAAGCATATGAGTTAACTTTAAAATAATCTTTTGGATTTATAATATGTGCGATGCAGTACTGGACTGCCGAGAAAATATTGCTCTGTATGAAAGCGTGCACAAGGTCACATCTTGAACCGGACTGAAGCCGGTGCAAGGTATGCAATGTGCCGTTGCCGGCTAATGTGAAAAGAGCCATAACCTTCTTGATGAGACTTATGGAATTTGGGCAGCTGACTTTTCACTAGCCATCAGTGCGTGTGAAAGTAGCGTTAGCATCCGTTGATCTGGACATTGCAGTCTGAGCGATTACTAGAGGTGTCTGTAGTCTGCTTTGATTGAACTCGACGCAACTACATTACCAGTTGTTGTATAAAAATGGTCTCATAGACAATTAAACAAAAAATATTGTTCAGATAAACGTCTTCATAAATAAACTAAACTGTGTCTACGTTTGCATACTCAACTTACCATACAACAAAAGTTTTTTTACATTTCTATCAAAAATATTATCAATCTGCAGTATTGAAAAGAAAGGTGATATATTTTATCGTTTTAACACATAACTGACCCAAGTAAGCTGAAATTTGCATGTGGGTGCCAATTTAAATGGACTAAAACTCTTCCCATCCGTCTGTCTTTTGACGTTTCTAAAATTCCTTAGGGCTCTGGCGTGGTTTTCTTTATTCGTATGGAAATTGGTTTGTTTATTGACTACCATCGTTTCAAAAATTGCCTATAACATTTACATTTCATTTGGGTTTCTATGCCTCCACAGTTTTCGTAAGAACAACTGGACCAACTAGCATCGTGTATCAACTAAAGAGTTATAAACAAAATTCATAACTACAAGTCAACTCTCGATTATCCGGGGCAAAGACTGGTTGGAGGGTCACAGATAACTCAAAACCACGGTTAAAACAAAGGGATTCAATAAATTGAATATTACAAACATAATGACGGTTTATTAACATTTTTATACTACAATATTGTGTTTTAATGTCATTTAAGATAATTTATGTAAATTAAATACTTTTGAAAATCTTGAAATTGTGATAAAATCTACAATCACGATAATAATAGTTAATACTAGCAATGGCTGATAGCAGTAAATACTATACAAAATGCCAAATGATATTTAATAGGTTAAAGATCTCTACACCGAACCCTCTAAACTACACCGAACAGTATGATAATTAATTCTGCAGTGGGGGAAAACCCCGTAATGGTGAACAGAGGCGGGAAGGGTGATTGTTTTGAAATGTTTCTATTTTTAGCCATCCACGTCTGACCGTCCGTCCGTCGCACTGCCTAGCCAGGTGCAGTGTCTAGAGCAGTGTCAAGGTCATCGCTCCCCATCACGCGCCCACGGCTCATTAGCGAGATGACAGGCTCTAAGATTGTGTTGTGTTTACTAAATTGTTTGTATAGTATTTATTCTGATAAATAAAGTAAATTAAATACAATTATGGAGATAATTTAGCAAAATAAATTGTTATTATTGCTCTATTTATGTTTAGAAGAGGATAACAAAATAAACCTTTAGTGACCCCGGTTAAACCGCAAACCGATTAACCCGCTCCCGGATAATTGGGAGTTGACTGTATCTAAAAATGTGGTTTATTTATTCATGTGATTTTATTACTCTTTTTGAAAAATGTTTCTTATTGAAGATAATAATTTGTACAGACCATAATAAATGCATATATTGGCACAGTAAGTTTCACTATTATTGTTAATAAGGTTAAAAAACAAGGGTTATTTTTAACAAGGTTTGGTTGGTTAATGACCAAACCTCATCAAAGAGTTGGACTGTTTATTCAACTGGGAGCTGGGATTTGTCTACAATCGTCAAATGAAATATTTACTGTTGTTCGACAAACTCGGTATAAATATCATGTGATTTATTTTTTGTTGTTTAAACTGACACTAAGTCCAAAGAGTCACTTCTAGACATTTACACTAATTAAAAGTTTAGCATTTCGTGGACACCCTGTAAACTTAATAATATTTCCCAAACTAAGACACACACAGATTTGGCTATGATGTTTATTTCATACTTATATTAAAATGTAACCTTCTTCATAGTAATATACATTTAGGGCTTACATCTAAATGTATATTTTATTTTGTGTGATAAGATTGTTATTTTATGATGATGATTGTTATGTGCAACACTTGTTATGCAAACAACCCAAATAAAACCTAGTTTTATAATGAAATTGATATTTTAATTTAATTTTTTTCATGATTGAAATCAATACACCTGATAACTGCTTCACGGAATTCATTTGAACATGCTTCTAAATGAGTCATTAAAGTTGAAAAAGTGATTACTTGATTGGTGTGAATCATTGGAATTTTAAACTATGGGATGCTCTGTATATAAAAACAGTATATTGAAATATGGAAAACTCGTCTTTTTAATGTGAGGTGGTAAATGTAAAACAAAATATTTCATAACAATACCTAGACCTCAGTATAAATTTAATGAATTTACAACTGAAGTTGATGTCAAAAAGGTAAAAGAAGCTTATGAATTCACACTGAACAAATAGATTTTTCACAATAGAAAACATCGAGACACCCATCAACAAAAAAATACAGACAAAATAACCATCGAATTACAGTTATGGAAATGGTTAAAAATCTAGATGAAGTAAATAAAAAAGTATTTTTTAGTTGACGAAAGTTATATTCAAAAAGTATAAAACCTTGTTTAAACCTAAACAAATACTGTGAGTTGAATGTAAACCAACTGAATATAATTTTATGTGAAAATAAATCAAGTAAATTTAGACTCGTGTTTGAAATAGAATCGAAGGTCATCTGAGTAAGCTAATGTTGAAATTCACAAGTGACTTGTTACTGATATCGATGAAAAAACAAAAAATGTTATTAGTAACGAAAAGAAAAAGCAAAAAAAGCCGTCAGCGTTAGACAGGTGGGAGCTTGTCGGGTGAGGTTAGCAAACAAATGGCGGACAGTTACATTTCCACTAATCTCGGGCGTGTGTTGATAACGGGTCAGTTTCAGTGAAAGAAAATGGAAATAAACTACGGAATCGGTAAAAAACGTTTATTAGGTAAGAAAAATTTGAGATCTCTTGTGTACATTAGGATGTGTGAAAACAATGGACAAAACATGAACACGAGGAGACGTACAATTAGTGGAAATGTCTGGAGTTGATTGTCAAACATTTAACATTACGGGGCTGTACTGACCATTCGCCTCCCATGGTTCCTCATCTCAATCTGTAAACAAGACAACAGCTACAGTATCACGGCACCATTACATTGCTGTACTAACACACTTCCGAGCATCCATCCATCATCTTAGAGAAGTCACAGGAAATATCTCAAATTTTGCTTTTTATGGGAAAATGCTATCGTTACAGGAAATGTTACTGTTGGATTTAAAAGTGTTATATCAGGGTGTCCACTCTATACCTTTGTAACAATTTGACTTTCAAAATCTTGTTTTGAGTATAATCCACACAACTGACTACTACTACTACCAGCCCAAAATTAATGTGCGGTTGAAGGATAGATTGGTATTCACCCAATCTTTCTCTTTTCTCTCACCGACATCGTCACAGCTGATAGCTGATCGTTACTCAATTTAAGCCGGACTTCTATTGGTTTACATTTACATCTCCTTAACATTGTTATAAAAGCTAACACATGCATTAATAAAACAAATAATAGTCTGCTATCTAAAACAGATCCCCTTGGACCTTGGAATTTTGGAGTAAAATAGAGTAACTATGGGAGGACAGTCAGATGTTGATTTCAATCGCACATTAATTCTAGACATATTATATACATAACATATTTCTAAGTTTATATTCAATGTTAACTGGTGCTTAACCTCGAATTAGAACTAACACAAGAAGGTAATTATCGAGTACAGATCTGCCTGTGGTTGTTCTGTGTTTACTGCCCAGAAAAAAAAACTATGCCTAAGGAATTTAGAGGGTAAATAACTTGAATAACTAAGAGTACAATTAATTGCACTTAGAGGTGAGTGTTAACACCAGAATCCCTCTCTTTCAGATTGTTCTCATTCCAAACTACACAATGGTTAGAACAGATATGTTTCTAATTTCAGATCACACCTAAAACCCTTATTGCAGACCTAAAACCCTTATGGCACACCCCTTAAGCCGTAATGACCTAGAGCAGTCGGCTGACCCTACACAGTCATGATACGCTAATACAATCAAATCTAGATGCGTACGATGATAATGTTGTGTCGACAAGACCAGTTGCATGACTTCCATACAAGACTCGGCCCACACTCTTCGTGAATAGACCCGAACGTTCACGCTTATTACAAATGCTCGGACATATCTGCGAATAGCGTAGGATCATATTAAGCCAGCTTTCTAGATATCGTCCGCAGAGCTCCCTAAAACTATAATTATTTTCAAATACCCATACTCTTCCCAAGTTTAACAGTGGAATGACCAATCTGGTCTCTACCAGATAGGTAATTTGTTCGTTCTTCCCTATCCACCACCTGAATAAATTTGAAAAAAAAATACATGGGCAGAAAGTTGTATAACAACCTGCCAGCAGAACTGCGATTGAATAAACTGGCGAGGAGCTGAATACAGCACTAAGTGAATGGATTGTCAGAAGACCACTGTACTTAATTGAAGAAATCTTCCAAACGGAGGCTTCCACATGGACTCAACCACCAACACACATAGCTACACACCGAGTCTGCTTTAAGCTTGCCAGAATATTACTTGTATTGACGCCATTACTGAACTTGACATTAATGCAAATAAAGAGATTTTGATTTTTGATTTGATCTATCGCTCGGCTTATTACTGATGATCATTTAAATTGAAAACCAAAAACATTACATCGCTGCATTGTAATTCTGCTAGTGAATATTGTTTATAAAAATAGGTTTTCTAGTTTGATTCCCAAACCTAGAAAATTAATACTCGTCTCCCAGTTCCACGAAGTAATTCTCAGCTCATTCACAGTAAATTTTCAGCTATTTCCCCGTTGAGTGGCCACTCTGTTGCTTGTTATCGGAAGAAATGGCTGCTGAGCGGCGGGTTTACAGTTTTGAAGACCCTGGGCCAGGTTTTCTTAACGAACCCGTTTCCGAGAATGTCAATTGATATATCAACTAAAAAATTGAATTAGAGTCAAATTAGATACAAGTTTACTAGATTGACTCACTACACACATCCAAGACAAAAATGTACCCATATCTAAAAAGTATTTTTAAACTGAACGTACACACATTATGTAAAATTATTAGAAAGCAAGTTTGAAAAAGTGGGAAAACTACGAAGTTTATCAGAGAATGAGAAAAAATAAGCAGGTGAATTCATAAGAGGTAACAATAAGTTAACTCTGATTGATTTTTAAATCCATTTGATTAGCCCCTGGACTATGTTCAAGGTATGAAATTTTGCACTTGCAAAGAAACATGTTGGAAATTTGTTGGAAATTTTGGTAAGTCTGATTTTTACTTGTAGAGCTAATTGTCACATAATCACAATCCTTCGGTTGGGCTCAATATAAAATAACTTACGTAATCCGAAGACTGTAGATTACTTTAAAATAACATTTGGACAGAAAACAATAAAAAATTTCTAAAAACACTGTTTGAATGTATTAATCACCGTATCGGAATGGGTTTGGAATGAAAGAGTACACAAAAACTGGTATCAGTGTAACAGTGTATCGGCATGCAGCGCACTCACCTGGTGGAGAGGCTGGTGCATCAGCGTGGCTCCGGAATGGTGTTGCTGGTGGGGGGGTAGCGTGGAGATGAACAGGTGAGGCGTGTACGTCCCACTGGGCGCTAAGCCCGTCTGGCTGCCCGTCAGGTTGAACGGAGGTGGCGTCCCCGAGTGGAAGCCCGCCTTGTCGTACGACTAAAACAGCGACAATAACACATCGTGTTAAACTGGTATAAGGCAGAGACGGCAAGATTTTCTTGCAGCTAGGAAAAACATTTATAATAAATCTTCCAGTTAGCGATACATTTCCAACAGTCAGATCAGCTTGCTGGGAGGATCGCGCCTTAAGACAACTCAACTGATTAGACCGACAGTAGTGATGTGTCAAAACCAAAACTTCAATCTCAAAACCACCAAAACTTTGGAAAAGTTTCGGTTTCGAGATTCGATCGGTGAGTTTCGAGAATCAAAACTCAAAACTGCTGAGATTTTTTGTGTCTTTATTGTTGTTTTTTTAACAGAAATCACGCCCGTGTTTCGATCAATAATGCAAAGGTCAAAAGCCTACTGTCATCGGTCGTCTACCATCACCTTTTTTGGATTATTGATTTTTTATTTCTGAAAGAAAAACTCTAACCAAAATATATAATTAGTTTTAATTAATTTTTCTGGATTTACTTTTCATAACCATACCCAGGCAAGTAAATAGGGTTTCGCGACTTGAGTTTCGAGATTCGATTTTGTAAGTTTCGGTTTCGGTTTCGAGATTCGAAATTTCTGGTTTTGACCATCACTAACCGACAGCTATACCAAACCGGACAGTATTTAAAGCTGATGCTTGATGAGTTAAAGAGTGCACTTCCTTTCAACAAACCCCTCTATAACCTTTGATAGGTTTAGCTGCCTCTTCGAGGCAAAACTCAAGAGTTTGCTTTAACCACCTCAGAATTGAAATCAGCTCAGTTCAGGTTAGCTTCCTATTTTCAGGAATTACCTTATTTCTTCTTGGCGGTATGGGATTGCAGTGATAGTGTTATTAATTAATCTTGAGTGGCTACTCATCACCAGGAAAAACATTTCTGGTGATGAGTAGCCAATCAAGATTAATTACTTATTTCTGTTCTCATGCACAGCAATTTTAAACTACTAGTAAAAAATATACATGCCGTACAAGTATTTTTTATGGACTGGATGATTTCAGCTGATCAGTTCTCTTTAGGAGACGATCTTTTTATTTTTTGTCATTTGTGTGATGCCTAAACAAAGTATAAATTGGAAAACGGTCGCCTGAAAGATCAAACTGGGGAAACCTTCCATGCATTCATTAGCAAGCATGAAAGAATTAATTTGGCAAGCTGGAAAACAAAATTTGCTACAACAAACACAGTGTGGACGGAGTTCTGAAAGTACGATGGAGTGTAAAATTAAAGTTCAGCAGCTGCTGCTGCATTCTCCAACACTCACATTAACCTTGTTGAGTGTGGCGTGGCCCTTGGTATACAGGTCGGCGGAGGTGGTGGGGGTGCCGCCCGCCTTGGTCTGGGGTGTGGCGGAGTAGCCGGCCGCCCCACCCACCTTGTAGCCGTCCGCCGCCGCCTCGTAGCCAGACCCGTAGCCGGCCGCCGAGCCGTAGCCGGGGCCCTTGTACTGGCCTGACGTAGAGTTACCCGCCGCCGCCGTCGGAGCCATCTAGCACAGTTGTAAATAACTAAATCATCTTCACTGCACAGATTTTAGAACATGACCTTTTTTAAAACAAGTTTTGATAACTTATCTGATTTAGAGTTATGTATACAAACACAGGGTACAGGCATGAAACACAATTTTTTAAGACATTTTTGGGTTATCAATATAATAATAATAATTAATATGAACTAAACTAGCCAATAGCATTTTAAAAGCCAAGCATTTTAGTGTTCAGTTTTTTTGCATTAGGAATTTGTACGTTTTAACAAACAAATGTCAACAGAAATCAATGAAATCATAGTAAATTGCATTGTTTTCATTAACTTAGATGATGAATTACATCTTAAAACATCAGACTATTTATAAAATAAAATGTAAAGGTCATGTTATATGTCCAATGTTTTTTACCTATTGCGCAAATTACCAGGATAAAACATTTTTATTAATTTATTAAATTAGTTTTATAGGATACTGCTACCTTAAAGGTCACTTACTAAACCATCATCAGAAATATTCAGTGGTTTTACTATCACCCACATTTCCAAGATGTTAGCATGCACAAACGTCAACATGTGAGTTTCTAACTTCTTAACCAATAGATAGGAAAAGTTTAGTTTCATCTTCCCAAGTCAAGCCGTTCGTCTTTAATCTGTTTAGGACAACTTACGTTAAGATGACTGAATGGTTTGTCCCTTGCACTCACCGGGTAGAGCGCCGTGGGCGTGGTGAACTGGTAGTTGGTGGGGAAGCCGCCGTAGATGTAGGTGTAGCCCGGCGGCAATCCCGCGGGGTTGATCATGGGCTGCTGGTGGCCCGTCGTCACGTTCTGACTGAGCGTCGATGGCACGGGCGAGGCGTTGTCCGCGCGCGCGAACCTGCCGTCCGACATGGAGTAAGCGACGTTGCCTAGACTCGCGTCCCGGCCGGCCGTGCCCGCGCCGCCTTGCTGCTGGAAACTCATGTCGAAGTAGCCAGTTGGCTGCAACACACAATGATGTATGTAATTTTAATACAACAGTTGAGTTTCACGCAAAACTACCAATCCTTGAAAAGTATTTTTAGGTAAAACTAATCTTCTATTTTATTCCTCTAAAGCGTACATAGTGTATGGAGACATCAATTTGTCATTTTTTTATTTTGAGTGAATGGTGGAAGTGTTTATTTTTGATGCTCCTGAACCCAAGTAGGCCTAGTTGGTTTTTCCTGAGATAATGTCGGTTTGCCTGTCAGGGATTGAAAATAAATTAGGTTACATTAGGATAGGTTAGAAAATTACCTTTATTCATGAAGCACACAAGTTGTACAAATCAGTAGAAGGGAAGAATACTCCCGTCGCAGCAAACCTGCATACTCAGCGAATTTGCAATGGAGATATAAATGTCTTAATACCACATAAAGCCACTTACCAAGTTTCATAAAAATATATTCACAAATAAGCGATATATACAATTTTAATTATTCTCCATAAGAATAACATTGGGGCTGAGTCAAAGGTTTGCTGCAATAAGGAACACAACAAATGGGGTTTTATGCTAATATCAATATAATTCAACTAGGTGAAGTCGTATACCAGTTTTTATTAATTTATATTCATAATTAAGGCAGACAGAGCATTTAATTATTCTCCATAAGAATAACATGGGGGCTGAGTATGCAGGTTTGCTGCTACGGGAGAATTTGGCAACAAATTTTTTTATCAAATATCAACAGATCACAACGAGATGAAACTATATACCAAGTTTCGTCAGTGTACGTTCTTAAATAAGTCAGATATAAAAATTTTCTTTTCCTCCATAAGAATAATATTAGACAACGTACTGTGTTTAGCACTTTCAATATATCGGTAACCAATTAACGTAGAGGAATGATCGAAATACCAAATTGTGTGTTTTTTTAAGCTGAATCAAATGGTGAAAACTAAAATTTGACTATTTCAAAAATTAGATGTAACAAATTCAAAAAACCCATTTTTGGGGTACAAAACCCCCCCAAAATACCCCTTCGGATAGAGCGATCTGGCTGGTTTTCGAACGGACACACACACACACACACACATATATATATAGTTTCGAACGAATGGTGTTTTCGGGGTCTGGGGACCTCAAAACGAAAAGTTATCATGGTCCCGGCCCTAGGTCTTACCATGCCGACTACGGTAATAGCTTCTTCCCTTCAGGAGAAAATCGCTAATAAAACACTTTATTATGTGCACACAATAAAAGGTAATATTTTGGCTATACTTTGTAGCCTTTATCAAACTTAAAGACGAGTTCGCACGCAGCACGCTGACGTGAGGGAAGTGAATTTCCACATAAAAAACTATAAAAACTCAAAATCAGTTAAAAACATACATTTATTCCAATTTTTATTCAAATCTGAAAATATTGATTTTTTGGCTGTTCTGATGCTCCTGGTTCTATTTACCTGCAATGGTGGGAATACAGTTTTGCACATTATAAGGATAGGAGAAGGTCCAGTTAGGCTTTAACGTAGGCGTGAGGTTGTTGGGGATGATAAAAGTACAGCAACAAATGAATAATAGGCTTTTCTAATGTAAAATCCCCATAAGACAACGTACTGCGTTTGGTCTACACACATTTTCTTCTATAAATTGGTAAATAGTTATGCTAAAATGACGGGAGAGGGCTTAAAAGTTTCGCCTTACTAATTCCCATCTTTCTAAATAAATCAATTTTACATCCGGGGCTTTTCTGACCCTTTTTGGGCCCAAAAACTCAAAATTTCAAAGATTAATCCCCAAAAAAGGGGTTTAGAGTTTTCCGATTGTTTTTCCCAACGAACTTGTCCAACTGATTACAGAAAGGAATGTCCCTACCAAATTTGAAGTAAATCGGACAAAAAATGCGACCGCTAGAGTGCAAACACACACACACACACACACACACACACACACACACACACACACACACATATATATATATATATATATATATATATATATATGTCTATATATATACAATTTTGAACGACCCCCCAAAATGTGTTCAGGGGGTCACGTTAGGAACTTCTATGGTGGTCCCGGGCTTAAGTTTCACCGTGCGGGTCATGCTAATAGTTCACTTTCCAAAGGAAATTCACTAAAAATGGCAGTTAATTCAGAAAAGTTGTAGTACTATCTTTAAGTTTTATAAAGCCTACAAAGTACAGCTGAAATATTACCTTTTATTGTATGTGTGTTAAGTGTTCTTTCACTCATCAGTACTTTTTTTAAGTTAGCTGTATCCTATCTTTTTCTCTCTACTGAAATGATCAAGCCTTGTGCTTTTTCCTTTTAAATCTAACCAAAAGTTGTACAACATTTTTTAATTTACATAAATTATAAATAATTAATACATAATATAACAAAAGGTTTCAGAAAGTTCAAAATTAAATAAATAAATTTATAGATATCTTATCTAAGATTGTAAGTCTACTTTGAAACATGTATAAAAATCATCTATTTTATACAATCAGGGTTCCCACTCAAACTTAATAATCAAATTCACGGGTTTTTCACAGTTTTCAAGGTCTAAAAATGATCAATTTCATGGTCAAAATATTAAAAAACATAACCTATACCAGTCGTAAAACAATAACGCAGACGCGGGCACATCAAATACTAGTTAAAACTTTCCCACATTCCAATAACGATGTCACAGTAAATACTAGGGGTCTGCGGTGCACCGAAAAAATGGTACCGGTACCGGTACACAACTAATTACCGTCATCGGTTCGGTACAGAACATAACCCCGGTACAGATTCGGTACGGTACAGTTTACTGCTTCAAACAATAAACAGAGATAAGCTAAACAATGTTTAAGAAAATAAGTGGTTTAAATCTTGAAGACAAGAAAGTTTTAGACTAGGAAAGCGTGAGTGGCGAGGGGGGAGGGATCCGGTAATTGGCTATAAATCAGTTGTTTGTCAACATCATTCCTAGAGTGAGAACAGGAATACTATCTTTTAAATCACGTTCTTTCTCCATTATGATTTCAAATTAAACTGCTTTTATTTATGTATTATTATTATTGTTATTGAAGTATACTAGTGAAATTTTTAAATTATATTAAAAAAAGGTTTCAAAAATGGTTGAAAGCTAATTAAAAATAGCCACTAACTTGATAAATTTCAAATGGTAGCATAAATTTGTAATTGTTTTATTGTGCTGTGAAATTTTTACATACATATATCTGTTAAATGTTAGATTATCTTGTGTGGTTTTAGAAAATTAAACTGAAAATTATTATTAACAATAACCTAAATTTGTTTTTTGATGAGGTTAATAGCTAATTATTTTAAATGTGATATAGCCAAATTAACATTATATTACTGTACTACTTTTATTACTTTCTTTATTTTCCAGTTTTACATGGTACTTATGTTTAAATAAATGTACTGTAATATTTGTTATGGACTTCAATTTTGAATTTGGTAGTGTAATTAAATAATTTTAAGAGTTATTTTGATTTTAATCTTCAGTATTTAAAGGTCTAATTTTCTAATTTATAATTTCTTTTAGTTTCACATCATACACAGTTTTATTTAAGTTATCTGATAAGTAATTTTTGAATTTATTTCTCATGATTATTTCAAGAACTTGTATTAATACCTAATAATAACAATGTTAAAATGTAATACTCCAAAGATGCAGATTTTAAAACTATTTTTATCCATAGTATAGTTATTTATTTTTTTAATCAAATTAATAATACAAATTGTATATGACCTTAATTATTACTCAATAATTTGTTTATGATACATTCAAATTAATAACTAAATTAGTATATATGACGGTACATTGTACCGTACCGAATCTGTACCGAGAACCGAGGTACAAAATCTTTTACCTTACTGAACCGTACCGATCTGAAATTGTTGGTACCGCAGACCCCTAGTAAATACCATAAAAAAGTGAACCTTTAAAAAAATAAGAACTAAAGAACTCTATTAGAGTATCCTTGTTTTATTGTCGTCGTGAGTCATCGGTCTATCGGTTGCTGGTGCTGGCGGTTTCTACTTCGCTCAGTGTTGCCAATCTTTTTTCCTGAATTACCCTCAAATCTAAACTCCTGTATTTCAGTAAAGAGTGCTAATGAAACAAAGGAAATGTGCTTGGAATTTGATAGGTTTGAGGAAGCCGCCAATAGATGCCACTGATGTATCATTATTTTTTTAAGTTTAGAATAAAGAATGAAAATAGAAGTTACACACACCAGGTCAAATTTTTTGTCTCAATTTTTTCATGTGAGATATAATGGATTTATCTCAGCATGCCTTTTGCTGCTTAACAAATCACAGTATATAAATGACTAACAGCTGATGAAATTTCGTTTACGGCCATAAACTACAATTATGAAACAGCTAACGTTATCTACCTTTCAGTCTATCAACTGCTAGGATTAGGTAGGCGGAGACGGATGACAATAATCCCTGGTTTATATTTTCATTTTTTACTGTGTGGTTGAAGTTAAAACTTGCAGACATTACTGCAACTTAGCGGACTTCTTATCGCCCTGACACTCGTGACTCTAACATATTTTTAACATGAGACGATCACTCTACATGTAATCCTTGCATTTTAAGTCTGGTTTAAACGTGTACTCAAGCTTCATTTCTGTTAAGGAGTTTGTGAGTATTCGTCAGATTAACAAAAATCGGAAGGGCCACTAAAGTAGAGAAATTTAGTAATTTAATCATAAATAAAAAATATTGATTATAATAATAAGTACAAAACATAGTATAATATACATTTTTATATTTTTAAAGACTTTAGTAAAATTATTCCTTTTTTCCTTTGAAGTTCCAAATTATCACAAGTGTAATTACCCTCTAATTGGCAACACTGACTACGCACCGTGTACACGGAATGCACGTTACTGACGCAGTGAACAGCAGCTGTCTACTGTTGCTTGTTTACACTGACTTAATACAAAACAATAGGCAACTGACATACAGGAAAGAAGACGTATAAACTGTCTTACACAAGTGCCAGTCAGCAGTCGGTTGATAGTGTTAAAATCACCAGCACCTTAACAACTGTTGCCCGAGTTACTTTGCACCGTGGAAACGGAAACCAGAACCAGGCCTAAATCATCCCCACAGCTGCAATCTGCAAGTAGGCAGACGACGCGGTATTCACCGTATTAACAACTTACTAAATAATTCTGATGTACATTTTCCTATCTGAAAACAACTATTTTCCTATCTGATTTTCCTATATTTTCTGATAAGATTTTTTTTATTGTTTTTCAAGTTTGATATGTTTTTAAGGTTTGATATCGAAACTCACAGCTTATTCCAGTTTTTTTCACGGTATACAAAATTCATGGCTTATTCAAGGTTTCACGGTTTTCACGGTTGGGTGGGAACCCTGACAATGGATTATTCTTAAATGCAATTCTAGTTGGTCTTTACCTTTTAAGATCTGTTATTTCCTTTATATTTGTTAGCAAATGATTAAAACTGTATTCCATATCCGGAGGCCTCTTTGTGTAAACACATGTGTTATGCCTATTGTATGCCAGTTAGTTTACCTTTTCTTGTTTTATACTAATGACAAATATTTAATTTTAGCAGATTATTCAAGTTTGATTTCATATACGTGATTAATAGGGGTGTGCGATGCAGCAATTTTATTCCGATTCGATTCACAGAATTTTGATTCGAACCTATGCAATTCGATTCGAGGCATGTTTCAATAATTATTAGCCTACTTAAGTTTCAAAAGACGGACGAATACAAGAGCGCCAAAGTTAAATAACGAGTAACGATTTAGTCAGTTTTGCCAGATTGTGTAAAACCACTATCGTACCATGCCAGTAAAACTACAATATTTTTGGCAAAATACTATTTCAGGGTTTCTACAGAATTTCAATTTTCTATTTCCCTGAACCTTCTTTAAAACTCCCCTGACCAACTTTCGAAATACGTCGTAGTATTTTCGTTTCATAAACAAGCATATATGCACAATTATTATAAATTTAATATATAAAACATTATTTTCTATATCATGATGTCATAAATGTTAGTAAAACAAAATTAAATAAATTGTCAATAAAAACACAATAATTGAGGATTACAAGTGTTAAGAATAAATTCCTTAGGATTGCTTAGATCATCAGCCGACCATTGGGACTCCACCTGAAAAATACTGCTACAAATGATTATATACAACCTGGAGCAAAGAATAACCTCAGTTTTTTCATTAGATGGAATAACAAAAGCACCGAATTGTCAAGTAAATTTTATATGATGCCTCACAGGAAGTTATTCTTGTTGTGATAACGTCCCTCATAACCTATTTTGAGACTTAACAGGGTTACAAAATTAATTTTGTGAAGTAGCATTAAGGTGGAATGGTAATCAATATTGTCAATAAGCTACAAATTTATTTTCATATCTTTAGTACGTGGGGTCGAGACGTAACAAAATAAGCTTTATCTCTGGGTTCCCTGACCGAATTTCCATTCCCTGACTTTTCCTGACCATAGAAACCCTGTATTTTACCCACCTTATGAATAGTTTTGTGAAGGTATCACGTTATTAAAATAACTCACTATCACAATATTATGAATAAAAAAATAAAAAAAATAATTGATACTAATTTAAACTAGCATTTAATGGTAAACAACAATAGTGTATTCGTTACAATGTACGATATCACAGTGGACTTATGGTGCAAATAATGTATGTTTGGCAACACTGGATCGATGCATCGCACACCCCTAGAGATTAACTAAAAATAAATAAACTATAAACTGTCAACTTTTGGAACTATTGACACCATCTCTGAGAAGACTCTGACCATGGGCGGAGCGGCGGCTATCCTCTGCTGCAGCATGAGCTCGTCGTAGCTGAACATGGGTTGTTGGAAGTACGGCAGCCCTGCCGCCTGGCCCATGATGTACTGGTGGGTGTTGATCATTGGAGGCACTTGCGGAGGAATCCCAGCCACCAGCCCGCTCTTGTTGGCTGTCACACAAACGTCACAATTAGTCATGCTGTGGAAATCCGGGCGAAAGTAAAGTGCAAGCTTGAACAACAAGCTTAATCCAAAAACAGCACTTCCCATTACTTTTTATAAAACGAGTCGTCAATAATCGATGTGGTAAAACGATCTCTATTCTTTTGTTAGATTTTATACAAAAATATTTAACAAATTTCAATTTTAACCATAGTTTATATTGTAACCTAATAGAATTTTGACAAGATATCTGAAACACTGAAATTAAAATGTTTTCTCCAGGGTACTCATGTTACTTATTTTTCATCTATCATATAGTAGCCCTTCTATGTGAATTCAATTTAATATATATATATATATATATATATATATATATATATATATATATATATATTAGTTGTAAGCATAATTTTAAAAACAGAGTACCCTTTTTGGTTTTAACATAATATGTTTTAAAACCAAAAAGGGTACTCTGTTTTTAAAATTATGCTTACAACTAACATATTAGTAGCCCTAATCACTCAGTTATTTTTAAATATATATATATATATATATATATATATTTTGTTGTTGTTATAATTTAAATCATTATTAATTCATGATAAAATAAAGGTTGAAACAAAATAAATAATAACATTAATAATTCAAAAAATGTTATGTTTATAATTAAAGTTTAATTTCAAAACAAACAAATTTAGTTTTTTTACTTTTTAAAGAACTAATCGACTCGACTCGATACTCGAGTAGTTTGGTTCAATACTCGACTCGATTTAAAAAACACTACTCGCCCACCCCTATTCATTTTCAATATGAGCTCGTTCGCTTTGCTCATTCGCCTCCTGGATGAGCTCATTCGCTACGCTTACTCGCCTATCAAAAAAAGAGTTGAGTTGCCATTCGAGTAGTTTTTTAATTTCCATTATGAGAGTTGCCATTCAAGTAGGTTTTTTATTTCCATAATGATAAACAGCTGTTTAAGATATTTTATGTTATAGATATCATGTGATAAAATCAAAAGAAATATTTCTTCCATAAGATTAACGTTGAAACTTTGAAGTCCAGTGGGGCACAGCCCTAATGTCCTACGACTTCGGTTAATGGCCTATAACCTTCCCAGGGTTAACCTGTGTTACTATGCAAAATTTCAAAGCAATCGGATAATTGGTATGGCAGCGCATAATATACGAACGGACAAACATTGATTTTTACAAATTAGATTATCAATTTATAATTAATTTTAAAGAACAAAAAAACCTTAAAGATTTCAGTGAGCAGAATTTTGCTATCACGAATAGTTTACCCATAAAAAATCGTAAATATTGAATATTTTGGAATTTTATTGAATGAGTTACCTGTGATATTGCAATTTTGCTCACTGAAATCGCTAGCTATATTTAGCTCTTTAAAATGAGCCATAAATAAATGATATTGGATAATCCAATGAGAAGCGACGGACTTTGAAAGTTAACATTGGTCTTCTTATGGGGGAAGCAGGTTTCGCCAACGTTTCGTGACTGTAGCCCACCCTCAAGTCAAGTACTGCCCTAATCTACAAGCCAGTAACGAAAGGCCTACCTGTAGAGAGTGCGGTGACTTTGGTGGAGGCAGCAGTTTGACTGGTCGCCGACAGCCCCAGGGACGGTGTCGCACTGACTGTCGAAACTGCGGGAACACTATTGCTGTTCACCTGACCACTCTCGTACTGTGAAATTAAAAACATACTTACAAGTTCTATTCCATAAATTACTAAAACGTTAAGTCCTGAAATAACAAACCTTGAAATTAAATTTTTATAAATTTTAAATTTAAGATTAGATAAAAGCCGTCAAATAATTAGTGTCACAGCTTCTTAATGAGTTCGTGTCTTAGTCAAAGGAGAAAATCAAACCTTATTTTGAGGTACTGAATAAACTGGGTTACTTAATACCTCCAAGCCAAAGAATTGTCTGAAATCTCTTAAAGTTTCCCAGGAGTCTTGTTTTAAAAATCTCTAGGTTACACACCTTCATAGCACAAACTTAAAAAAAAGTTTAAAGGGTGTCAACATACACTATTAGTAGGGGTACGCGGTAATAAAATAGCCGTAATTTAGCATAGCCTATGTGTATTCGGAAACCAAACAGAAAAAATATGTTTAAAGAAAAATATACTAGCAGACATAAAAATGTATTTAGGTAAGCTTTTGTTTATAATTTGTAATAGTTCACAAATATTTATATAGGCCTAATAAAAATAATAATGTGTTAAATCTCTTAAATAAAGAAAGAATAATACAACAGTAATAATTAAATAATTATGTTAATTTAGTTATGTAGGCTTAGTTCATCTATAAGATTTTGTCGTTTGTATTTGTAAATATTTCACATATATACCATTTATTCAATTTTCCCCATATTCACGAGTTATGTGAGGTAATTTCCTAGTTAATTTAAATTGTAAATCGATCTCAAATACATTTCATATATATAGATAATCAAAATTGATCTCATACAAGATATACAAATAAAAGTCATATAAAACACAAATAAGAAAAATCTATTTCTTTATAACCTTTTATTCACAAGTAAGAAGGTAAAATAATAATAAAAGAAAGGAAGGTATGTGTGTGTATTCTCAAATTAAATACAGGTTGTATGAATTATAGCCTTCAATAAATTTTAAATCCTATAACCAAGTAACTTAATGCAACAGAATAAGAATCTGTATTGCAATCAGATGACACATACTCAGCAGACGTCAAAGTTGTAGCCTACTCGTTGTACCAGAAGTCGACGGCGATGGTGGTTCATCAAGAATCCATCACAATCACTCATTGTTTGTTTAAAATAGTTAAAACTATAAAGGTTATGACACAACTTGTTATCAAGGCTTGATCAAAACATTTTATCAACAAAAACGACGCGCGATCAGTGGAAGTGATGATTACGTCCAAACATCATCATCACACAAAGAGTATACCTAGAAAGTAGAGATGTGCGAGTACTTGAAATTTCGAGTTTGAGCTGAGTTCTCAGCACTGAAACTCAAGATTTTACTGAAACTCTAAATTTTCGAGCGAGTTTACTCCAGCCGTTTACCGCGCGTCATCTGTAAATTCAAATTGAGTGTGAACACATTTGAGGTGTTAAGAGTTGTGATGTGGATTTTAGTGTTTTATTAATAAATAAGTAAGTTGTGGCTTATAAATTTGTGTTACTCTTTACCCCAAAATGGAGGATTTACCAGGACCTTTAGATTGAGTTGTATGAATACTGTCTGTATAGTCCACTTTTAGGTTAACCTAACCTTGTCATTTTTTAAAGTAAAATATCAAAAACATATCTGTAATGAAATCTAAAAGGTAATCATAAGAAGTTTGTGCTTGTTTTTTGTTCCATAATAATTTAAATTGAGTCAATCCCATTAATTTTAGACTCAACTGTCCTTTGTCATTGAGCTGTTTTTAAAGACAAGTGATTTGTTTAGGCCTTGTTTAAGTTTCATTCATGATTTGTTTAATAATTTGTAATATTTTAAAACTCAATTTAAGACATGGCTTCAATTTCATCACTTGATTTGCCAGGCACTTTCAAACATATCTTTATTTTGTTACTGATTGTTCTTATTAGTACTATTAGGGTTACAATTAATGCTAAGATGGTAGTAAATACATTTTGTGGGGAAAGTAAGTAGGCTAATGTTTTACCATGTAATAGGCCTTTTAATCCATTCGTAGAATGATGTAGCTTAGGCCTAAACATAATATTCAAAAGATAGGATAAATAAAAAGGAGGAAATAAAATAAAAAACTGAGATTATTTTTTAAAGAAAAGAGGCTATAACAACTTTAACCCTAGCAGTGGCCTAATGTTGAAGAGGGAAATGGCCAAGCAGATTTGGCGATTTTGCAGACCTTTTTTTGAAAATTCGTATAAATTCAACCGTAGAAATAAACCTAGCCAACCTCATATTCATTTTGATCGGAAAGAACCGGAGAATCTAGAAATACTAAAATAAAAAAGATCTAGGAAAATATTTTTTCGGTAAACTGAAAAAAACAAATTGATTTAGTTTTGTAGAAATTTTAAAAACAGCCTCGATAAAATTTTTTCTACAGATTTTTTATGGAAAATTAATTACATACATTTTGTAAACAATCTAATTGCCTACATAAGTATATAACATGTTGTGGAAAGAATTTTTTTTGTAAGTTTTAGGGGCATAAAATAATAATAAACGGACACCCGAAATATATGTAAACTGTACAGAGTTAGTTTGTGTTGTAAATAAGTCATGTAATATATGTATATACCAATAATGATATATACATGTTTGTAAAGCTAATGAAGTAAGGAATCCAAAAAAGCCATAAAGTTGATGGTAAAAAATTGTTATTACTTATTAATAATTAGAAAAAAAATTTCACAGTATTTAGTATATAACTTTATTGTCAAAGGTTTTACCCCCAAATCAATATAAACATATTGTAGTACAATCAATTCCCTACATAGAAATATACAACATGTTATACATAGAATACACAGAAATAAACATATAACTCACCACTAGGCCTATCAGATAAATAATCCAATTAGCCTACGACGCCTATGATGCATCAATAGGAAAATCGTTCACCTCAATATCGCTGCCTATATCACCCTCTAAATCGTCATCTATGTCACTAATACTTTCTTCAAGAACACCCCGAATGTCACTACAATCCATTTTTGCGTAAATTCGGCTAAATAAATAACTAAAATACTCTTACACAACTGAGAGTGGTCAAACAATAACATAGCGCGCCATTTTGGACTGGGACTGGACATCGCATACTCCAGATGTCGTGTATTCATATTGTCAACAAAAACACAACACATCGAGACATATATAGGAAGAAAGCCTGAAATCTGCTGTTTACAGTGATACCAAATACAATACAGTTTGGAGCGAGCCAAGCAAACTGACTGAGACTTCGTAAACAGCTGCGCAGTTGCCGATTAGACAAAAATGTGACGTAATGAAACTATTCCTTGGTGATGAAGCCAAGATAAAAAAAACAGTGCTGCCAACGGCAAAACTAAATTACTCTACATTTCTTCCTCTTCAAAATAACATATTATTTGACTAGTAACTATTACACACACTGCATATAAACGCGATTTTCTGATCCGATCAATTTAACTAATTTAATCCGACATTATACAAAAAAATCAAAAACACCTGTTTTCAGAAAATCATATAACTTGTCCGATCAAAATTTCATTCTAAAAATCAATACCAACATAAAATGCTGCTCTTTAGCTGTGCATTGGTACCAACTGCATCTTCCTGCAAGAACAATTACCCGATCTGGGTCATTTCAAAAATATCGTGTTTTGCCATTGTCAGAGCGTCGGCTGCAGCAATTGCGTTGCTTCAAAACTTCATTCGATTTCTAACTGTCGTAACATTGTTACACAGCTGCTACACTGTTCATTTATGTAATAAAATGAAAATTCAGAATGTGATCTTTCGAATGATATATATATTGATCACTATTGAGTTTATTATTATTGGTTTATTAACGTTACAAAATTTTCAGTAAAATCTGACTAATTTGGTCGGTGGCCACAATAGGCAACATAAAAATCCGACCAAATTGGTCGGAGGGCCACTGCTGGGGTTAATACCAAAAGATTAAAAGTATTTTTTCTTCATGCAGGGTGTCTAGTGATATTTGATCTCAAAATTCAAGACTTTTTCCAAAATTTTCCAGACTTTCGCAAGATAGTACAAATATACTACAAACGTCATAAGAGTAAAAATATCATGTTTTTACCACTTTTTGGATTTTTACTTTCTCCCCCTTATACATAGTATAAGGAGAAAGTATTGTTTTCGTCAAAATTTTTGGATTTAGTTGATAGTGGAAATATTTGTTTTGGTGCTCCCTGAACCCAAAAAAGTGATTTTTACGTGATGTCTGTGTGTCTGTCTGTCTGTATGTATGTGTACAGAGCTAGATCCCTAACCAATGGTTTGATTTTTATGAAATTTGGTATGTAGGTACTAATACACGATATCTCCAGGTATTTTTTAATTTTTTTAATTTTTGATTTTTAAGGGTAATTATCCCCAAAAAACCACCAAAAAACATGAAAAACCTAGATTTATCAAAAACGGCTCTAACGTTATGATTAAACTTTAGTCGTTAGTAGAACTTTAATTTTCCAACAAAATGAGACCACCCGCATTTCTGTAAAAATTCGGGTTCAGAAATTACAAGACTTAAAATATCAAAAATTCAGTTTTTTTTATTTTTCATTAAAAAAAACATAAATGTGAAAAATATTACTATTCACCATTAAAAAAAGCTCAAAAAACTAAATAATTTGGTATCACCAAATTATTTAGAATTACTATTCTACGATTACTGGTTGCGGAGAAAATTTAAATTTCCATTTTTCAGTAAACACAGTACGATGTCCAATGTTATTCTTATGGGGAATACAAAAATTACTATTTCTCTCTTATTTGTTGATCAATTTCGTTCAAACTTGATATGCTTGTCAAGTTAGCATTGACCATCAGAAGAAATTTGAAATATGTTGCCCCTTAATAACTCTGAGGGGGGGTAATAGGGGGCATTTCCCCTCTTAAAACCACGTGTGTAGCGATGGATTCTGTAGTGCCTCCTCAACAGGGATTTCGGTAGATATTTTTGAAAACAACTTGTTTACAATATTTTCTGTACATTCAACCGTGCTTTGTATTTTATATTTAGTAAATAAAAAGAAATTTATTCATTAAAGATGGGCTAAAAGGGAGAAAGTATGTGTCAGTCTTCTGATACCGTTTATTTAAACTATGGTAAACAAATTTAAATAGTGAAAAAGAATGACACTTAGAAGAAAAATCACTAACAAAACCAAAACTCAATATAATATTTTTTATTAAAAACTCAAATACTGCATAATATATGAACATAAATATTTATATATATATAAATATATATATTTTTCCAATTAAACTTAAAATACAAATGAAATAAACGTTACCGGTTAGCTATATACAAAATAATTTAATTAAAAAAACGAAACTAAAAACGTCAACAAATTTAAAAGGGCATAAAATATCAGCATGTTAAAAGAACATAAAAGGATATTTTCCAGAGTTTTTCACCCTAATTCTAAATAAGTATTCACATAGAGATGGTTGGCGATGTGCTCGGAACGTATTCCTAAAAAGGTTTGTTATCTGGACAAATTTCAAGACGATAAGTATCTTCCACCTCTTTAGACTGAACGTAACTGTAACCTAAATAATCCGTATGAACAATTACTTTTGGTTTTTTACATCGTTCCGCTTATGAAAGTGTACCCTCTTTATACATTGGAAAGCAATGAAGATTAAAATAAAATACAGTATCGGTAATTTAGTAGCCTGTTCATGTACAGCAACAAATACAAAATTTCAAATAGGTTGGCATATGAAAATAAAAGGCTAAAGTAAAACTAATTTTTACTCATAACTTAGAAAACATATTTAGGCATAAATCTAGGCCTGTCGATCTCATCACTGGCCAAAAAAAATATTTAAGAAGTCACCTAACTTATATATTTGTTTACATCAGTACCTAAATTAATTTTAATTAAGTTCAGTTTTAAAAAACTAGGCCTAACTTAAATTTTTACAATTTCTCCCATGTTGACATGATTTGGCGATTAAATCAAAGTTTAAAATTACCCAGACGATAGTAAGCTTTGGCCTAGTTAAAATTTTTTCAAAGGTAAGTTAAAACATTACACTGACTAGGCTTATTTGATATTTAGGCCTATATAGCCTATCTGTACAGAGAACCACTTTATTAAATGTTATAAACAGTTAATTAGTAAACATGTTCAGACCACAGTTTAATATTTCCAAGGGTAGAAGTAAAGTAACTTAATTAGTCCAGCTTAACAGCCTAACATGGGTATAGGCCTATTATCAAACTTTGGAAAAAGTTCACTAAATTTTGTTAAAATATAGGCATAATACGTTATAGAGCCTAGGGTAACTATTTTACAGATTTAAAAAAATGTTGTAATTTGAAATAATATTAGTAGAGGGTAAAACATAACTTATTATTCGCGAAAATGTAGGTG
Source organism: Allygus modestus (assembly GCA_963675035.1). Classification (NCBI taxonomy): domain Eukaryota; kingdom Metazoa; phylum Arthropoda; class Insecta; order Hemiptera; family Cicadellidae; genus Allygus; species Allygus modestus. Next base: position 405,166,047 of record OY776112.1, read on the forward strand.
TTCCAAGATATAAATGCCCATTTTATAGGAGCTTCGATTGCTACAAATACCTTCACATTAGTTTAGTGAGTAGGCTATATTATTTACGACATTGTTCAAATGTCACTAAGCCACTGTTTAATGGTCTTCTGATGATCTGAGAAATAGTTAACAACTGCAATTAAAACTATAAAATTGTATAACTTAATACTACTTAACAACTGTCGGGCGAGTTACTTCGCCCCGTTCCGTGGAAACCAGGCCACAGTGCAAGCGGTGCAGACGACGAAATTCGGCCGTGTTCGAAGTAAATTGCAACGTAAACTTAAAAGTTTTAACACGTTAAATATTAACTTAAGTGTGTATTGCTCACGCTCACCGTTGGAACAAAATTTGAAGCATTGTTGGAATGTAAAGGTAAATAAGAATAGATCATAGTTAAGTTGTTAACCTGTACCGCCAATAATCTGCAGGCATTATTCAATATTTACGGACAAATCTCGGTTTAAACTCACTTCACTCGTCAATATAATCTTAACCTACAGGTTTAATTGCTCCACTATGCGTCAATGCGCGCAACTGCGCAGGTCGCAGGCACTACGACGATGCGACGTGTGCGTGTGAGAATCAGAGTCGGAGTCTAGGGACGTTCCGAAACGATACTACTGGGCTACTGGCTTGGACCCGATATTTGGTATCGCTACGAATCGAAACCAAAGTATTGATACCCATTACAGTACTCTAAGAGGAACGCGGGAGATAGCTTGGAGTCGATTCTCTCTATCATAAGTTACAAGAACTATATTTGAAGTTATTATTTGTGTTTATTTTGCTAGAAAGTATACTAAACAAAAACTAATCTATATGTTTTAACAACGTAAAAATGTACTATTTTTCCGATACCGATACTCCAACTTTTCTTTCGATACCACGATAATATCGGTTAACCGATGCCCAGAGTTCCGAAAACAAAGTTTCGATACCTACTCGGATCGGCTGTATCGGACCTTGTCTATCAGAGTCCACTAGCTGAGGGATGGCGAACGACGCGGGCGACTGTAGAGGTACCTTCAAGGTCACCGCTCTCCCTCCTCCCCCTCGTGACTCATCTTCCTTTTCGCGTTGCCATAGTAACGGTATGTACTTGACTGGCTTTCTTAATTTCTCCGAAAAACTATGGGCCAAGCGCTTGCTTGGGTTATTCCACAACGTACATCTTGTTGCAATTGCCATTGATTATAAATACTAGTACCTTGATATCACTATTGATTATAAATACTAGTACCTTGATATCACTGTTTATAAGTTTTATCCATTTTCCCGACTTAATAACAATTTTATATATTAATTCCCGCCTTTCCCGACATTTTATTAATTTCTATACAAATTCCCGACTTCCCCGACTGCTAGACACCCTGTTCATGGCAATATTTTATGCAATCAGATAAATATACTTACCTTTTTCCAATGAAGCAGTAATCTATTTATTTTACTTACTATTGTTTTTTTAAGGTCACAGTGACTATAAAAGTACATTTAATAACAACATTTATAAATGGAACCCTATACATGGTTTTGATCCAATTCAACTCGACCTATGTGTATTTTTATTTGTAAACTCGACTTGAACTCGAGATTAGAATCTTTTGCCATTTACTCGACTCGACTTAAGAAAACCTTTACTCGCACATCTCTACTAGAAAGTGAATATCAGAGAGAAAGAAATCCGCAGTTTTCAAAATTATGATATACGCCATAAAATTATGAACCAATGTAGGCTAACCTTTTATATTTGTTACAACAGTAGTGTGTGTAAAACTTTTTTTGTTAATTGACGTTTTAGCTATGAAACTAGTATTTAACCTAAACACTCTTCTAAACCGTTCACGGCATATTTAATATTGAAGTCAAACAGTTTCTTTCGGTTGGTTTGATTTCTATCCATAAAACGTTAGGAAGTGTCATAATGTCTATTAGGAAAATGTTAAGACAAGCCCGATTTGTGTTTTTGAATTGATGTGCATGTTATTACGTTTGCATATCAAAATAAGTGTCTACCTTCTGCATGTTACTCTCTGTAACACATGATCGTAGATTAGAATGTGTTTGCCAAATGTTTGACGATTTTAAGTAGTATCAAGTACTCATTTGAGGTTAGAGGGCTGTTATACAATCGGCAATGTACAACACAAAACGGTGTTATAATTTTGTTGATATAAAAAAACAAAGAGATATTTATGTGTTTATCCCTCAGTTTGATTTAAAAATGATTAAATATCATACAAATTCAGTTGTAGGTTTTTGTTTACGTTTATACCGCCTCCATACACTGGCCAAGTCTAGGCGAGCATAGACGAGCGTGACAGTGTAAATGCGTAGTAGTTCTTTGTTATTAACTTCTGTTACTCTCAATGTTTATGTACATTATTACATTACTCACCGAATCGTACGTAACTCGACGAAACATTTGGCCATTCTGTGGAGGCGGCTTTATCAATGCTGTAAAGGCATCTCGTCATCATTCGTGATCCGATCGTGAACTTGTAAACTCGCGAATGCCGGTCAAAGTTGAAAGTTGCTGTCGTGAGCAAGGCGTGTCAGTAGAATGTCAACGGACGAAAAAGATGTTATATGAATAAAACTGAAGGAAAAATGTGGCTGATAAACAGTGAATACTGATTTTTTGTAGTTCTAGGCTGTACCGTACCGACTTAGTACCGGCGCCGTTAGTGGTACCGAACCGAATTTGGTAATTCGCTTTGTACCGAACCGGTACCGATTTTTCGGTGCACCGCAGACCCCTAACTATTAGTGCTAATTTAACAGCACATACAGAATAATTATTAGTGCTAGGTTAAGTAACCCTGGTGTATTAATATTACTTTTACTTAAAATTACCAATGCTCTTACTTTAAAATAAATAATTATTAGAAGGCCAATGATAACAACCAAACCACTAAAGAAATAAATTTGTTTCCAATTGGCTGCCACCCAGGAATAGTTGTATTTACCATATTCTGATTCCGCTATAGCAAAATAATAAACATTTTGGAACTTCTTCGAAGTTCCCTGACTTTTTCATGATATATCCTTCCCATCTCTTAATTGTTATTCTCCCACAATTTATATTATAATTTGAAAAAAACTCTTGGGAAAGAATAACATTTCCTTTACCTGCGAGTCCTTAGCCTGGGAGGAGCCGAGAGCCGCATTCATCTTGTGGTTCTGTTGCGCGGCGGCTGAAGGTGGGTAGCTGCTGTTCTGGTACGACGTGGGGTAGCCCGTTGTCGAACCTACCGGATAACAAAATTACGGTGATATTTTATCTTAAGCATCCTTGGTGCCATAAGTAAATACCCCCATCGCAGCAAACCTGCGTACTCAGCAAATTTCCATTGCATAATATGTCTTAATACTAGATAAAGCCGCATACCAAGTTTCATAAAAATATATTCACATATAAGCGATTTTAATTATTCTCTATAAGAATAACATTGGTAATGAGTACATAGGTTTGCTGAAACAAGGAACACAAACAATAGGTTTTTATGCAAATATAAATAGAATTCAACTAGGCAAAGCCACATACCAAGTTCCATCAATATTCAATCATAAATAAGCGCTTTATAACATTCTAGTTATAAGAATAACACGGGGCCTGAGAAAGCAGGTTTACTGCAACAAGGAACAAAAAAAAGGGTTTTTATATAATCATCAATATAACTCAACCAAGTGAAGCTACATACCAAGTTATATTAATTTATGTTCATAATTAAGGGAGTCATTACATTTGACTTATCTATAATATTATAAAGAAGAGGTGGTTTCTGTCTGTCTGTCTGTCTGTCTGATGTTCCGGGTGAACGCAAAAACTACTGAACCGACTGGGCTGAAACTTTACACATAGGTAGATCTTGAACCCATGCAACACATAGGCCTATTCACTTCCTTAAAATCCCCTCGGGCTACGCCCTGTGAACGTCCTAAGTTTCAATGTTTACATTTCAGAAGAAAGTAAACATTCAGAAACTGTAATGCGAACAGCTGTGGACACTTCGATTTGACAGTTTAAAGAGCAGAAGCAATCACAGCTGTTTCAAGCTAACTAAAATGGAAATTGCATTGACTAAAGAACGGGTAGAGAAAACCCCTGTGCGAAGAACGGGTGCGTCAGCTAGTTCTCTATAAGAATAACATGAGGGCTGAGTATGCAGGTTTGCTGCTACAGGAATAATCAACAAAAAATCAATTTTTTGTGTAAATATCAATATACCAGTAATACGTGAAGCCACATACCAAATTTCATCAACATACATTCATAAATAATCAATATATCACATTTTATTTATTCTCCATAAGGATAACATTGGACAACGTACTGTGTTTAGCACTTTGAATATCTCTGCAACGGTTGGGCGTAGAATCACAATTTAAACACCAAAATGATTGTTTTGTGGAACTGAACAGATTGGTAAAAGCAAAATTTGAAGTTTACATTAAAATAAACTGAGGAAAAGCCAAAAACCTTTTTCCCATAAGATTAACATGGGAGATTTTATGAGTAGGTTTTTTGTATTTTCTCCGCAACCACTTAACCTAGGTTAATAATTCAAAATACTATATTATTTGTTTTTTTTAAGCTCTATAACATGGTCAAAACCAAAATTAAGTTTTTTAAAAATGTTAGGGTGAAAAATGCAAAAAACTGATTTTTGGAAAATTTAAAACCCCCAAACCCCCTTTTTCCCATGGTCCGATTTTTCTGGTTTTCGAACTTAAAGTCATGAATATCATTTTACACGTTTGAGCCAAATTTCATCAAAATCGGATGTTTTTTACTCAAGTTATCGTGTTAACGGACACATTTATATATATATATATATATATATATATATATATATACATAAATATAAATTTGAACGAATAGTGTTTTTGGCATCTGGGGACCTCAAAACAAAAAGTTATCATGGTCTCGGGCTTAAGTCTTACCATGAGACCTACGGTAATAGCTTCTTCCCTATAGGGGAAATTCGCTAAAAGAATGCGGACAGTTGTAATTTTGTAAAAGCGTGCAATATGTATCAAGTCGAAGTTGGGTTGGCAAGAATCTGTCAAATAAAAGGCTCAAAGTTTAAAAACAATCTTGACTGTGGATTAATTTTCATTCCTCAAACCATTTTTAAATTAAATTTGGTTCAGTTATACAACTAGGGGATTATCGTAACAACTACTCTACTAGATAACAAATTATTTTGAGTTACCTGTACCATTGCTTGGATTACATTTTTTTGAGAAAAAGTCAACGTATGTAGGAGTTGAGTTTATTACAAAATTACCAATTTCAAAACAAACAATGAAAAAAAAAATTAAGACTGCTTCAAAAATATATATGTGAGCTAGGCCTTTGTATTCTACATATGAGTAAAGTAATAAATAATAAGATTTGGTAAATTGGGAAAAGGACAGACACAGGTGTAGCACAGGACACACAGGTGTAGGGGTGGGTGAGTAGGTGGGTGTTTTTTTTAATCGAGTCGAGTATTGAACCAAACTACTCGAGTATCAAGTCAAGTAGTTCTTTAAAAAAGTAAAAAAAAAAATTGTTTTATTTTTTATGGAAAACAATGTTTTTTACATATTAAACTTTAATTATAAACATAAAATGTTATTAAATTATTTATTTTATTTTAACCTTTATTTTACAATGAATGAATAATGATTTAAATGAAAAATAATAAATATATACTGTTTTCAACAACAATAACAAACAAAATACAAGTATTGCAAATATATACCCATACAAAGATTTAGGGTTAGTTTATCAAAACCAGAACATTTGAACAAGAAAGTGATTTTTTGCCCCCGCTCCAAACACTCCCTGCGCCCCCTCTCTTACTTATCTTAACTCACAGGTATCCAAAAATAACCCACCTGTTGTCTCCTTTCATATGAGTTAAATACCCCTGTCGCAGCAAACCTGCATACTCAGCGAATTTCCAATGGAGATATAAATGTCTTAATACTACATAAAGCCACTTACCAAGTTTCATAAAAATATATTCAGAAATAAGCGATAAATACAATTTTAATTATTCTCCATAAGAATAACATTAGGGCTGAGTACGCAGGTTTGCTGCAACAAGGAACACAAAAATGGGTTTTTATGCTAATATCAATAGAACTCAACTAGGAGAAGTCGTATACCAGTTTTTATTCATTTATGTTCATAATTAACCCTTCAAGGCGGGAGTTTTTTAATGCATACCGGACCCTGCGACGGTAGTTTTTTCTCAAGTTGCGCCCTATTATTGCAATCTTTTACTTAAACTTAGTTTTCTCTTGTGATATACATCCTATCAACATATTTCTTTCATTAAATTGTTTGTAAATAAATACTCTACAAAAACACACACACAAATTTAATATTACATGCATACAATTTTACATACCAGTCAAAAGTTGAGCTTTGTGTGGTAGTCCTTGAAGCAACCGACAAGGCAGAGTGCAGCTTTGCAGTCAGGACACCAGAAGGATGTTTCTCTCCTCACCCCAGCTTTGTAGCATACTACACACCTCCTTGTGGGTTTTTCCTTTTTCTCTGTTGGAGGAATGTGGTCAATAAAATGCCTTTCGATGAGTCGAGCTGGCCTCGGTTCGATGCTTGGTCTGCCATACACTGGCCTGTCCACCTCTGTCTTGTACATATGGATCAAGTCCTTTATCAACTGCAGTCTGAATTGCAAGTGATCACATCTTGGATTTCCAGATTTCCAAATTATGTATGAATTCAGGACTGAAATGTTCAGAAGTCGCTTGAAGAGTTTTATGTACCACTTTACTCCTCGTTTTCTCTCCAAGAGGAAATTATGGAGCATCTGGTCCCTTAGATCCACCCCCCCATCTGTTTATTGTAATCATAAACAAGAACTGGTTTCATATGTTCATTACCTGCTTTGTTTGTTCTTGGTTCAATTTCATGGTTGTGAAATGTGGAAAGAACTGTGACAAGTCGTTTGTCTTTCCACTTTAGAACCATAACATTGTCACTATGGAGAGCGCATATCTCTCCTTTCTCAAGCTTTGCATTTTTTAATTCCTCAGGTACATTTTTCCTGGAAAGTTTCAATGTACCACATGTATCTGTTTTTCTGGATTTCAAAAAAGCTGAGAGGTCGGGGGAGTTGTACCAGTTGTCCATCCATACTGTGTGTCCTTTGTTCAGTAATGGTTCCAACAACTTGATGACAATTGTAGTGGATTTATTACTATTAGGGGGGACAATGGGGCATTCAATCACAGAGCTTTTCCCAGTATATACAAGCAAGGTCCAAGTATAACCTGTTGAGGATTCGAAAACTTCAAACGATTTTATCCCAAACTGGGCCGATTTCAACGGTAAGTACTGTCTGAAGGACAGGCGCCCCTTCCACAATGTGAGTGATTCATCTATTGATATGTTTTGGGACAAGCCATATGCTTCTGAAAATTTCCTGTTCAAATGTTCTATAATATAAAATACTTTGAAGAGCTTTTTCGGGCCTTGGAACTGCGCAAGTGGTAAGGATGCGCTAAAATGCAAATATTTGCTGATCATCTGAAAGCGCTCCAAAGGCATAGTCCTGGGAAAGATTGGAGTTTCTAGGAGAGGGTTCTTAGAATAATAAGATCTGAGAGATGGCTTTTGTTCAATGCCCGTTAGCATAATAATAGCAAAGTAAACATAAAGCTCATTTTTCGTAACTGGCTGCCAAACCCAGTCCCTCGATCGTCGTGGAAAAGCCATTCCCCGCTTAGCCCTTTCCTGCTCAGCATAAATATTTGTACTTGCTACAATTAAATTCATAATTTCATCATCAAAATAAAATTCAAATATGCTTAGGGGACTATTAGCAGGGATTTTAGGACCAGATATACTACTAAATGTTTCCCTGATAGGTTCGTAGCCTTCCATGGTATCCCAAACCATTGGAGGCTTTTCTTGTGGTTTTTGTTTAGGTAAAGGACAATCACCAGCCCCCAGCACAACACTTTCAATAATATTATCTATATTACTAATTTGCTGAGAAATAGGATCGTCAATGTCACTTTGATTGGCATCGTCGTCATTACCTTCTAGGCCTACCTCTTGCTGGGCGAAGTCGATTTCTTCTTCCACACTTTCATCTGATAACAGTTGGTCTACATCGTCAACTAGCCAACGATCTATTTCACTAGATCTTGCCATTTCAATAACATAAAAAGGACTATCAAACGTAAACTGTTCACTTCCAAAACCAAAATAACCTTCGTAGCCAGACCCTAACCCAACACACTAATGCATCATTTACAAACACGGCGGCATAAAACACATTTTCACACTAAAACTAAGACGCAAAATCACGTAATTGACTAATAAATAACCTACATATATGATTTACATCACGTTACACAACGTTATACAACAATAAACAATAGCGAATTATATTGCTTAGCAACAGGTGACGAGATCGTAAACGAACTGAGTCAAGGACACGGGCGCTCAAAACTGTAAACAATATATCTGTCTCTCTCGCACTTACATTGGATAGATTACAGCTGAAACAGGTCAAGGAAATAATAGACAACCATCGCCGTATATTCCCAGACCGAAGTAGTTCACTAAATCGCCGCGAGAGACCAGGGCATGACGGGTGTCGGTATGACGAGAGGCCCTCGTCAAACCGTAGTAGAGTCGTTTTTCGCGTGACGTGAACATCTCGTCAAACCGTCTTGAAGGGTTAAGGGAGACAGAGCATTTCATTATTCTCCATAAGAATAACATGGGGGGGCTGAGTACGCAGGTTTGCTGATACGGGAGACTTTGGCAAAAACCATTTTTTTGAGCAAATATCAATAGACCACCACGAGATGAAGCTGTATACCAATTTTCGTCAGTATACGTTCATAAATAAGCGAGATATAAAAATTTTCTTTTCCTCCATAAGAATAACATTAGACAACGTACTATGTTTAGCGCAGTAGCACTTTCAATAACTCGGTAACCAATTGACGTAGAGAAATGATCAAAATACCAAATTGTGTGTTTTTTAAAGCTGAATCCAATAGTGTAAACTAAAATTTTACTATTTCAAACATTATATGTAAAAAGTTCAAAAAACCCATTTTTGGGGTACAAAACCCCCCCAAAGTACCCCTTCGGTTAGGTCGATCCGTCTGGTTTTCGAACTTAGTCATAAATGCTGCTTTACACGTTTATACCAAATTTCATCAAAATCGGATAATTTTTACGAGAGTTATCGTGCTCACGGACACACACACACACATATATATATATATATATATATATACAGTATCGAACGAATGGTGTTTTTGGGGTCTGGGGACCTCAAAATTAAAAGTTATCATGGTCCCGGGCCTAGGTCTTACCATGCCGACCGCGGTAATAGCTTCTTCCCTATAGGGGAAATTCGCTAAAATAGATTTTAAGCTTATTTTTCTTTATTTCAGTAATTTATTTTGTTAACATTTGTTAGCGGCGTAAACATGGGTAAACGGCGGGAGTATATACAATTTTCAACTATTCGGGGTAAACGGCAGGAGTAGTCAACTACTCTACTCGGCCTTCGAGTAGTCTTTAGTACTCGAACAAATACTCAAAACTCGAGTACTCGCCCACCCCTACACAGGTGTAGCACAGGAGACACATAAAAAAGACACAAAAACACTAAGAGTCCTCTCGAGTCTCTTCTATTCTGATGAATACCCCAAGGGGGACGAAATATGTATTTAGTGTCTTTTAGCGAATTTCCCCTCTAGGGAAGAAGCTATTTATGTGTCTCCTGTGCTACACCTGTTTTTCCCCTTCACTTCAGGTAAGCTAGCCGCCTATACATAGTCTAGAGCTTTTCAAAATGAACCTAACAGTAGTTAATAATAATTATAATGGATGCAACTTGTCCCACCTGAGCCCTGGTACATCTGCCCGCTGCTTTGGTAGTTGTTGGAGGGGTAGGAGGTGTAGGCGTACGACGTCTGGTTGCTGGTGTACGACGGGTACGACGCCGTGCTCTGCGTCACGCCGCCGCCGTAGCTGTTGGTGTAGCCTGCGCCCGTCTGGGAGCTGTACCCTGTGTTGCTCGACGTCACCTGCAACCCACAGATTCTAGTCGTCAGACAAAGTAAGTACACAACGGACTAATTTATTTTCTAGAATTTACGTTCCTTATTCCAAGAGCTCCTAGCACTAGTAGGTGTAGAACAAACAGAAAAAATCTTTGATAAAAGTTGGAGTCTGTCCGATCTCATATCTTAAACTTGTCTGGGTACCTGGTTTTAACGTTTTATAAAAGAAGGTTTCAAGTCCAAAGTCTTTTCCCCTTTCCAGTTTTAATGCCTCAGAGTTTTAATATCTCAGATGGGGGACCAGTTAAAGATATAAAATGTATGTTTACACCGTTATAAGAAAATCCAGTATGAATTTCATCTTTGAGATTCAACTACAACAGTGAGCTACGTATTCCTGAAACTTGGTGAAAAAATAGCACCGTTTAAGTTGACATAATTGTAATTCTGTACATAAAGATGATTTTTTCATTAGTTTAATTCAATGTAGCGGATGTGAGCCATTTCCTGGAAACAGGGCGGTTAATCCGATTGGAGGTTAAAGTGAGGACAGTTAAGCACCTACCTCACCTACAGTGTGTTAAAAAAAGTTTCAGAACTTCATATTCTAAATCAGTTTATGGAGAAAATCCCTGTGGCTGGGTTAAATGCTAAGAAAATCCTAGGCCAATTTCACCATATCTCCATATTGAGTGAGGTAGCACGTGGCTATGCTGGCAATTCACACTTTCCCAAAGTCCCAGGATGAAATCCCAGCCATTATGAGTTGAGTGTGTGCGTTCTCATCTAATTTGAGCAAATCAGGGAATGGACAAAGGGTCCATTTGAGTTAGTTCTCACTTGCCAGGTCAGGTCATAGTGAGAACTCAATGTTCCTCAATAACATTGTCTAACCGGATCTACCTGTGATGTGGAGTAGCTGGAGCTGTTATACGTGGACACAGGCGTTGGCGCCGGGTAGCTAGCGGCAGCCGAGGGTTTTTGGTACGTCTGCGCCTGGTAGAGCGCGCTGTCCGTCGAGTTGTACGCCAGCGACGCGTCCACCGCCGAGGACTTGGTCGCGCTATTGGTCAGCTCCGTCAGCACGCTGCTCGCTGCCGTGTTGACCGGGCGGGTGGAGCCCTGGCCCGCGTAGCTGTTGGCTTGCGTCACTACCACATCGGGCAGCATCGAGTCTCCCGCCGCCAGCTGCAACAATGCAACATTGTAACATACTCATGATCACATACAAATTCAGCTATAAATAATCTACTCTAGAACAGTTTTTAGTCTCCTAATTCATTTTACTTTCCACTTTATCATCAAAAATGTACTTTTCCTTGTACTTTATCATCAAAAATGTACTTTTCCTTGCCTGTACACTTTCTATGATCTTTCCTAAGTTGAAAGTTTCAACATGTATTACTTTCCAGATATTATACCACCCAAAAGCACAGACTTTTCCTTGATCTATACACTTTAGTTTTCTTTGCCTAGCTAAATGTTTTAGAGAAGCCTTTGAATAAAATCAGGCTAGTAATTCATTGTATGATATAAATTATAAAACTCAGCTGAACATAAAACATGTATCTTTTTGATCAGGCAAACAGCCTGAAAAATTCTTACTGTTGAATCATTTTGATTAAATCTTCTAACCTTTCCATAACTAAATTTTAGTGATGGTGTCCTGTTTGAAGAATTAGTGCACGTAGAGAGGGAGAGACAAGCCACCATTTCGCCTCTCCCAAGCCACTTCACATGGAGAGGGGGTTAGGGGAAGTGTTGCCCCTTACACTGTTCATACACAACCGTTAAGACAAATTTAGTGATTCAGATCTTCTGTTTATAACACCAGGAAAGTGATTAACAACTTTTTAAAGAATAATCCACATGTCTTATTTGATAAACCATTTTTAAGAGCACTTGAGAAAATCCTTTAAAAAAGCATACTACTCCTCGAGTGAGTTTTATGATGAAATAGTAATATTGCTACCATCAAGTTGCCATTAAAACTCAATCAATGGCTGATGGAAATGATAATTATTAGTAAAACATCAAGACAAATTTTTGTTATTTATCTTAGAAAATAGATATTGATTGTTGTGTTATTTAGATAAGTTTTGTTCTGTGTTTTCGGTAGATTTAATCATTGACTGATTCTCAATGTACAGCACTGTATTATAAAGAGAATTAAGTTTCTTGTTGTGCACGTTATTTTTCGGTAACAGTAATAACTGTTACTGTACTCTAAATCAGTGTTTCTCAACCTTTGTGTGCCTGCGTACCACCTGATGCTTATTAAATTCTTTGGCGTACCACTCAAACTCATACCTAACCCCCCACCCACCACCGGGCCTCCACCCTCCACCCCTTAGAGATACAGCTGGAGAGAGCCTAGGACCTAGGATATTGTTTCCCTTTTAACATGTTTCGCTATAATTAGTAGTGTGTGAAACAATGAAACACAAATTTATAACAATTAGAAAAATTCTATTTTAGTTGAATAAACATAAATTCGAATGAACATTATAGTTCGAAACTATACAAATATTAATGTGCTTATAAATTAACATATTAATATGAGTAAACTAAATTTTACAGTTTGAAACTAAAAACTGCTAGCTGCAGGTTTTATAAACAAAGTTGAATACAATAAAATTGGAAAAAAATTGTTTCAACTACACACTTAAACCGCAAAAAGAAAGTTATTTTGCTTTTCTACAAAATTAACTAAAAACTAAAACAATAAAAATACAAAATGACCAATCTAATAAATATTGATACAGCAACAAAGGTTGTTAATGGGAAACTTGTTGTTGTTTCTTGCTCAGGAAAGACTCAATGTCAGGACTAATTGAACTGATCTTTAACCTTAAGTCGTTCTCTACAGATAGTCTGTTTCTGTACTTGTTTTTAACATATATCAATTCCGAAAAGCCTCGCTCACACAAATAAGTAGTCGAAAACCTAACCAAACACTTTAGTACTTGAGTGAAAAGATCAGGATACTCGTTTCTTGTTGTCATCCAGAAAGATATGAGACTTTTTTCTTTAAAAGCGTCTTTCATCGTACTATCACATGTAAGCTCAATGAAACTCTCTTTATCTTCTACAGTTGGTGGCACGTCTTTCAGGGAAAACGGATTTCTAATCCAGTCATCACTTGTAGAAGTAATGTCGGGGAAGTACTTCTCAAAACTCACTTTAAGAGTGTTTAAATGGTCCTCAATATCTGTAAGAAGTGCATCACTTGGAGTCAATTCATTTTCTTGCAGCCACGATGACAGAGTTGAGAAAGAAGATATGTCCTTTTGTTTAGTTTGCTTGACGAAGAGGTCTAGTTTCCTCAAAAATGATTTTATCTTGTCTTTAACTGAAAAACTTGTTTCATGTGCTCCTTGAAGACCCATGTTTAAAATATTCAGTCTGGAGAAAATATCGGAGAGATAGGCTAGCCTTTGAAGCCACTGCTGGTCTACAAACATGGACTTCATGTCATTTTTGTCCTTTTCAGATAAAAATAATAACACCTCAGACCTCAATTCAAATAGTCGAGTCAATATGTTCCCTCTTGAAAGCCATCTAACTTCCGTGTGGAAGAGTAGATTTTTAAAAATGCCACAAGTATCTTCGCACAGAATTGCAAACAATCGTGAATTTAATGCCGAGCCTTTGATCAAGTTGATAACCTTCACGGCATCTTGCAAAACCTTACTTAAACTTCCAGGCATATTCTTAGAGGCAAGAGCTTCTCTGTGTATCATGCAGTGTGTGGCTTGACACTGTGGAGCAACCTTTTTAATTCTTGCCACAAGCCCAGTTAACTTGCCATACATAGCTCTGGCACCATCTGTGCAAACACCAACACATTTTGACCAAGGCAGTCCTATTTTGGTCAAATACTCGTCAATTAACTCAAATATATTTTCAGCTTTAGTGTTAGTTAACAAGGGTTTGCAGAACAAAAAATTTTCCACAATTTCATCTTCATGGTCAAAACGAATAAATACTAACAGTTGAGCCATGTTTGTTATGTCAGTGCTCTCATCAATTTGAAGAGAAAAAAATGTGCATTGCTGCAGGTACAGGGCCAGCGTTTCTTCTACATTTAGTGCCATGTCATCAATCCTTCTTTGAACTGTAGAGTTAGACAATGGAATTTTTTCTATTTCCTTTGCTGCCTTCTCTCCTAACACTGTGTTAACTATATCCTTTGCGGCAGGCAAAATAAGAGATTCGGCAATGGTATGCGGTTTCCCATTCTGCGCAATTCTTAAACTAACTAGATAAGATGCTTTCAATAAATTAGTATCTGTATGAGTAAAATTTTTCATACAAACTGATTCTTTTTTCAATTCTGTTTGCTTCCTTTTAAAAAATTCAATGGGTTTGTCTTCAGTTTCAGGATGTTTCGTTGATTGGTGTCTTTTCAATAAAGACGGTTTCAAGGATTGATTGGAGAGGCATTCTTTACAAATTATGCACTGAGGAATGGGACATGATTTTTCAGTCCCAGCCTTTACAGTAAATCCTAATTTCAAATACGTATCTATATATTTACGGGTTGGAGGAGTTTTAAACTTATTACTTGATTTCGAATTGGAACTGGAAGAGGTTGAAGGGACACCTTCAAGAGAAGTTTTTGGCTTTTTATTTGAGATGGAAGCGTCAGGATTTGAGGTGGACGCTCCACTAACTAAAAATCTCTTCATTTTAGGTCAAATATACAGTTACAAAAAATAGCAATTATAGTTACCAGTCAACAGTAGGCCTATCTAAGTATTAAACATACTCATAAAACAACAGTACTCTTCTTTAACACACCACTACTCTACACTCTACACAAGGCAACAGTACTCCAAAAAGTTCTACTCATGAGAGAAAATTTACTGACTTACGTTTCCGCTCTCTACATCTACACATGAACAAATAACTGTCATGACACAAACTATTTCGACAGATCACGGGGCTTTACCGTACGAATACACAGCGCGTGTTCCGTTCACCAGTGTTACCAAGTGATAAAATTCCCTGTGGATATGACCACATAAATTTTCTCTCACGTTTCAACATTTCTGCGGAGCGTGTCTCGTAACTTGAAATAGTTCAACTTAAAATACTTCAAGTTTAGACGAGTACTGGACACAAAATCATTATTCATTAATATAAATGTGCTTGGAAAACGGGAATCTTAAAAATAATTTACTTTGCTAAGTTGGTACGAAATTGCTTTAGCTAGGCAAAGGTGCTGCTACCTATTGGAGTCTCTCAAAACTAACTGGAAATGCGTTGTAACGCAGAACTGTGCTGGCCAAAACAGCCGTCGGCGTCACGTCGATCAGAAACGCTTTTTTTAATTTTTCGTGCCTTTAATTTTTTATTTCTTCCTTTGTCTCTCGCGTACCACCTGAAATGCTCTCGCGTACCACCAGTGGTACGCGTACCACCGGTTGAGAAACACTGCTCTAAATGATTTAATATCTCTCGCTACAATAACCTTTAAAATGATTGATTTTTATTACAAGTAGGGATGAGTCTATTCTCGATACCGATTCTTGATACCACCGATTCTTGGAGATTGGTATCGGTATCGAGATTCATTCGTTCAATGTCGATACCCCCACCGTTTACCCGCGCTACGAAGTGCACGAGAAGAGATAATCCTGGCGTTTACCCGTGCTACAAAAGGCCCGTGGAGTGTTTGGGTCGGCAAAAAAATCTTACCTTGGAGATAAGAAAGGAAGAGGGTTGGGAGGGAAGGGGTTGGGTACGGTTGAAAGCAATGAATCAGTTGGCTGACCAACATTATTTCTTTGAGTCATTATCTTATAACCAAGTTTTTCCCATTATCAATTTATAATAAATAGTTTTTGTTTTATATATTGCTATAGCATATCAGTGAAATTAACATTATGTCCAAAATTGCATTATAAAATTTGTTTGATAATTAACTACAAAATACTACTGAATAATTTTAATTGGACTTAACATAAATTTGTACCGGTAACTGTTTTTACAATAGTTTTAACAACTATAGGTACTGAAAGATCGTAGGTATCGATGGTATCGGTATCGAGAATAGATTTTTCTGGTATCGGTATTGAGAATCGATAAATTTTGGTATCGACTCATCCCTGATTACAAATTAATTTGGAAAAGCTTTTGGCTGTGAAGATTTGGTAAATTGGGAAACGGATATACAGCTAGCCTTCCTGTGGAGAATAAAAACAGGTGTTGGAGAGGAGACGTATAAAGCAGACACAATAAATACTTGATATTTTGTCCCTAAAAAAACCAAGGGGTTTCTTGCTCTTCCTCATGTTTCTTCTCTTCTGATGGAAGTCCCCAAGAGGGACGAAACATCAAGTGTTTGTTGTGATTTATGTGTCTCCTGTGCTACACCTATTTATATTCTCTCCAGATAAGCTAGTTGAGTATACTTTTCCAAATTTATCAAATCTAAATTATTAATACAGTTACTTTCAGTAAGAGTTATGGAATCCCTCCCAAAGAATTAGGGGTGTGCGGGTACTCAAAACTTTTGAGTTTTCGGCCGAGTATTTCAATACTAGAGAACTCCACTCGAAGTTTTGAAGAATACTTGACAGTTAGAGCGAGTATGATTTCCGGACCATTGCGACCGGCCAAATCACGTTGTAACGGCCGTAAAAGGAGATCGCATCACGTAAAATCGGCCGAAAACGATGACCAGACCGCAAAATTTTGGCTGTAAATGACAACGGAAAACATAATATTGGCCAAAAATTACAACTGGATAGTGTAATAAAGGCCAAAAATTACAATACCCCCGTAGCAGCAAACCTGCATACTCAGCGAATTTCCAATGCATATTAATTTATCTTAATACCACATAAAGCCACATACCAAGTTTCATCAATATACATTCATAAATAAACGATTTATGACATTTTAGTTATTCTCCACAAGAATAACAAGGCGGCTGAGTATGCAGGTTTGCTGAAATAAGGAACACTAAAAATGGGCTTTTATACAAATATCAATATAACTCAACTAGGTAAAGCCACATACCAAGTTCTATTAATTTATGTTCATAATTAAAGGAGATAACACGTTAATTATTCTCTATAAGAATAACATGGGGCTGAGTATGCAGGTTTGCTGCTACAGGAACTATCGGGAAAAAAATGGGTTTTTGTGCAAATATCAATAGACCACAATGAAATGAAGCAATATACCAAGTTTCGTCAGGATAAGTTGATAAATAAGCGAGATATACAATGTTTCTTATCCTCCATAAGAATAACATTGGACAACGTACTGTGTTTAGCACTTTCAATATCTCAGTAACCAATTGACGTAAAGCAATGATTAAAACATCAAATTGTGCGTCTTTTTAAGCTGATTCCAATGGGAAAAAATAAAATTTTACTTTTTCAAAAATTGTATGTAAAAAACTCAAAAAACCCATTTTTGGGGTACAAAACCCCCCCAAAATACCCCTTCGGATAGGTCGATCCGTCTGGTTTTCGAACTTAAGTGTCATAAATGCTGCTTTACACGTTTGTACCAAATTTCATAAAAATCGAACCTTTTTTACGAGAGTTATCGCACCCACGGACATATATATATATACAGTTTCGAACGAATGGTGTTTTTGGGGTCTGGGGACCTCAAAACGAAAATTTATCATGGTCCAAGGCCTAGGTCTTACCATGCCGACTACGGTAATAGCTTCTTCCCAATAGGGGAAATTCGCTAAAATCAGCAAAAGAGGCGACCAGGCCACTTAATATCGGCCGTAACTAACGATTTCGTCATCTAACATTGATTATAAGCGATGTCCGGACCAGGTGATATTGGCCAAATGACACCAGACTATGTTTTATCGGCCGGAAACAAATGTTAAACCGTGTTTTGTTTGTTAATATGTAATCCAGGTTGGTTGTACTGGCCAAAAATTTGTATTGCTACTACTCATGTATTAGTTAGAAACCATGTTTAGATGATCAAATCTGTAGTGGTATCCAAATCCCATTACAATATTTGAAACTACCAACTGAAAGCAAATACTAGCTTGAAAATACTCAAAACTCGAAAATAATTGACACTACTAGGCTCGACTTGACCCGATTCAAAAAATCACTACTAGCATCCCCCACAAAGAACTATTAAAACCATAGTAATTAATCGTATTTTAAAAAAATTGGTCAATGGCAAGGAAAATCTAAGGGTGATCTAAGGAAAATCTAGTTCCCCTTCCAAGTAATAGGCTTAATTAATATGAAAGAATAAGTGGTACAAGTCGTCCTGCCCACCACTGTCTCTTTTCCTCAAGAACTCAAAAACGGTTACCGCCGGGAAGGTTTGCATTACCTTCTGCGTCTGCGCCAGAGCATTAGCCAGGTTGTTCTGCTGGGGCTGAGCAGAGGCATACGACTCCATGATGGAGGCGACAGAGGCCGCCACGGAGGTGGGCGTGGGCGCGGGGGGCACAGGCGTGGGCGCGGACGAGGCAATAGTCGTCGTCGTGTTGGCGTCCGTGGTCGACGTGTCCAGCGACGACGAGTCCGAGCCAAACTCCAGCCCACCGAACTGGACGTCCAACAACGCCACGGCGATGGCATCTCCGGGCGGCATCTCCACAGCGCTCGACGGTATCTGCCGTGAACAAGTGAGTTGAAAAATAAATAAAACGGTTTCTTTAGGGTTGGGTTTACAAAGGAAAACCACTTGGTTAGGAGTTCAGATGGGATATAAAGCTAACTTACCTGACACAAAAGTACAAACAAGCACAATGATTTTGGTGTTGGCAACTCTGATAGTTCAAACTCAAACTGTATTTTAACTGTCAGTGTGTCTCTACTCTTCATCTGAAGAAGTCTCCAACAGAAGAAATATTATTTAATGTGTAAATACTTTCTTCTGGTTGTTGTGCTCATTTGAACCAGTTGCTTCAGGGATTTCCCTGTGTATCCCAACTTTCTTAAAAAAAAAAATAAATAAAATGAAGTTCATTGATATAATGGTTTTCCCAAATCATGTTTGTTAATTGTTCTGTATATGTGAGGTGGAATGCGAAAAGGGACCTCTTGTCGGCAATTTCCGATTTTGAGTTATTGATATTTTTATTATCACCTTAAAATTCCTAACAGTTTGGTGCAAATTTCATGTCTCTACGATTTTTTTTGTTTGAGTTATGGACGTTTGAACTTTCTCGAAGGGTGAAGGGCATTTTCAGGAAAACGCCCTCAAAAAGTTTAAATAAACTCAGAATCTATATTTTTCATATTTAAGCGATGCTTTTGGTATCAATGCAAAGCTTATAATGTCCTCTTTAGGAAGAACACTAGTAGTTTCCTTAACTAACGCTAGAATTTAGGCTTATACTGTGTTTATTGCAACATGTAGTACACAAGGGTATTTTCTGAAAAGGGACCTCTTGTCGGCCCCGTGTTATATCTCCATAACGACAAGAGATACCTTTTCAAGGCTGAACATTTACTGCTGCCACATTGTTGTTTAAGTGTTTTATCCAATAATTAGTTTAATATAGTCAAAATGAAGTATAATTAACATCCTAATTAGAAAATAATATCGATAGTTTGAACGTTGACCATTGAAAAGACAAGTGGGACCTATTGCTGAAAGGACTGTATAGGAAAGTCAACGTTTTTTAACCAAAACCTCGGTTATAGAAAAGGTACCTCTTGTCGGGGCCGTATTAAAATAATCAGACGATGTTCTGCTTTTACTAGAACTTCGTCCTAGTTCTCTAAGTGTCCGCTAGAATTCAGGAGAGACTACTTTTTGAACCAATGTTTCTTTACGAAGTGTGTTGTGGAAAAGGGACCTCTTGTCGGCCATGTTATTTTCCCATAAGCGACAAGAGGTACCTTTTCTCAGGGCATGCAGTGACTAACAAAATGATTTATATCGACTTTTTAACCGATACACGCCTTTTCTACTCAAAATATCGAATAATAATCGATAAAAAACCGAAAATCGATGATTTGGACCGAAATTGCTGTATTTAGCTGTACTGAAAATTTTACTTTGCCGACAAGAGGTCCCTTTTCGCTTTCCACCTCACATATATCGTTTATGTGCAACACTTTTTGAGTGTTTTCTTACCGTGTTGTTAATGTTATTCTATAACTATGTTTTACTATTGTTATTTTTGAAGGATTATTCCCACGGTTTCTGTGCCCATCTGAGGATACCTCAGCCCCATATTGAAATACCCCCGTCGCAACAAACCTGCGTACTCAGTGAATTTCCAATGCATAAATGACTTAATACCACATAAAGCCGCATACCAAGTTTATTAAAAATATATTCACAAATAAGCGATATATACAAGTTTAATTATTCTCCATAAGAATAACATTGGGGATGAGTACATAGGTTTTCTGAAACAAGGAACATAAACAATTGGTTTCTATAAAAATCTCAATATAACTCAACTAGGTGAAGCCACATACCTAGTTTTATCAATATACATTCATAAATAAGCGACATATTCCATTTTGATTAATCTCCATAAGAATAACATGGGGGATGAGTACACAGGTTTGGTACAAGGAACAAAAAAATGGGTATTTAGGCAAATATCAATATAACTCAACTAGGTAAGTCATATAAGAGGTTTTATTAATTTATGTTCATAATTGAGATATAGCATTTTAATTTTTCCCCAAAAGAATAACATGGGGGCTGAGTAGGCAGGTTTGCTGCTACGGGAACCTTTAGCAACAAATTTTTTTTGAACACATATCAATAGACCACAACCAGATAAAGCTGTATATCAAGTTTTGTCAGTATACGTTCATAAAGAAGCGAGATTCAATATCTTGATAACCGATTGACGCAGAGGAATGATCAAAATACCAAATTGTGTGTTTTTTAAAGCTGAATCCAATGGTAAAAACTCAAATTTGACTATTTCAAAAATTATATGTAAAAAGTAAAAAAAAAACATTTTTGGGGTACAAAACCCCCCAAAATACCCCTTAAGGTAGGCGATATGGCTGGTTTTCGAACTTAAAGTCATAAATGTTGCTTTACACGTTTATACCTAATTTCATAAAAATCGGACCTTTTTTACGAGAGTTATCGTACCCACTTACACACATATATATATATTCCCTATAGGGGAAATTCGCTAAAATGTTTTAAGGCATTAGATGAAGCTTCTGAGCATTCATTTTCCATTTTAGCGAATTTCCTCTATAGGGAAGAAGCTATTGCCGTAGTCTGCATGGTAAGACCTAGGCCCGGGACCATGATAACTTTTCGTTTTGAGGTCCCCAGACCCGAAAAACACCATTTGTTCGAAACTGTATATAATCTATATATACAGTTAAAATGGTCCGATTTTGAAGAATTTGGTACAAACGTGTAAAGCATCATTTATGACTTACAGTTCGAAAACCAGACAGATCGCCCCTCCAAAGTGGTATTTTTTCAGACTTAAGATTTGCAAATTGAAAATTTACTATTTTGGACATTGTAAGAACTTGTTGACATTGTTTGATTTAATTTAATTTATAAGTTTATTTTATAATCATAATTTGTGACCCTAGTCAAAACATGTAATGTGTTACTTATTGAATAAAGAAGATTTGATTGACTGATTGATTGATACACTTTTAATTTTTCACAGGCATTTTAAAAATACAAACATTTTTTGAAAAGACAATAAAAAACACTACAATTTAAAAGTACGGTACCTATACAGCAAAAAGTCACTAAAAAGTACCACTGTACATGTTAAAAACATTATGAATTGCAGAAACGAACTATACTACAAGAACTAATAAAAATATAGCTCCTCACTGACAACAAAACACACAACTCTTATCGGAGTGCAACTGATCGCCTAAAAGTAGAATAAGAATGGGCCAAACCACCGCCTGGGCAACATTACACGCTGCACTAGCTAGCTGAACTGCTGCCCTCACTGCGGCAAAGTCTGAATCAAGCACACATTATATTGTTCAGTACTTGCCAATTAGCTGAATTATTAGCTTATGTAGCCAGCTAAGAAAGGTAAATTTAATCTGTTACTATATTACCAATTTCTTTTGCCAATGATAGTTTACGTTTCTAAATATTTATATTTAAATCGCTAATTTAACACTATACTAGCCCTACTTCGTATTAATCAACATGCCTCTGATAATGCTGTATTGATAGACCCACAAAACTATCTTTAAAAGATAAGAACTTATTGAATTTAATTAACTTTTATTTTAATGTTGGCAATAAAACTACTACAGTACCTTTGATGGGGGAGGAACCCTGGGCTTCTGGGGCTTTGTCCTGGCAGGGAGAGGTTGTGTCGAGGGAGCTGTGGTTCCATCTTGCAGGGACGAACTGTAGCTGTTGGTGCTCACTCCGTAGCTGGATGAATACGCAACTGCAACAAGTCCAACAATGTTCAGTCATTCTGACATGATCAAACATTTCAAATATAATTTCACAGTTTTATAAATTGTGGTTATATATATTATAAGAGGCAGTACAATTTTCTGGCTATTATCGATCAAACTGATTTATATTTTCACCAAACAAAATACATAGTTTTGCTGATGTGGGTAACCAGATAAAATTAATCCATTAGGCAGCCGCCGTCCCACTAGGTCGCAGCCACCCATCAACCACTTGACCTGGTGAAATTGCATTTTGCCTTATGGAACCCTTCACACTATAGGGTCGCAGCGCCCCTCCTCGGTGGCCACGGAACTGCGTCGCCAGGCGGTGGTTGCGACCCTGCTTTTTAGCAACTCAACATGTAGCAGGCCATTGAAATATATAAATCTCTTCACACTCGGTGGCTGCGACCAAGTTCCCGGGAAGCGCACATAGCATGTTTTGGTCGTCTGCCTGCCACTTGTGTCTGCCATTTGCTGTCGCAGCCACCACCTTATGTGAAGGGACAAGCGTGGTTGCAACTTCCACAGGTCAGTGGCTGCCACCCGGTGGCTGCGACCTAGTAGGAAGGCGGCTTTAGCCATTCGCTTGCTTAGTCATTTTGTTATGACTGTCTTTATAAAGATATGCTCGCATTAAAAGTTTCACAACAATATTGCCTAGTCTAGACGCACCTCAAGGCATTGCTCTCAACAACCCCATAGAAACTACCGACTATCGAGACCTGCGACTCACCAGAAGGGGCGGGGTAGGTGGTGGGATACTGCTGGGGCTGTGACTGTGACGACTGTGTCATCGTCTTGTAGTCACTGCTCTGCTGCGTCAGCTGACTCAGGTACTGGGACTGTGCCGGGGTCAGGGTGTTCACTCCCACCGGGCTCTGTCAACAATAAATGTAATAGCTGTACTACAAAAGAGAAGAGAGGTAGGTTAGTTTACACTGAGACTGGACTGAAAACATACTGTTTATGAGTAAATCAAATGTATAAATTAAAATATTGGTGCAAACTTGATAATTTTCACATGTTCACATAAATGTGCTAAGAGTATTTTAACCAAGACTTGAAAAGTTTTGTATAATCATAAATATGTCACCTTTAACTTATCAATGTAAATAAATACCTAGTTGGCAACTATTTGAAAATTTAGTTAAGAATTTAAAAGTAGGTCTTGACTTATTAAGTCGAAAATCATGTTAAAGTCAAAATAATATGAAGAAAACCACGACTTTACAACTATTTTGTTTCACATAAATATGCTGATAGTGATCTTGAACAAGACCATGTACTGTAAGAACTGTAAAAACGTAAATGGCGTAATATCTGTTAGTACCATTCATTAATTTCAGACTGAGGAGACCTGTACTACAGACAAAGATAGTATATTTACCGGAGGCATCTGCACAGGCCTGGGCGGCGGCTGGGTGTCCAAGGCGGGGGATTGCGTCGGCTGCTCCGCCGCTCCGTCCTCTAGCTGGTCCTGGTCCGCGGGGGGCTGGGGGGCTGCGGGGTCGGGCCCTGAAGATGGTGTGAACACTTTACTGTCGGCCAGCGACCCCGTATACTCCTCATTATCCCAATCCTCCGGCGACGGAAATCCGTCCCAGTTCTCTGCAAAATCGCCGAGGGAATAACGTAACAAAACTGTGACCGAAACCAATTTGATCAGGTACGGCCTACCTTCATTGCGGATGAAACTGTCGATGTTTTCATGATTGGATCGTATCGTACAAAGTAAGGTTATTTTTATTCTATAGAATTTGCTATTACGAAACACCCTCCCACAAGTTAAGGACCAGTAGATCCACTATTTTGCAAAGTAAAACTCTTCAAGTTCAACTGAGAGGAGGCACAAAACTTTTAAGAAGTCAGTAAACATTTTTATTTTTAGAGGGAGAACGGACTGCAGTTGCACACCCACACACAGGCGGCTAGCCTGTAGTACAACGCATGACACACCCAGTAAGAGGTAGGGAGCCAACTGGCAACACTGCGGCCAGTTGGCCCCCTCCCACAGAGTGCAACCCCAACACCTCCCCCTCAAAAGGCGCATCTAAATTTGACCTACGCCCACAGGGCTCGCACCCTTCTCAGCCAAGGGCCTATTCTGCATCCTGGATTAAATATTAAACACCTCAACCTACAACTGCTAAGGATCGTGATCACAACTCTTTGTACCCTATTTAAAATGCCAAAGTCGCGATCGCGTCGATTTAAGTCCAGAATGTTGTGTAACAACAATGCAGATGTTCAATTTACTTGAATTTCCCCCCAAATGACTCCAAATAGGGTTTGTAATCTAATGAAGTAGGCCTTAGCGGGCTATGAATTTATGCAATTTATTGGCTATTATAAAAGCCATTCTGAATTGCGTAGTGGGGTTTTCGCTAATTTTTATCCAAATAACTTGTTTAAACCTAAGACATTTTGTTTTTGTAATTTGCACTAAATTTAGCATCTTAAGGCTATCTTTATTTTCTTTTACTAAAAAACCTCATTTTTAAAATTAATATTGTTTTACTATTTATCAAATCGTCCAGGATGAGTATGCATTACCATTTAAAAACGTACGAGTGCCTATGAAGTTTAGAAGGGCTGCTTCATTTATTGGCTTACTGCAAGTTTTGGGTTAAAGGTCTAGAAAATTGCTAAAATGATTGGTCCCCCAAACACAATTAGGGTTAGTGTTGATGGCTAAATATATCATAAACTTTCAACAAAATTTATGATTTAAACATTACTAACAATATGTAAAATAAAGGTCAGTAATTATTTTTTCCATTACAAAAATATGAACGGTAATATTTGCGTGAATATCAAAACTTTATAAACTTAAAGAGAAAAAAATGATGGTGAAAATACTTTAATTAACTATTAACTACTGTATTACTGGGAGATAAAAAGGCTTTCTGCGGGTTACATCAGTAACCAGGGTTGGTCTTATTGATTAGTGATAATTCCCTGATAACAATGTGTAATACTAGTGAGGCCTGAGATAAGGTAATCAGGCAATCATTGTGAACATAAAGTGCACAGGCCTACTTTACTTTTAAATTAAAAAATGGCCACTAAAATGTACATGTCTTGTGGTTTTCTTTTACTTTCATTTTCCTGATCTCATTGTCAATTACTATTTGATGACAGATAAATCACTTTTAACAATATTTTCAGAGGGTTTATCATATTCTCTTTGCAGCTGTTGTTTTTATGTAATAATTCACTTTCGATATAGAGAGAGTGGTGATTTATTCGTCATTAGTTAGAAATTTCACCCAATGTTTTGTACAGTTATTGAATTCAAACAGCGCTGATCAGTTATTTCAGGTCAACCACCTTTGTGTTTACAGTACATTTAGACAAGTACTCTACATAAGATTGCATTTTGCTCTCATATAAATAGCTCTCGTATAAGTAATAGTACGATAAAGTGATGTTACATTATTATACAAAAATATTCTATAGGCTAATATTATGAATAAAATTAACATATAATAAACTTTGTATATATTTAAAGAAATTTGTTATCTTTGTAATAAACATTATAAAATCAAAAAAATAGCATAACATTTAAACTTCTTAAGAACAACGGGTGGTTTAAATTTACAACTCAAGGCATATTTCAATCTAAAAAGGAAGGATTTTAAATGGTAAAAGGTTGACTTATTCCCGGTTAAAATATTATTTAACTCTTAAAGTATTCGGCTAAATTTAAAAACCAACGGTAACAAGATTTTTTTTCTTAAAATTTAAGCAATGATACATGTTTTTATCTGAACCATTATGAGTGATTAAATCCATCAGAACCATCATTGAAAGTAAATAATAGTAGCCCTTGAATGTGAACTAATCTACAAATAAATTTAACATAATTTATTTACTATGATGTTATAGAACAATAAAAAACAACTTGAAATTCAGACTTGAAAATAAAATGAATTCCAAATTAAAGTTGCTGAAAAGAATTTTTCACTGCATCATAACTACAGGGACAAAACATGAATTTAGGAGATCTGCTACTTATCCTCGAAGGAACAATACTATACCATTTGGTTTGTTTTTGGACTCCTCAGCATCCCAATCTTCAGCTCCGTTAGCATCCCAATTCTCTTCAGAACAAAACATGGAACGAAAAAAATATTTAATGAATATTTAAAAATATAAATAAAAACGGCATGCAGAAACCCACCACCAAATCAGCAAAGAAAGAAAACCAGGGAGAAAAGCACAGAAAATCGTCGAGATGAACAGATGAGAAGGTAAATAGAAACCTCCGAAAGAAGAAGATGCTGTTAGCTCGATAGACTATATTATATCCTTGAATAGAAGAAAGAGGTTAAGTACAGCCAGATGAAAATAAAAAAATAAAAGCAGCCTGAACATAACTAACAAAATAAATATGAATAATTCTGTTCAATTACTGTAAAAAATATACTTAATTTATAAATGAATGTTTGTTTACTAAGAATAATTTTTATTGTAATTCTCTAGACAGCGTAATACACTTACTCAAAAATAAAGGGATATATGCAGCTTATGAAGGGGATGAAAAAACAAACATTTCCAGAATTTTAGTAAAGCAATCAAAAGCCGTTACGACACAAGAAACAAAAAGTGCCAAGGGAGAGGAACCTAACAACCAACCTACCGAAACTGGAAAGTGGAAGACCACAAAGTACAAAACGCTTCACAAAAACCAAACATCAAACAAGACCCAAGTTTGAAAGTTGGACTACCCGATTTGCTTGGTTCCACAACTCACCCATTTTCTCTCCAGAGCCGTCCTCCGCTGAGGGGTTGTTCCACGTGTCGATGGATCTCGGGAACCCGCCCCCGCTGGGCCTCTCCCCCCGCTGGAAGGTGCGGGAGCCCAGTCTGCCCCCGCCCCGGCCCCCACGACCGCCCCGCCCGGGGCCGTTGGACATACGGCCTCCGCGGTCACCCCTGCGGCCTCTCTCTCCATTGAAGTTGTCTTCCAGATTTCTTTCATTCTCTTTGTTTTCCCGCCCTCTCCCTGTTGACAAAAAAATGAATGGGTAAAATTTATTTTGTTATCGACCCCTCCTGTGTATAAGGTTTTTACCGCGTATATATATAAATTAACTGATTTTACTACAAATTTTTCATATAGGCTATAATACTTTTTTTTATCTTACATTTTTTTAAATGGACATTGTGATTATTATAGAAGAATAGTATTTTATTCAAACCTACATCTCCAAAGCTCAGAAGTTCTGATTAGTCAACTAGCCTGACAGACTACATAAACACCTCCACTTGTTTTAAAATGTCATTTAAATGGACATTGTGATTATTATAGAAGAATAGTATTTTATTCAAACCTACATCTCCAAAGCTCAGAAGTTCTGATTAGTCAACTAGCCTGACAGACTACATAAACACCTCCACTTGTTTTAAAATGTCATTTAAATGGACATTGTGATTATTATAGAAGAATAGTATTTTATTCAAATCTTCAACTCCAAGGCTCAGCAGTTCTGATTAGTTAACTAGCCTGACAGACTACACAAACACCTCCACTTGTTTTAAAATGTCATCTGTGTACACAAGAAGCGCTATTTTTTAATTGATAAAGGTCTGTGTACAACTTTGTACACAAAGGTTCTTATATATTTTATACAGCAAACCAGTAACAAAACATGTATTAAAGTATTTATCTTTTGTTTCCAGTAGGCCTATACTTTCTTTATTATATACAAATATGTTACTGTCGCAATAAAATTAATACTGCTCAAAAATTAACAATACACGTGGCATCAGGATATGAGAGGCAATTGACTACTGCTTAACAACTCTCATGTTTTGTCATGGTAATAATTAGGGGTGTGCGAGTACTCAAAACGTTGAGTTTTCAGCCGAGTATTTTAATAAACGATTCGACGTTTTAAAAAATTACTCTAAAATTTGAGCATGTATTTCCCGCTGATTATCGGACGATCGCTAACGATTACGACCGTACAAACGCGTAGTAACAGCCGCAAAAGGCGATTGAATGGCGTAATATCGGCCGCAAATGACGATTGCGACTGATCAAAACGCGTAGTAACGGTCACAAAAGGCGATCGCATCGCGTAAAATCGGCCGCAAATGACAATCGGACTGCGGAATTTCGGCTGTAACTAACGATTTCGTAATTTAATATTGATTATAAGCGATGTCTGGACCAGGTGATATTGGCCAAATAACAACGAGAACGTGTTTTATCGGCC
The DNA here is from genome assembly GCA_963675035.1 of Allygus modestus. NCBI lineage: Eukaryota > Metazoa > Arthropoda > Insecta > Hemiptera > Cicadellidae > Allygus > Allygus modestus. Next base: position 405,194,746 of record OY776112.1, read on the forward strand.
GGAAACAAATGATAAACTGCGTTTTGTTTGTCAATACGTAATCCAGTTTGATTGTACTGGCCAAAACTTTGTAGTTCTACTCATGTATTTAGTTAGAAACCATGTTTAGATTATCAAATCTTGAGTGGTATCCAAATCCCATAACACTATTTTAAACTACCAACTGATGGCAAATACTCGGTCGAAAATACTCGAAACTCAAAAATAATAGGCACTACTCGACTCGATTAAAAAAATAACTACTCGCACACCCCTAGTAATAATTTACAACAAATGGTATAGGCCCCTATTATTTTAGCAGAGTCTTTATTTTTCTATACGGGATATAAACGTAAACTATATAAAACCTCTCTAACAACATAAAAAAACACAAGTAAAATTAGGTACTTTACCTAGAACAGGATTTCTAGAACAAAATTAATGTAACTACCAAAAGTTATTATCTAAGTCTGAAGATTGTTTTACCAATTTGACATACTCTTGCATGGTATACAAATAATCGAATAAAGATATTTTGAATTGAGTTGAATTGGCGTAGTTAACAGAACACGGTTTACATTTTTACTTGGTTAATGATTTCCCTGACCAAAAAATTAATTTTCCCCGACTTTCTCTAACCAAGAGTCAATTTTCCCTCACTCGCGACTCGGAATACACACTTTAAGTTGTGATTTTTGCACAGTACTAGCATTTATGATTAAATCCAAATTTTTCCCTAACTTGTGTAAAATATTAACCATTTTCCCTTTTTTCAAATTCCCTGACCTTCCAGAAAGTGTGAACCATGCAGAAGTGATGACCGGCCAACACATAGGTATACTATTCACTCACATCCTCGGCTCTCCATGGAGCCCCTGCCGCGCAGTCTGGGTGGGCCGCTGCCCCGCTGCCTCGCCCTGTCCCGCCCCCGGCCCCCACCACTCCCAGTCTCCGGTCCCGCCACCTCCCAATCCTCGCCTTCCGTGTGGTTGTTGACAGCCTCTGCGCCCTTTGCCGCACTCGTCGTCCTGTTCTTCTTCTTCTTTACTACTGATGTGGACCACTCATTCTACAGGATTCAAATCAATTATAATTCAAACTTAAATGTGAGTTATTTATTCCCTGATGTACCAATATAACCACTTCATAATGATATATTAAATTTGGTTGGAATTAGTATTATTGATTTTAGGTTATAGTATAACTATAATAAATCAAAATTTGTTAAGTGTATAAAATAGGATGGGTCAGTTGCATTTTTATCGGTTCAACGGCTGTCGGTTGCGATTATTTTTCAAAGAACTTGCCTAATAACTGTCTCATCGATAATTTAAATTTAAGTTTCTACCTAGATCCTGAAATTCGGCCTATTTTATATCACAGGGTCATTATCAACTAACAAAAAACAATTTCACCAAACTTTAATTGATTATATACCTATAAATACATATTTCAGACTTAAATACTAATGCAATCAAAGACAAATCAAATGAATTAAAATATTATGGGCCATTACAAAATTAACCCTTTTACTGCCGACCATTTTTTGTAGTCGCCAAAAATGCCAGACCACTATTAAGATTTACTTGCCAAGACTGCCAGGTTCAATTAGACCAAATTTCACGTTCACATTAAAAAATTTGTAACTTTTTTATTTTTCATCAGAAATTTATAAGTTAGGTCTTGTTTTATTTGTATTGAGTTGTTTGTTTCAAATAAAATATATATTTTGGTGTATGTAATAGTTTTTTAGTTAAAATATATATATACATATATACAAATAAAAAAAATATATATTTTTTTTAGTTTGGACTATAAAAATTACCTCTAAAACTTATACCTCAACCAATTTTATTTATAAATGTTGTAAAACAGGCATTAGTAAACACATACCCAAATTTTCATGCCATTACCTTGATAAATGCAGGAATTCTGATGTTTTTTTCAAAATTTATTCATATTTTCAAAATTGAACATAGTTGCATATACAATTGACAATTTTTTTTTACAAAAACATGTATATTTGGCTTCTAAATTGAAAAATGTTGTAAGGAACATAAAATAACACTAAAAACATACTAAAATAATTAAACTAACAACGACAAAAATATTTAGAATATTTGAGAAAATTTCACAAAAAACCCTTTCAACACCTGTGCTCACCAAAACAGGTAGGGCGAACACCTATTTACGATGGTATTTTCACTTACTGGCGATCTACTCCGCTTGTCCATTTTCGTAATGACATCAAAACTTTACTCACTAAACCACGGATAAATTCACAAACATAACCAACAAACCAACACCAGTAAACATAAACAACAATTATTGAAAGACGGACGGCAGACAACACTCACTACACAGAGCAACTGTCGACTATGCACAGACGGTAGGGGGAATCAATGAGTATAACTTTATAGGTTATACAAGTCATAGAGTATAAATTGTACTTTTCTATGTTCCTCATAGTCTTGACAACGAGTATCTCAAGTTTCGTGGCATTTGGTAAACATTTAAGGCCAATAAGTTAAAAATATTAGACGTGCTTTATTGCGCACGTCGGCGATTCTCGCACAATTAGTGACGTGCGCATATGCGCACGTCGGCGTTTTTCGCACCATTCTCGACGTGCGCATTTGCGCACGTCGGCAGTAAAAGGGTTAATTAATAACCTAGGCTTAAAACCTTTTTTAGCCAAATGATGACAAATATAGCCTAGTGCAATACCGTAGTTTAAGTAATCTTTTACTTAAACTTTGTTAAGATGTTAAGGTTAAAGTTTAGGCTAAACCTTACTGTAGGCCTAACCTTAAATACCCCTGTCGCAGCAAACCTGCATACTCAGCGAATTTCCAATGAAGATATAAATGTCTTAATACTTCATAAAGCCACTTACCAAGTTTCATAAAAATATATTCACAAATAAGCGATATATACAATTTTAATTATTCTCCATAAGAATAACATTGGGGCTGAGTACGCAGGTTTACTGCATCAAGGAACACAAAAAATGGTTTTATATGCTAATATCAATATAACTCAACTAGGTAAGTCATAAACCAATTTTTACTCATTTATGTTTATAATTAAGGGAGACACAGCATTTAGTTATTATCCATAAGAATAACATGGGGCTAAGTATGCAGGTTTGCTGCTACGGGAGCCTTTGGGAAAAAATGATTCTGCGCAAACATCAATAGACCTCAACCAGATGAAGCCGTATACCAAGTTTCATCAGTATACGTTCATAAATAGGCGAAATATAACATTTTTCTTTGTCTCCAAAAGAATAACATTAGACAACAACATACTGTGTTTAGCATTTTCAATGTCTCGGGAACCAATTGACGTAGAGGAATGATCAAAATACCAAATTGTGTGTTTTTTTAAAGATGAATCCAATGGTAAAAATTACTATTTGCCATTTTCAAAATTGATATGTAAAAAATTAAAAAAAAAACATTTTTGGGGTACAAAACCCCCCCAATATACTCCATCGGATAGAGTAATCTGGCTGGTTTTTGAACTTAAAGTCATAAATGTTGCTTTACACGTTTATACTAAATTTCATCAAAATCGGATCATTTTTACGAGAGTTATCATGTTCACACACTCACACACACACACACACACACACACACACACACACATATATATTACAATATATATATATATATATATATATATTATAGTTTCGAACGAATGGTGTTTATGGGGTCTGAGGACCTCAAAACGAAAAATTATCATGGTCCTGGGCCTAGGTCTTACCATGCTGACTACGGTAATACCTTCTTCCCTATAGGGGAAATTCGCTAAAACAAAATAAGTCTACCGGTTTTTGCTGATATTTTAGTTTTGCAGACGTTGGAAACCCTAGAATCTATTCCTACAGAAAGGATATAATCATAAATACAGTAGGATTTATATTTAGATTTAGGCTACAGAAACAGTGGGACTAGAACTACCTACGGGGTCAGGATTATTAGCAATGTCAATTGGGCTGAATGGTGGATCGTCGACTAATTCTTCTTCTAACATTCTCGACGATATTAACAAACTTTCTTGATCAAAATTCCCGACTTTATTAAATACACAGTAAAATTGACAGTAATCCCGTGGATCCCATTAGACGTCGCGTCGTCGTCTGCTAGTGAGTGATGTCGATATGCACAATCTGATGTAAACGAATACACTCATGAAGGTGTTACGTACGTTGGCGCCCGACTAACGATCCTGGTGTCTGGAGTTTAAAACACTAGTGATCCTGGCGGTTGGAGGTCGAATCTCGTGCTTCTTGTCATTCTTGCATTGGTAGTAATTTGTATTCTCACCACAAGAGCTAACGAGGTGCTACCGTTCCGGGTGGTAAATTCATTAATGTAACTTATAGTTGTTGTGCAAAGTTCGAGACGTAAAGTATTGAAATATCGCGATAGAGATGATACGATACATATGATGTGTCACTGTCACTATCAGACTATCAGAATGTGTCACTGTCACTATAAGACTACGTCCGAACTGCAGTCAATTAATATTTAATTTCTGAAATCTGGTGTTCTTTTAGCGAATTTCCCCTATAGGGAAGAAGCTATTACCGTATGTCTCATGGTAAGACTTAAGCCCGAGACCATGATAATTTTTTGTTTTGAGGTCCCCAGATGACAAAAACACTATTCGTTCAAATTTATATATATGTATATATTATTAGATTGAAAACAAAATTTCCAGAGTACCCTTTTTTAAACATTTTTATTACACAACGCGTTTCGGCTATAATGCCATTTTCAAAGTGTATAAAAAGTATAACCTTAAAATAAATTAGTAAAATTTAAAATGAATAAACATATGTTAAAATATAGATAAAGTAAAAAATAAATAACAAATGTACAGACAAATAGGGTTATTAAGGTAGATAGCGTTCATTAAGCTATTATTTGTTTCTTAATTCTTCAATTTTTTCAAATATTGGATTTTGGATTTCATTCTTTATCACATTAAGAATATTATTAGGGTCATGTTTTTTGTTCTTATAGATTTGGAATTCTTCTAATATGTTCATGTTTTCACCTTTTTGTGCAATATTTAGAATTTTCATATTTTCTGAGATATTTTTGTAACTATGCTGAGTTTCAAGGATATGCTCAGCAAATGCAGATTTCTGTGTTGTTTGGTTGTTTGATTTTACAGATTGTATATGTTCACAAAATCTGCATTTAAAGTTTCTTCCTGTCTGGCCTATATAAAATTTGGGGCATTCGCTGCACTGGATTTTGTAAATGCCACTTTTGTCGTATACGTCAAAGTTTTGCTGATTCTTTATACTACTTATCTTTTGTATAAGTTTGAATGTGTTGTTTTTTGTTCTATAGCTTATTTTAAGGTTTGATCCGTCAAATGTTTTTCTTATAGCTTTATTCAAAACTTTATTATATGGTAGACATATATACTCTTCTTTTATTTTATTTTTGGGACTAAGATTAGTTTTATTCTTCATGTTGTTTATCATCGTGTCGATCATTTTTGATTTATAACCATTTCTTACAACTAAAGTTTTGATAGTTTTTTCTCTTCGTTGTAATGCTCTTTCTCTATTGGTATGTTTAAAAGTCTATAAATCATTGATCTAAAACTTGCTGTTTTATGTTGCCAAGGGTGGTTTGATGTAGCAGGTATTATTAGGTCTGTTTGGGTTTCTTTCCGATAAATTTTAAACATGTGTTTTTCAAGTTGTCTATATATAGTTAAATCTAGAAAGTTAATAGTATCTCTTCTCTTTTCCATTGTAAATTTAATACTGTGTGATATGGTGTTTAAGTATTGTAATAAACTATCACAAGTTGATTCATTGCCTTTCAAAAGACAAATGACATCGTCATATATCTGTACCAGTAAATTATGTTTTCTTTACATGGGTTACAATCATTTATGATTTTAGATTTTTCTAGTTCTTGCATAAATAAGTTAGCTAGCAGGCCTGAAAGAGGAGAGCCCATGGCTAACCCTTCATTTTGTTTGTAATATTTCATATTAAATTCAAAATAGTTCTGAGAAATTGTAGTTTGAGTTAATCTAATTGTTTCATCAACATTATTTTTACTTAGGTTGACATTTTTCGAGAGTAATTCTTTGAGGATTGTTATAGTTTCATTAGTTGGGATGCTGATATATATATCTATATATGTGTCCGTGAATGCGATAACTTGAGTAAAAAAGGTCCGATTTCGATGAAATTTGGCTCAAATGTGTAAAATTACATTCATGACTTTAAGTTCGAAAACCAGAAAAATCGGACCATGGGACCATGGGGGTTTATGGGGGTTTTAAATTTTCCAAAAATCAGTTTTTTGCATTTTTCACCCTAAAATTTTTAAACAACTTAATTTTGGTTCTGACCATGTTATAGAGCTTAAAAAAACAAATAATATAGTATTTTGAATTATTAACCTAGGTTAAGTGGTTGCGGAGAAAATCCAAAAAACCTACTCATAAAATCTCCTATATTAATCTTATGGGAAAAAGGTTTTTGGCTTTTCCTCAGTTTATTTTAATGTAAACTTCACATTTGCTTTTACCAATCTGTTCAGTTCCACAAAACAATCATTTTGGTGTTTAAATTGTGATTCTACGCCCAACCGTTGCTGAGATATTCAAAGTGTTAATCACAGTACGTTGTCCAATGTTATCCTTGTGGAGAATAAATAAAATTTTATATCTCGATTATTTATGAATGTATATGTTGATGAAACTTAGTATATGGCTTCACGTAGTACTGGTATATTGATATTTGCACAACAAATTGATTTTTTGTTGATTATCCTCGTAGCAGCAAACCTGCGTACTCAGCCCCCATGTTATTCTTATGGAGAATAAGTAAAATGTAATGACTACCTTAATTATGAAAATAAATTAATAAAACTTGGTATGTGGCTACAACTTGTTGAGTTATATTTATTTTTGCATAAAAACCCATTTTGTTTGTTCCTTGTTGCAGCAAACCTGCTTACTCAGCTCCCATGTTATTCTTATAGATAATTATTAAAATGTTATATAGTGCTTATTTATGATTGAATATTGATGAAACTTGGTGTGTGGCTTCACCTAGTTAAATTCTATTTATATTTGCATAAAAACAATAGTTCGTGTTCCTTGTTTCAGCAAACCTACGTACTCATCACCAATATTATTCTTATGGAGAATAATTAAAATTGTATATATCGCTTATATGTGAATATATTTTCATGAAACTTGGCAAAAACAATAGTTCGTGTTCCTTGTTTCAGCAAACCTACGTACTCATCACCAATGTTATTCTTATGGAGAATAATTAAAATTGTATATATCGCTTATATGTGAATATATTTTCATGAAACTTGGTATGTGGCTTTATATGGTATTAAGACATATATTATGCATTGGAAATTCACTGAGTACGCAGGTTTGCTGCGACGGGGGTATTTAATTTGTGTTGAGGTAAACTCAATACATATGTTCTTCTTTTTTAGTTTTAACCGTTTATTGACTTCAAATTCAAATCATCTTTATTCATCGAACAGTATTTATAATACATGAATACATAAGGGCCTTATCACTAAATAATTTTACTTTCATAAGGATGTAACAATAACTTTTAAATTTAACTTTTAAATAACTTTTAGTCAAAGTTTATAAACATAATATATGTTGCATTTCTTAGATCCCAAAATTCCTCAAGAGAATAAAGGGATACAGCGAGCTGATATTCCTTCAGAGTTTTTTTTTTAACATTAAAGTTATTTTCATTTGTTATATTTTTAGGCAAACTAAATAAAAACTTAGTGCCAATAAAACTAGTTTTCCTCTCAAAAAACTTTGTTTTTCTACCTGCCTGTTATTTCTTAAATTATAATTGTGAAAATTTGTATCATTGGTTTGAAGGTTTAATTTTTTCACATGTAATATTGTTTCAAATATGTACAGGTCATAGACAGTCATAACACCTAATTTAGAAAAATATTTACTGATTGTCGATTTTTAATGTTAAAAATAATTCGGAGTGCTTTTTTTTGTTGACGAAGAATCTTGTCTAAGTTTTTTTAGTGGGTCCGACATATATAGCTATACTATAAGACGTGTGAATTTATCAAAGCAAAATAAATGGATTTTAAGGTCTGAATATTGCACACCCTTGACATTTGTCGCAAGGCGTACAGACCAGTTACCATTTTACCTACTACATTTGAATATGCTTATCCCAGTTCAAGTGTTGGTTCAATATCAATCCAAGAAATTTGGTGTGCTCTACTTGGTTCAAGTGTGAACCATCAATGTAAACGTTTGGTTGTAATTTTAATCTTGTTTGTTTTGTGGAAGATGATAAAAAGTTTGATTTATTAGGATATTTTTACTATGTGAGAAGTCCTTAACTGACAGAAGATTTAAAAAAGATTTTAGTTCAACTTCTTCTTGCGAATTACCCGTAACTGTGATATTAGTGTCATCAGCATAGAGATACATCGAGCCTCCTCCATGGATAGCCTTTGCGAACCCCCTCATGTAGCAAAGAAATAACAGGGGGCCCAACTTAGAAATCAATAAATTGGAATACGATATTCCAAAGGCGAAACGTTTTTAACAACACGGGTTTTGCAATTCAGTCCCTTGATATAATTTTGAATACATGTGATCGATAAGCAGTAAACTCTGAAGAGAGTGTGGAAGTGTTACTACGCACCGATTGCTTTATATAAAGCGAGATGTCATTTAAGTATTGGGCTTACGTATCGCGATAAGCTTCTTTTATTGTATCAATTTTGACTTCCACTTATATATCTCATTGATTGGGTTCGGAGTCTAAGCGATATTTATACAAAATAATAACGCTTGTTTCCAATACGAGCACTTACTGACAGTGAAAAACCGAAACCGACTTTTGACCATCGGTTGTCAGTTACGTTTTTTTAGTTAAAACCAGTAAAACCGACAACCGACTTAAACAACTGACACATCCCTAGTATAAAACATCAATCAAAACTTCAACAAATGAATAAAAAGACAAAACATATTTCACAAATTTATTTTCTGCATTATTAACGCATAATTTCATATCCAATTTAAAATACTCATGTTGGATATAATCAAATAGGAAATTTGCAATACCAAATATGAAGGCAAAATAATAATCATAAAGCATAAATATGTTTATTACCCGGAAAAGTTCATTAGGTTCTCCACAGAATGATGCACAGCTTCCTGGTGTAGCCGGGATTGACAGGATGAGTTTATTTTAAAATAATCTAACAACGCCTTTCCATGATACAGGTCAGGGCAGCAATAAAAACTAACTTATGAAATCAATTATAACAATCGCAGGAAAATTCAGTATGTTTTTAGGACCATACCAACTTGTTCCAATGAATTCGGTCAATGAACTTTAAACAAAAAGATAACTTCAAATGAAAACTGTGACGAATAAATCCCTTCTATTGATAACAAATAAATATTGGAGCCTTACCTTGATGCTCCCCTCCAAAAGATAGTTGACAGCCTTGTTAGCATCGTTGTCGCAGTCATGGAGAGCAGTGCAGACTTCATCCTCAGATTTTTGTGTGGCATCCATTACCTAAATTATAAACATTGTTATATGCCTAATACCTCTAATACATATTGGATATGTTGGTTTTACTGCTAAAGGCGCTAAAAACTAAGAAAACAAAATACAATCCTTTCAGTAGTGCCCTAAAAATATACAAATTGAAGAAGGAGGTCATATAACCCTATTTTCTGAATAGGTGATGTCCCACCTCTCTTTTTATGATTAGATTAACTTACTTAGGCTACAGTAGCAGTAGCCTATGGTATGAATTTCCTCCAGTGGAACCAATTTTGAATCAACTACGATTCACATCAGCCACTTTGTAGATGTCAACATGACATTAAATAGTTTTTATCCACATTCGTGATCATTGTTATACACTAAGGTACTCAGATACACATAAACACATTTTTGACCGGGACGACACACCATGGTGTACCCACATCACTCTATCGGCTCGCGGAGACATGTACAGCTACTACCTGTTGCATGACATTACTGCTTGTCCCTTTCTGATCTACTGTACACAATTTTAACGTTACTTTGCTAGACTAGAATTTTATTATTTGTTATTTAACATGACAGCTTTGTTTTCCTTGTTAAAATGTTTACAAATAAAATAGTCTTCCCTAACGAGAATTTTGCCTTACAATTACAATTGTATCGCTTTAACACCATTACTGAGGTGCTGAAATCTACATTGTGATAAGGATACTGTTTAAGGTGCTGGGCTATTTTAGAGGAAGGATTGCTATGTTTTCGGGATGTGTGCACCTTGTTCATTCGGAGACTTACTTGTGAAGTCTACTTACGTCTTCTATTTCTGAATGACATGTTTGTGGGTGAGGTGTATTCCATTGTTTGATATAATATTGGGTTTCACTCATCTAATTTTTGTTGTTCTGGGACTAGTCAAACACTAAAAAACACAGACACATTACGAACACGAATAAAAACAATAAACAATCGTTCCAAAAGACAATCCGATGTTTCGCGGGACCGAAATAACGTCCCGCATCCTTAGGGATTAGTTGACTTTATTTTTTCTTGCACGTTATTTCGGTCCCGCGAAACGTCGGATTGTCTTCTGGAACGATTTTTTTGTTTACCTTCGTATTCGTAATGTGTCCGTGTTTTTTAGTGTTTGAGGAGTCCCAGAACAACCAAAATTACTTAGTCTTATCACATCCTGCTGTTTTGTCATATTCCAACAGATAAACACCCTTAATGTCACCTATAGCTTGGTTACTTTTCGGCCTATACAAATTGGAATTTTTAATTTGGTTGTACTCTTATTAAAATGATCTTTCATATAATACACTTCCAATTTTCACTATCAAAGCCAAAAGGCAAATACTTATTTGTTTAATTCCGGCACTGGGATTTAACTTTAAATTTAGTTTTCCTTTTTATCAATTGATCAATCATACTTATTCACCTTAAAAAGTACTGATGAGTGAAAGAACACATAATTTACACACAGTAAAAGGTAATATTTCGGCTATACTTAGTAGCCTTTATCAAACTTAACGAGAAGTTCTTTAAGTCTGATAAAGGCTACAAAGCACAGCTGAAATATTACCTTTTATTGTGTGTAAATTATGTGTTCTTTCACTCATCAGTATTTTTTTAAGGTGAGTTAGCTATATCCTATCCATTCCCCACTGCTGAAATGTTTAACCCTCGTGTGTATTCCTAAAAACCTCAATTATTACCGGTATATTTTTCAGGGTTATAATTATAACTAACATTAAATAACTTATGATTATAGTACCTGTTTGATTTTGTCTTTTAGAGCCAAATCATCTTTCTTTGTGTCCATGATTTCTGCCATCCTCATCTGCTCTGCCGTGGGCTGAAAAATAAAGATCCCCAACATTAAGATGTTACATGTAATATTAATTAGATATTATCACAAGTAAGGATTAATGGCACACCTGTCACAAATCTTGTTGTGTTTCTACTGGCTTCTCCAATAAGGACAACGTTAACTTTTACAGCCCGTCCCACGTTAATGATTTATCTGATTTCATTGATTCATGCTCATTTTAAACCTAGATTTCAGTGAGCAAAATACTGCTGCTCACTGAGATTGCTAGGTATTATTTGATCTTTAAGTGGACCAGATTATCCAAAATCATCGATTTTGGATAATCTGTAGAGGGACTGATTTTGAAAGTTAACATTAGTATACGAAAGAAGCAGGTAAATGTTGAGGATTGGAGCCCCCTCTTATGGCTGAATAACAACAGTTTATTGAAAGTGCATATTAATCTAAAAATTTATAATTTGACTGAACTAATTAGGCTATTTAGCCTACAACATAAATATGTCTGCCATCTTTCGCTTAAATGTATAAAATATTATGCAACAAACAATAAAACACAAATAATATTATAATAATAACAGATAAAATAAATATATAGCATTTTGTTCCTCAATACTCGATCGTCGAGTTAACTATGCACACAACTGTTCTTTTCCAAAATCACGTTTTTACGATACGACTGAGCAGACAAAGCTGACTGTCTGAGCTTGAAAATAAAGAGGCTTATTGAGTCGAGGGTTAGAAATAGCTATATGCCTATAGGTAGTTCCTTAAAAATCAAAAAATAAATTAAAACTACTTCCAAATGTCCAAAATGAAAACTTTAAAATAAATATAAAATAACGGCAAATTACCAACAAGAACTAAAGCCTACGAGTATAGAGTACTCTTTGAAATCTGATTTGTCACTGTACTTACAACCTGTGATTTGTCAAGGCCAACTACTTTTGGACTCTCTGATTTGTTAGCGTCTGATTTTTGGGTCTTCGGAGTCGACGCCGCCTCCGTTTTGTTGTTCTTCCCACCCCTCGGGGTGGAACGGGCCGTTGTGCTCATCGTTTGATAACTATTTTACAATATTTACACAGTAGTTACACTGAAACAAAGAAAAAGGATTGCAATGGTTACATCTGTATATCTTGGTCGAGAATACAATCTGGCAAACCCACTGATGAAATTGCTTGATCACCATTTCACGATTACAGTAGGACCCCGCTAGCCCGAACTCTGATGGACCGACTCCTCGCTTAGACCGACCATATCCTTATCGGCGTCTTGATTACGTATCCGGTCGTCACTTCGTTCATGTCGACGCTTGTCGATGACTCATCACTGGCCATGTAAGTCAGTAGGCTAACAGTCCATGTGGCAATATGTTAAGTTTAAACTAGAATTTGATAACGTTTTTTTTTTTTTTTAATAAATTTGTTCCTCCGATAATCCGACCTTTTTTGCGTTCCGACGATGCTCTTGGTCCCTTTGGTGACAGATTAGCGAGGTTCTACTGTAACACCACTTATAGTGTTTGTAAATAGGTACCCCAAACAGAGTAGATAAGGGAACGCCCAAAATCCTCAAAAAGCAGGACTGCAGAACTTAACCCATTAAGGCAGTAATTATATTCTATTTGCAATGGCCTATGACGGGATTTGCTTGGTGCTGCACTCTAGTAGCAAAATCTGTAACTAATGACTGCGGGCAACTACGGTTTTCCCGCCATTACCTCTTTTTAGCCCTATCTACTGTACTCAAAGTTCCAAGTTAAAAAAAGGAATTTGGTAACAAATTCAAAGTAACAAAGTTATTATAATATAATACTCTTGGAATCGAAATGAAGTAATTTAGTATTGAATTATTAGCATAATTAACAGCTATTCAGTTGATAGGTTGACACTTTTTAGCGATTCTTGAAATGTAATATCTAGACAACTATACTCAAATATCAAAGTTGAAAATTTTGCAGTGGTTTTATATCATACCTGTGCTTAACCCACAGAAAAATCGGAATTTTAAAAGGTACCCACCAGAAATATATAGCCTTAAAGTTGAAGAAAGTTGAAAATTTTCAAGTTTTAATTTTTTTTATAAAATAAGGAAACAGGTAGTTTTTTTATTTCATCCCTCTTATAAAAAATAGCCTCAAACATGGTCACTCGTAAAATAAAAATATGAAACTTCAAGTTAAATTTTATAGTATTTAACTATATTTGAGTCCAATTATGAATACCACAAAAAATATAGAGCAAGTTTTAAGGAAAACAATGGTTTTTATTTCAAATCTCTATGATAAACCAGTCCAGAGAAATATGGTTTTGCATAAACATCGACAAACATCAAAATAAGTGTGAGGAGACTGACAAAGATGGCCGCCATTTGTAAACGGTCATGTTTAAAAATAAAATAAGGTAGGTTTTATACTACTCACACTAGAACAGTAAAAATATCAATTTTTCTAAAATGGTCAAGCAACCAAGGTTGGACCACTTGGTATGGACTGATTCAGCTAAAATTAGCTAGGCCTATACTTTACGTTCAAGGTATGGAGATGAAACAATGTTTTATACTAGTAAGTCAACTCTTAAAACCTGCAATCAAAAGTTGTTTAGAGAGCTTAGAGGCATAATTATTTTAAACAGGTTTATTTTCCCTAACAAATCGACTATTGAACACCAAAACCGGACTTTTGATATAAACGGCAAGCATTACATCTTAAAAAACATACTTCATATTGAAGTTTGAGAAGGTACAGTGCCAACTCCAACTTTGTACCCACCGTACTAAAAAAGTAAAGCAATTAAAAAACTTAGTGAAGTGAAAGTGAGTAGAGAACTATTAAAGAAGCTTAGCCTACGAATCCATGATGAGGTTAGACACCACAGCACTTAGAGGATTTTGGCAACACACAGGTGCTGCTGGTCAGGTCTAAGTTGCGGTGAAACTTGGAACTAACCTTATCATATGTTGTGCCACCAAAGACGAAACGCACTACAGTAATAAAAAAGTAGTACTGATCAAAACACAATTCCTACCATGGTCGGGCTCAGATTTTAATTCTAAACTACACCTTGAGGGCTATCTACGTGAGTGACATCAGTGTGGTCACTGTTCCAGAATTACACCATTGATAATTGTGGTGCGATTGTTGCCCAAAATAATTCTGGAATAATATTAGGTACCTCACTAAAAATAATCATGTCGTTTAGTATGAACTTGGTCACTGGAATAACACGTCCGAATAATACATCTTTTATTGTTTTAATTTTAAATGCCTGCAAAGAAATCTGTAGCCTTTTCTTAAATGCTACGGAAAGAGGGTCAATTTATTGTGACAGGCCAGCTGAACGAGACCTTTAATTTGAGATAATCATAGTTTTCTGACCACAAATAAACAAGATACCAAGCATTACGTTTAACGTTTGCTCTTAAGGAGTAAAAATCCAATATGGTCGCCGTCGGTGTTTTTCTCATTCAGTGATGGCAATTGGCCGCAATAACTTATTTTATACAAATCTACAAAGAATGGGGTCACGATAGTGTGACGGGATTTATGTTGGGTTGTTTTTCAGTGGTGAAGGTATTGAATTACCCAACGCCAACGCACAAACTAACAAGCTAAACACCAAATTAAGAGTAGCCTATCCTATTCACATTGACCTGCTAAGAAACGACAGAAAAAGCCAAACTTATTAAAATAAAATAAAATTCTTTGGTCACTTGCAAACAGTGATAGAAGCGACGTAGTGTCCAACGCAAATATTCTCAACCTATACTTTTGTCAAGTGGACAAAATACATCACAAGCTGTGGTGACTCGTCTATCAGATCACTGTGTCATTCAAATTCAAAATATTATGCGATTAAGAGGCCAGATCATCGGTAACACCATTCATTTAATGTTAGCGATTTACCGTAAATCAGCAGGAATAACCAACAATTTGAATTGAGATTTTTAAAACTTTTGAGTTTAAAATTGTAAATGTAATAATCCCCAGAGCAGAATATATTTATTCTTTCAGCAACAGTAAAATCTAAAAACTTTATACAAGCAAAACTTGGTTTACAGGGATTTTAAACACAAAAACGTTTCAATCAGTACAAGTTGATACTCAAAATGTGATTAATTAAATAAATTATCTTTAAAATGTTAGTGATTGAAAAAAAATATATAGGTAGTTATTTACTGTAATAGTATAACTACATGACTGATTAAATACCCCAGTTGCAGCAAACCTGCGTAACTTACTCAGCGAATTTCCAATGCAAGTACGGTATAGTCTATGTTTCTCACTTGTGCATAAAGCCACTTACCATGTTTCATAAAAATACGTGGATAAATAAGTGATATAATAACATTTTATTTATTCTCCATAAGAATAATATTAGGCCTTAGTACACATATTTGCTGCAACCAGGAAGATAAGACATGTTTTTTATGCAATTATAAATATAACTCATCAAGTGAAGCTACGTACCAAGTTTTATGTTCATAATTAAGAGACATATAAAACTTTCCTCTCCATAAGAATAACATTAGAGCTGAATATTTAGTATGCAGGTTCTCTGCCATGGGAATAATAACAAAAATATTTTTGTATGGCAATATAGACTGTCTCGCTCGAGTAGTCGCGCCGTGCAGTCCTTTACCGCACAGAGTGTTCTGTTTTGTGCCTGGCTTTTGTATTTGGTTTGATTTTAGCAAATTGCCCCTATAGGCCCGAGACCATGATAACTTTTCGTTTTGAGGATTCAGCTTGTCATGTAAAAAGTCAATTGGTTCCAGAGATATTGAAAGTGCTAAACACAGTACGTTGTCCAAAGTTATTCTTACAAAGATTAAGAAAAATTGTATATCTCACTTATTTATAAACGTATACAGACCAAATTTGGGATAAATGGCTCCATCTGTTTGTGGTCTATTGTTATTTGTACAAAAACAATGTTTACCCATATCGTTCCTGTAGCAGCAAACCTGCGTACTCAGTCCCCATGTTATTCAAATGGACAATAAGTAAAGTTTTATAACCTTATTTACCCTTATAACCCTTATTTATGAGCTTAAATTAATAAAACTAGGTATGTAGCTTCACCTGGTTGAGTTATACTTATAATTTCAAATAAACACATTTCTTATCTTCCTCGTTGCAGCAATCCTGCGTACTCAGCCTAATGTTATTCTTATGGAGAATAAATCAAATGCTATAAATCACATATTTATGAATGTATTATTGTGAAACTTGGTAAGTAGCTCTATGCAGTAGTGAGACATATATATATATATATGCATTGGAAATTCGCTGAGTACGCAGGTTTGTTGCAACAGGGGAATTTCCTTTTGCTTTATTTTGCCTGCTTTTCCAGTTCTCTTTTTTAGCTTTTTGTGTTTTTCCAGCCTTGTCTGGATTGTGCATTTAATAGGTATTTTTCCCACCTGAAGACGGAATCAGATTCCAGATCCCGAAACGTCGTGAAACTTGTTTTTACTAATCAGTGATGGAAAATGTCCGCAATAATCTCTTAAACATCAGAAATAAGTGTAGTACTGCTTCACCATAATTCCAACAATGCTCTGCCGTTGTTACCGTATCATGTTTTGTTCCCTTTTACGTTTGCAGATTATTTTAATAGCCTACAGTACATTGATGTTCAACTAAATTTTAATTGATGCGTAGTTGGTCAGAACTGACTTCCCTAAGGGGGAGGGATTTGTTCGGGGCAAGTAATAAGAAGTGAGCAAAAAACTTCTAAAAAATAGACGGGAAGTGGTAAAAACGGGCAAAATATCACCGACATACCGAACTGTGAGTTATTATTTGTTTAAATTCCTACTATGCAATATTTTCACTGAAGGAAGTATTTAATCCTCTACAACATTAACCAAAAAAGCTTTAGCCTACAAAATATTTCTGGGCTTATTTTAGATATTTAAAATTGTTCATACATTTTATAATTTTAATACCGGTAATTATTATTATACGGTATGATTATTTATGATACAAAGCACAAAATGATGGAAGGATTCTACCCTTCCATGATCCACCTATTACGTTACCGTGACTCTCAATAAGTCGAAGTCTGTGGAAAATCATCTTGATACACAAGTTGAACCTTGATATTTCAAAATATTCGATAACTCAAATTTTTCCGATTCCCCTGAGGGTTGAGTTATCGAGGTTCCACTGTCTACTATATCTAGATGAAGCCACTTACCAAGTTTCATCAATATACATAAATAAATAAATAGTTAAGTTATCAAATTTTATTTACTCTCCATAACGTTGGACAACATACTGTGTTTAGCACTTTTAATATCTCTGCAACGGTTGGACGTAGAATCTTTTTTTTTTTATTATTCACCAACATTGGTTAATTGTTTTTTAGTGCTGGGGGTATTGGTGAAAACAAATTTGCAGTGTTCAGTAAAATTAACTGAGGAAAAGCTAAAATTATTTTTCCCATAGGATTAACATTTTATGTATTGGTATGTTTTTCTGGATTTTCTTCGCAACCATTTAACCTAGGTTAATGATTCAAAACCCTACATTAACTTATATGTTTTTCTAAGATCTATGAAATAATCAAAACCAAATTCAGTGTTTTTAAAAATTTAGGGTGAAAAATGGAAAAAAACAGATTTTTGGACAATTTTAAACCTCCATAAAAAACCCCCTTCCCATGGTCCGATCCCTCTTGTTTTCCCACTTAAAGTCAAAATGTCACTTTACACATTATTGTAGTGCCAAATTTCATTGAAATCAGATTTTTTTTCAAAAGCTATTGTGTTAACAGACACATATAAGTTAGATACCGTATATCCCCTGCCGCAGTAAACCTGCTTACTTAGCAAATTTACAAAGCATGTACCGGAATATATTTCTAACTACCGTACCACATTAAAGCCACTTACCCTACCAAGTTTTATAAAAATGCATAAATAAATAAGTGATATTATATAGGCTCTGGCATTTTATTTGTTCCATAAGAATAATATTATAGGGCTGACTACGCTGGTTTGCTGCAAGAAGGAAGATAAGTTAAGGAATGTGTTTTGATGCAATTGTCAATCAATGCTACGAGGACAATGAACAACTAATTATTTTGTTGTGCAAATATCAATATACCACAACTCTAGGTTAAGCCACATACCAAGTTTCTTCAATATACTTTCATAAAAAAAAAATCAAGAAATCAAATTTGATTTATTTTGTATATGGAAAACATTGGAAAACGTACTGTGTTTAGCAAACTTCATATATCTCTGCAACAGAAGGACGTAGTCACAATTTAAACACCAAAATTTTTTTGTAGAGTTGGCAACAACAACTATGCAGTTTCCAGTAACATTAACTGAGGAAAAGATAAACATTGTTGTTGCCATAAGATTAACTAACTAAGGAACATTTTAGGGCCTATGAATACCTTTTTTTGAATTTCTCCGCAACCACTTAACCTACGTTAATGATTCAAACTAAATTTACTAGATTATTTGTTTTTTAAGCTCTATAAAAAGGAAGGATACAAATTTGTGTGAATTAAAACATTTTGAGTAAAAACTGCAAAAAAGCTGGTTTTTGGACAGTTTTAAACCCTCATAAAACTTCCTTCCCATGATCCGATCTTTCTGGTTTTCAAACTAAAAGTTATGAATGGTTCTAATAGTTATGCCAAATTTCTTCGAATTCAAAAGTTTTTCACAATTACGATTTGGATTAAATTTGGTACAAACATGTAAAGCAGCATTTATGACTTTAAGTTCGAAAACCAGACAGATCACCCTATCCAAAGTGGTATTTTTGGGGGGTTTTGTAGCCCAAAAAAGGGTTTTTTGAAGTTTTTAGATGTAATATTTTAAATAGTCAAATTTTAGTTTTCATCATTAGATTTAGCTTAAAAAAACACAAAATTTGGTGTTTTGATCATTTCTCTACGTCAAATGGTTACAGAGATATTGAAAGTGCTAAACACAGTACGTTGTCCAATGTTATTTTTATGGAGAATAAGAAAAATTTTATATCTCGCTTATTTATGAACAGATACTAATGAAACTTGGTATACGGCTTCATCTGGTTGTGGTCTATTGTTATTTTCACAAAACAGCAATTTTTATCGATTATTCCCGTAGCAGCAAACCTGCGTACTCAGCCCCCATGTTATTCTTATGGAAAATAAGTAAAATGTAATGTCTCCCTTAGTTATGAACATAATTTAATAAAACTTGGTATGTGGCTTCACCTTGTTGAGTTATATTAATATTTATAAATACCCCCGTCGCTGCAAACCTGCGTACTCAGCGAATTTCCAATGCAAAATATATGTCTTATTACCACATAAAGCTGCATACCAAGTTTCATTACAATATATTTACAAATAAGTGGTATATCAAATTTGAATTATTCTCTATAAGAATAACATTGGGGATGAGTACGCAGGTTTGCTGCAACAAGGAACAACAAATATGGGGATTCATGTAACTATCAATATTACTCAACTAGGTGAAGCCACATAAGTTACCAAGTTGCATCACTATAAATTCATAACTAAGCGATATATACCATTTTGATTATTCTTTGATTATTATTTTGATTATTCCAAGTTTCGTTAGTATACACTCATAAATAAGCGAGCTATAATTTTTTTCCTATTCTCCATAAGGATAGCATTGGACAACGTACTGTGTTTAGCACTTTCAACATCTCTGTAACCAATTGACGTAGAAAAATGATCAAAACACCAAATTGTGTGTTTTTTAAGCTGAATCCAATGGTGAAAACTAAAATTTGACTTTTTAAAATATAACATATAATAAACGGTATCAGGAAACTGACACATACTTTCTCCCTTTTAGCCCAACTTTAATGAATAAATTACTTTTTATTTACTAAATATAGAATACAAAGCACGGTCGAATGTACAGAAAATATTGTAAACAAATTGTTTTAAAAAACATCCACCCAAATCCTTGCTTTAGAGGCACTACGGAATCCATTGCTACCCTCGTGGTTTTAAGAGGGGAATGCCCCCTATTCATCCTCCCAGGGTTATTAAGGGGCAATATATTTCGAATTTCCTCTGTTGGTCAATGCTAACTTGACAAGCATATCAAATTTGAATGAAATTGATCAGTAAATAAGAGAGAAATAGTAATTTTTTTATTCCCCATAAGAATAACATTGGACAACGTACTTCGTTTACCACAAAATGAAAATTTCAATTTTCTCCGAAACCAGCAATTGTAGAATAGTAATTCAAAATACTAAATTATTTAGTTTTTTGAGCTCTTTTTAATGGTGAATAGTAATATTTTTTATATTTATGTCTTTTTATAAAAAATCCAAAAAACCGAATTTTTGATGTTTTAAGTCCTGTAATTTCTGAACCCGAATTTTTACAGGAATGCAGGTGGTGTAATTTTGTTGGAAAACTAAAGTTCTACAAACAACTAAAGTTCAATCAAAATCGTTAGAGCCGTTTTTGAGAAATTTTGATTTTTCATGTTTTTTGGCGCTTTTGGGGGGATAATTACCTTTAAAAATCTAAAATTCAAAAAAATGAAAAAACCGCCTGGAGATATTGTGGATTAGTACCTACATACCAAATTTCTAAAAATTGGTCCATTCCTTAAGGATCTAGCTCTATACACATCCACAAAGTCGCAAGGACACAAACAGAGACATCACGTAAAAACCACTTTTTTGGGGTCAGGGAGAACCAAAACAAATATTTCCACTAACAACTCAAATTCGAAAATTTTGAAGAAAACAATACTTTCTCCATATACATGTATAGAGGGAGAAAGTAAAAACTTAAAAAAAAAACAATTTTTGGGGAACAAACCCCCCCCCAAAATACCACTTCGGATAGGTCGATCTGTCTGGTTGTCGAACTTAAAGTCATCAATAATGTTTTACACGTTTGTACCAAATTTTCTCAAAATTGGACCATTTTTACGAGAGTTATCGCACCCACGAACACACATATGTATGTATGTATGTATATATATATATATATATAGTTACAGTTTCAAACGAATGGTGTTTTTGGGGCCAGGGGACCTCAAAACGAAATGTTATCATGGTCCTGGGCCTAGGTCTTACCATGCCAACTACGGTAATAGCTTCTTCCCTATAGGGGAAATTCGCTAAAACAACCATATATTGTGTTCCTTGTTGCAGCAAACCTGTGTACTCATACCCCATGTTATTCTTATAGAGAAAAATCAAAATGGTATATATCGCTTATTTATGATTGTATATTGATGAAACTGGGATGTGGTTTCACCTAGGTAATTTATATTGATATTTGTATGAAAACCCATATTTTGTGTTCCTTGTTGCAGCAAACCTACATACTCATCCCCAATGTTATGCTTATAGAGAATAATTAAAATTGTATATATCGCTTATTAGTGAATATATGTTAATGAAACTTACTATCCAGCTTTATGAGATATTAAGATATTATTATGCATTGGAAATTCGCTGAGTAAGTTACATAGATTTGCTGCGACGGGGGTATTTTTTTTCCTACGGCCTTTTAGCGAATTTCCCCTATAGGGAAGAAGCTATTACCGTAGTCGGCATGGTAAGACCTAGGCCCGAGACCATGATAACTTTTCGTTTTGAGGTCCCCAGACCCCAAAAACACCATTCGTTCGAAAATGTATATATATATATATGTCTGTGGGTGCGATAACTCTCGTAAAAATGGTCCGATCTTGATAAAATTTGGTACAAACGTGTAAAGTATTATTTATGACTAAGTTTGAAAACCAGTCAGATCGACCCATCCGAAGTGGTATTTTGGGGGGGTTTTGTACCCCAAAAATGGGTTTTTTTAAAGTTTATACATGTAATATTTTAAAAAGTCAAATTTTAGTTTTCACATTCCATTAGATTCCAATGGATTCAGCTAAAAAAAACACACAATTTGGTGTTCTGATCATTTCTATACGTCAATTGGGTTACAGAGATATTGAAAGTGCTAAACACAGTACGTTGTCCAATGCTATTCTTATGGAGAATAAGAAAAATATTATAGCTCGCTTATTTATGAATGTATACTAGCGAAACTTGGTATACGACTTCATCTGGTTGTGGTCTATTGTTATTTGCACAAAAAACACAATTTTTACCGATAATTCCTGTAGCAGCAAACCTTCGTCCTCAGGCCCCATGTTATTCTTATGGAGAATAAGTAAAATGTTATGTATCCCTTAATTATGAACATAACTTAATAAAACTTGGTGTGTTGGTTCACCTAGTTGAGTTCTATTGATATTTGCATAAAAACCCGTTTTTGTTTCCTTGTTGCAGCAAACCTGCGTACTCATCCCCCATGTTATTCTTATGGAGAATAATCAAAACAGTATATATCGCTTATTTATGAATTTATATTGATGAAACTTGGTATGTGGCTTCACCTAGTTGAGTACTATTGATATTTACATGAAACCCCATGTTTGTTGTTCCTTGTTGCAGCTAACCTGCGTACTCATCCCCAATTTTATTCTTATGGAGGATAATTACAATTTGATATATCACTTATTTGTAAATATATTCTAATGCAACTTGGTATTCGGCTTTATGTGGTATTAAGACATATATTTTGCATTGGAAATTCGCTGAGTACGCAGGTTTGCTGCGACGGGGGTATTTTATTTATGGAGACTCTTTAACCCTTTGAGTGCTAAACTTCTGAAAGGAGTAGTTGAATCCGTGATATTTTGTTGATTTTTTAAATATATTGAACGCCTGAAGTTAAAATTAATAAAAACGTGCTTCCGCTGGAGACACACAGTAAAGGATAGGTAAAAAGTAGCAAAACACCTGATCAGATGTGCAACTAACAAAGAATCCACCCATCCCGTCAGCTTGGACCCGAGCCGTCCACCGTTTGCTTAAGGTCCGCCATCCCCTTCAACTCTGTCACAGACAGGTGAACTCTCCATGAGTTGCACATAAAAATCACCGACTGTGACGGGATTCGAACCCTCGATCCAAGTGTTACCCCCGGCCGGGAAGGTAACGCCACAGACCGCACAGCCACTGATCAGACTAGCAGCTGCCGTGGATCAGTTGGTATTATAGAGACTAGGTGCTGGACGAGGTAGTTCAGTTCGTGTCTACCAGGTTTCACCACAAGTCAGACTCAAACTGAGCACCTAACGGTACAATCGCTTATGAAGCAGTAACAATGTTTATTGATAATAGATTCAAAAGACGATATATCGGTCCATAGGACTGAAAGGGTTAAGGCAGCAGAATATAGTAAATTCTAATTTTTGTTATTATAACATTCCTTGATTTGTGCTGAATAAAATGACGATATCAGTTATTGGAAAACCACTTCTCTGAATATGTCACGAAAACCTTAACTTAACATTTTAGAAAAATGGTCAGCACTTCTAGATTTAACCTTACAAATTTTTAGCTGAGCTGAGTTAGTGCACTTTCTTCCTGGTATCAATGCACCAGTGGAGAGAGATTTTACCCTCGTAAACAATTTCTGGACTAAGAACAAGTCATAGATAAAACTAGTAACAATGAAATGTGTGTTGTTGCTAAAATGTAACATATATTTAATACCCCCGTCGCAGCAAACCTGCGTACTCAGCGAATTTCCAATGCATATATATGTGTCTCACTACTACATAGAGCTACTTACCAGGTTTCACAAAAATCCATTTATAAATAAGTGATATATAGCATTTTATTTATTCTCCATAAGAATAACATTAGAGCTGAGTATGCAGGTTTGCTGCTATGAGGAAGATAAAAATGTGTATTTTTGCAATTATCAATTTAACTCAAGCAGGTGAAGCTACATACCAAGTTTTATTAATTTACGTTCATAACTAAGAGAGATATAAAACTGGACTTATTCTCCATATGAATAATATGGGGGCCGAGTATGCAGGTTTGCTGCAATGGGGATAATCAACAAAAAATCCATTTAGATTGCAAATATCAATATACCAGTACTACGTAAAGTCACATACCAAGTTTCATCAATATACATTCATAAATAATCGAGATATAAAATTTTATTTATTCTCCATAAGGATAACATTGGACAACGTACTGTGTTTAGCACTTTGAATATCTCTTCAACGGTTGGACTTAGAACAACACTTAAAACACCAAAATGATTGTTTTGTAGAGCTGAATTGATTGGTATCAGCAAATGTAAAGTTTTCAGTAAAATTATCTGAGGAAAATCCAAAAACCTTTTTCCTATAAGATTAACATGGACAATTTTATGGACGCGTTTTTTGACTTTTCTCTACAACCACTAAACCTAGGTTAATGATTCAAAATACTAAATTATTTGTTTTTTAAGCTCTATAAAATGACTATAACCAAAATTGAGTGTTTTTAAAATTTTAGGGGGAAAATTAAAAAAACTGATTTATGGAAAATTTAAAACCCCCATAAACCCCCCTTCCCATGGTTTGTTTTTTTTGGTTTTCGAACTTAAAGTCATAAATGTTACTCTGCACATTTGTGCCAAATTTCATCAAAATCGGGCGTTTCTTTCAAAAGTTATCGCGATAACGGACACACACACATATATATATAGATATACATATATATAGGCCTATATATACATATATATAAATTTGAACGAATAGTGTTTTTAGCATCTGGGGACCTCAAAACAAAAAGTTATCATGGTCTCGGGCTTAAGTCTTACCATGCCACCTACGGTAATAGCTTCTTCCCTATAAGGGAAATTCGCTAAAATGAATTTGATTTCAATATAAGTGAAAAGTAAATTCAAAGTTAGTGAAAGCTCTTATCTCGAGTACAATTTCATTAAGCGGCCACCAACTAATCGGATGCAATATATCGATTTTAACATTCGATATATTGAATCGGAACACTCGATATTTTGAATCACATTTTCATAGTTCATATCGAAAATTATTTATTCAATATTTATATTAAATGTTATAGGCCTAATCTAAAATCAACAAATTGTATATCGTCAATAATATGCGACGCCAGTTAGAAATATATTTTCAATGAAACATTTAACAAATAAATAAATAATAAAGAAACGTATAACTCGGCTAAAACTTAAATTATCTTTGCCAGGGTAAACTTTATGGGCTGCTTTCATGGATTAAATATAAATAAACCAAGTTAATATAGGCCTAAGCATAATTAAGTTTTTGTTTGGTTATACATTTCTTTATTATTAGGTAGGCTAGTTGTATTTTTAAATTTTATTTTTCGTCTGTTTGTTACTTGTTAATGTTTCATTAAAATATATGTGTAACTTACATCATCGCTCTTAATCCCAGTTTTCAGAGACCGTTTCAACATACACCAAGAGGACTCGAATGTTTGGGTGTTTGTGTTATTTAGGTTAAGGATCGATTTAAAATGTGATTCAATATATCGAATGTTTAACCCTAGCAGTGGCCAATGGTGTAAGTGGGAAATGGCAGGCTAAATTTGGCAATTTTGCAGACCTTTTTTGAAAATTCATATAAATTCAACCGTACAAGTAAACCTAGCCAACCTTGTATTCATTTTGATTGGCAAGAACAGTAGAATCTGAAAAAAAGTTCTAGAAAGGTAAATATTTTGGTAAAATTAAAAGAATAAAATAAATTTGATTTTTTTTTTATTTCAAAAGCAGCTTCGGTAAAATTTTGTCTACAGATATTTTATGGAAAATTCATTATATATACATTTTGTAGACAATTCAATTCCCTAGGGGGCCTACATAAAAATATATAACATGTTGGGGAAAGAATTTTTTTATAAGTGTTAGGGGCATAATATTATAATACAGTAAACGGAAAAAAGTGTAAACTGTACAGTGTTAGTTTGTTTTGTAAATAAGTAACGTAATATATGTATATGCTAATAATGATATATAAATAGGAGTAAAGCTAATGAAGTAAGGAATCCCTAAAAGTCATAATGTTGATGATAAAAATTTATTATCTGTTATAAATAAATGTATATATAATAGAATGTTTTGCTATTTTTGCGTATTTGGAAAAAAAAATATTTCACAATATTTAGTCTATAACTTTTTTACCAAATTTTTTATCCCCAAACCAATATTAACATGTTGTAGTACATTCAATTACCTACATAAAAATGTATAACACCGAGAGTAAATTATTGTTTTTATATGTGTTATGTAGCACTAAACAAATGGTCGCGGACTTGGCAAATTTCACAAGGCCAAGTTCTAAATTAATTTCACTTCTAAGTTATGTAGAAGTAAACACAACACTTTGTAAACACTACTTGTCACACTTCAGTAATATTTATGCATGATAAAATGAATAAAGATTACTGTTATATAAAACACACAAACACTTCTACAACACTTCCGAAATAATACCTAATTTAATGATACTTCACGGAAATACATTGCCTAGCGCTCAAAGGAATAACCCAAGATAACATAGCCTATGTATGATGCAAAAGTCACGAAACAATATCACAAAATATATCGCAGCAGTTACACATTATGTTAGGAGCAGTGTTGGCAATGTCAAAACTAAATTCTACATTTCTTTCTCTTCAAAATAACATATTAACTTATTTGACTAGTAACTATAACTTATACTGGATATAAATCCGATTTTTCCTGAAGGACAGGTGCCGTTCTTTGGCCATTCCACAAAGAAACAAAAACCACGTGTTTTCATAAAATCATATTATCTGTCCAATCAATATGTCGATCTAAAAATTAATACCAAAATGAATAACAACTCTTTAGGAGTGCATTGGTACCAACCGCAACTTCCCGCACCAAAAATAACCCGAGCTGAGTAAATAACAACTCTTTAGGGGTGCATTGGTACCAACCGCAACTTCCCTCGATAAAAATTACCCGAGCTGGGTAATTTAAATAAAGTCATGTTTTGACATTTTCCTGGCGTCGGCTGCAGGAATCTCGTCGCGCCAAAATTTAATTTGATTTCTTATTGTCGTGACATTCTTATATAAGTTAGCTGCTACAGTGTTCGTTTATGTAATAAAATAAAAGTTCAGAATACTATCTTTCGAATGATATATATACTGTTCACTTTTGAGTTGATTATTAGTGGTTTTTTTACATTACAAAATTTTCAGTCCCTGAAGGACGGCTCCCGTACTCTGCCACTTTAAGGCGACACAGCCAAAGTACGGGAGCCGTCCTTTGGCCACTGCTAGGGTTAAGATCGATATATAGCATCCGAATAGTTGGTGGTAGCTCATGAAACTGTACCCCTTATCTCCTCTTCAGTAGGCTAATATAATTTTGTACAGTATTTTCATTTAAGTTACTTGTGTTTTATATTCCTAATAAATTGGGATGACATTGTTTTACAATTTTATGAATGTGATTGCAAAAGCTGTTATAGCAATACTACAAACAATTAGCTATATAACTTAGTTCCGCCAAGTAATATATGGGCCAAAAACTCACACTTTCATATCTAATTTTCTAAAATGTTCCGTGGAGAGCACCCGGACCCAATTCTTGTAGGGGGACCCCTTCCCCCCAGTATACTGTATTTCGGGTTAATGTCCCACTTCTACAGATCTAGTCACTTTATATATAGTTCTGTTAACACATTCACTGTGTTAGTCGTGTATATTCAGGATAATTGCATTTGTTTCCTTGTTAGGCAACCGCCGGAAATCCGGCGCGCCACACTGAACGTGTTAATCAAAGTTGCTCTCTATAGGCCTACACAATATTTTAAGGCTGACAACATGGGCATTTATAGGTAAACAACACAAAAGAGTCATAAAGGCCTAAGTTAGGCTAATTACTTTTTTCTAGAATTTTAAGTTAAGGTTTGATGAGGACAATTACAGGCCTAGGCCTAAAGTTGGGTATTCAACTGTAGATGTGTAAATTAAGAAGATGAAACTGTAATTTATGAGAGATAGCTTACTAGGTAGAGTAATTTTGCCTAAAATCATCCAGCAGCTTCCAGAAATAAAATTGAAGTTTAGAGGTAAAAACAAGCTATTTTAGTATAAACAAAGCATAGTTACAACAATTTCTACATGCATTTTAAAATTACAACCGATTGAATTTGTAATGCTTAAACTAATTATTATTTATTATTTTCTATAAAAACTTCGTCCTAAATTACTGCCCGACCGATCACAATGGACTCCCATCGTCGTGATCGGTAAAGGGACGTTGAGCGTAAAGACTCCAACTATGGTTTGAGTGAATATTACGTTAAAAAATTATTGAACCATTTTAAACAATAAAATAAGGGTTAACCATTAATTCCGAGTCCTAAAAAGGGTTATTAATCGCCATGTGGAGAGGACGCCATTCTGAAACTTTGTTTGAGGCCTTGGCAGAAGGTCCATTAGTCCGCTATTCGACGTACTCAGATATTGCATAAGAACAGTCTAAATAAGCGATTGAAAGGTTTTAAACACTTATTTATCATTCAACGATAATTAATACAGTTTCTAAACACATTAATATCGCTATAGATAATGTTTAACCTACTAAATTTAATAAATACATAATTTAATCACGATACCTGCAGCAAGCGCTCAAATAGTAGTCAGGTCACGTGATCACTATTCCTTCCCACTGCATACCATTGATAAAATTAATATGTTCAATGTTTTACACAAATAATATATATAATATTGATAATTAATATTATTCCTTTGTAACATTTAAAATCATTCATTTTACACAAAAAATGTATGCATAATTTATAATCCGCGCAAAATTTCGATAAATGACATTTTATTTAAATGGATTATAAATATATATTTTTTTAATCCTGAAACATTTTAATATAGTAAACTAAATCATTTACAACAAATTTATACAGTTAGAAACCATCATTGGTTTCAAATAATGGTGGATTTTAGTAAATTTTTAAGCTAACAAAAAATATGTTTGAATGAAATATATCGAATTTATTGGTTAGGGCACCCAATTCTATTACCAGAAGAAAAAAGGTTTGTACTAAAAAAATTGAGTAAAAAATCACTATAATTTGTTGATATATAGTTTTTTACTGTCATCACATTGACAGACATCTTAAAACAATTTACATATAACCCTATTCTGTTATTTATACATTGGTTTAATTTTTTGACCTAAGTCAATATATTACAAACGAATACAAATTGTAAACACTAAACGTTGTCCCATACATTATGTTTAATGGGTAATTAACAAAATAATACATTAGGTTTAATTATACTTTATTTTATTTTAATTTGTCACAGATGTCACAGAAGTACCTTTATATCCTCTTAAAATTATTGATTTTGGGTCGCGCCCAAAAGGGCTATTTGGGTTTCTTCGACAGTGAATTTTTAAATAACTAGAGCCCACCCAATGGTCAAAGTTCGACCAAATAACTGAACAATTAGTTTAATATCTAGGGTTCTGGTGCGCTCATCTCTCGCTCGTTCCCTCATCCCTCCCAAACCCTCGCCACCAGGTAATGTTTTTAATGTGGAGTTAAAACGGATAACAGGGGGGGGGCGTTATCATTTCAGTAGTCATTCAGTAGTAGTCATTTCAGTAGTATCATTTCAGGCCTTTTTATTTATGCCTGAAAACTCTTCATCTCACCTTCTCCACGTTCAATGTGGAGTTAAAAAACGGATAGCAGTAGGGCGTTACCATTCCAGTAATCAGTAGCCTTTTTATTTATGCCCAAAACCTCTCCATGTCATCCTCTCCCTGTCACTCACCCTCCTACCATCGCAAACAGATTTAATTATTTTTTACGTGGAATTAAAGCGGATAAGAGAAGGAACCATTTCCTTTAGAGGTGTTACCATTCTAGTAGTCAATAATATTTTATTTACATTAGTCCTGAATTATCGGATCTTGCTGTTGTGGAGTTAAAACGGATAAGAGAACCAGTAATATATACCATTCCAGTAATCGATAGCCTATTTATTTATGCCTTAATTTCCTCCACCTCATCCTCTCCCCGCCCCTCATCCTCACCCCCTCTGAAACAGGTTTATTTTTTTAATGTAGTGTTAAATAGGATAAGAGACGGGTTACCTTTCCAGTATTCAGTAATATGTTCGGTTTATATTAGTCCTGAATTATCTGTTCTTGCTATTGTGGAGTTAAAACGGATAAGAGGAGGGTGTTGGCATTCCAGTAATCAATAGCCCTTTTATTCATGCCTTAATCTTCTCCACCTCATCCTCTCCTCGCCCCACATGATCACCACCTCACAAAATTATCTGTTCTTGCTGTTGTGGAATTAAAACGGATAACATAAGGGTGTTACCATTGATTCTAGTAATCAGTATCCTACTTTTTTATGCCTGAAAATCTCTACCTCATCCTCACTACGTCCCTCATCCCCCCTCACAAAAAGGTTTGATTTATCAATGTGGAGTTAAAACGGATAACAGAAGGGTGTAACAATTTTAGTAGTCAGTAATATTTTGTCTACATTAGCCCTGAATTATCTGTCCTTTCTGATGTGGATTTAAAACGGATAAGGGAATTGTGTTACCATTCCAATAGTAAGTAAAATGTATTATTTATGAATAATATGTTCTATATTTATTTGACTAACGCACCTGTTTGAAATGAAAAGTATAAACAATTACGAAAAACAGAACGCATGTTTCTATAAATGCCTTCATGTGTTCAGTGTCGAGTGTGAATGCAGAATTAATTGATGAACGAAGTGAATCACTGTATTGTGATGAAGAAGTTTCAGTGGCCGTGTGTGGGTGTGTGTGTGTGTGTGTGTGTGTGTGGGTGTGTTATCGAAATACTAAATAACTGTAAAACATTTCTTAATGAAATTTTGAAGGAGTCATTTGGGATACCAAAGGGATGTTTTAACACAGCATTTGTATTTTATTTTGGATTATAAATAATTATTAAAACTAATTTTAATGTTTGATATTCAGTAGTTGAATTGGTTTTCGTAGTAAGCTATTGACTATGGTTGTCTTTAAAATGTCAGCTGGGATTTATCTGTGTTTCACTTGAGGGATTTTTATCCCCTATATGGGATATTTTGACTGCTTGTGGGATAAAATGGGATTGTGGGATAAAGTGGGATTTTTTTGAAATCGGCATTACGTCTGCTAGTTTGCTTACAACTTACGACCAGAGCACCTTTAGCAGTAGCACTTCTAGTGGATTTTCTCGCCGTACTGGCAGTTGCGGGGTTTCCCATTTTTTAACCTCGCTGTCCGCACCTATTATGATTTTATAAACGTCACCGAACGAACACCGAATCATGTCAATTTCGCTGGCCGAGCCATGTTGGAATTAACAAGCAAACTATTTGCCATTATTTAGTACCTACTTCGTACTCTTTAGTACTACCATTAAAAATATTAGTACCTCTCACGTAAATAAATTATTTAATTTAGTTAATTCACCGTATCATTTAACCTATGTCGCATTGCTCAAAATCCTTTGAGGTACTAAAATGTAAAATACCTATAGGTAATTAGTAGATCTAAATAAGCTCTATCTAACGGTATAAATATTGTACTAATACATTATTCAATAATCATATAATATTTAACATTAATTATGTTGCGATGTTTAACAAATCAGTGGGAAAGTGTGGGATATGACGAGGGATACTATAAGGGAGAGTCTGGGATAAAGTGGGATTTTTTGTATCAGTGCGTGGCATATTTTTACCGTAGATTGGAAACACTGCATATTTGTTTATAAATCACAACAAATGTAAACACGATTTCAACTATGAAGTTAGGTTATGTTTTGTTCCATACATTTTGTTATTTTGAAATAATGTAAAATGTGAGTGTTATGTAAATTGATAGTGTTTTGTCGTGTTTAAAACAATACTTAGCCTATATCTATTTAGATTTATTATTAGTTTATTTTTTACTGGAAAACTTCGATGTAAAAGCTAAGTGTTTGGACTAGTGATGATAAATTAATACAATAGGTTTTGGAATTTTTGAATTACTCGGACAGTATAACTCTGTAACACGACTGACTGTGATTGATAATCAAGCGTGTTGTAGACCTATAGTAGTTTCTTTACATTGTGAACAAATTACTTGATGGCAGACTTACTAAACGATCATACGTGCAAACTATCTTTATTACATGTAATGTACCAAATAAGCCTCACTGTCACCTAATGACATGGGATTAAAGTTTTGTAATCTACCGGTCAGTAAAATAGTCTGGTTACAGTTTATATTTGTTTGCATTTTCTGTGGTTAATATTGATTTTCATAAAAAATCAAGATGTCCAAAACTCCTTAGTCCCAACCGTCTACATTGTTCAACTAATTACGATGTAGACAGATTGCCCTCCTGAAAAATTGTCATTAATGTAGATGTTGGATTTTGCTCTTAAATATCTCGTGCTGCGATTTCAGTAGCTGGTGTATTTAAATTCAAACTAACATATATTAATAATGTAAACATTTTTAAATTTAAGGTATGAATTTCATAAGATACTGTTATATAAATAAATCATTGAATACATTTGTTTACATTAAATGGGTTTAAAACAAGTATATTTCTGTATGTTTAACCCCCTGATTTTGGAGCTGGAAATTAATAGGTTTAATAATAATTGGCAACTTTTCCCTCAGGTTATATATTTAAAACTCGTCGAAAACCATCCGGTGTCAAAAATATATTAGTCATTGGCCGAGTCATAAAAAAGCGTGAACAGGAGCTAGGACCTGTGACAAAATAAACGCAATCAGTTTAATCTAATTTGCTAGTTACACACAGTGGTTTTAAGAGGTTAATTGCTCCACCTCACCCTCCAGGGTTAGATGGAAACGTATTCCGCATATTCTCTATTCATTGTTGCTAGATTAGGAAACCCCAGCATAGCTGCTATAGGCACGTTTTCCACAAGCAGTAATTTTGCGCAGGTTACCAGAAGGTTAGGATATAGCAGGAAAGGAAAGGGTGGGATGGGACAGGCAGCCAAATTGGCCTTTCAGAGTACCAAATCCCGTGCCTTGTAACAGCTGTGATCAGGCTCAATGTGGACCCGCTCTACCCTCCAACTGGCCAACTCAACGGATGGGGTATCCATGTACAACAGCCAGGGACCATACATTCTCAGGTTGGGGACCAACCCCTGAGTTTCCGCCCCGAGCCGCTGCAAGTGGAGGAACCAAAGGTGAAAGGGAAGTTTGTCATAATGGACATCCAAAAAACTTCATATGTAATGACAATTTCATTTGCTGTACCCAATGTCAGCATCCAAACTGGTATAGACCAGTTTTAAGGTTGTCCTAGGACGAATATTCTCTATTGGTCAATGCTAACCCACCAAGTTTTAATAAAATTAATCAGTATACAAGAGATATATGTTTTTTATTTCTTATAAGAATAACATCGGACAATATACTTAGTTTACTGCTGAATGGAAATTGAAATATTCTCCACAACCATTAGCCGAATAGCCTACTAACGAAATACTAATTTAACCGTGTGTGGATTGGAGTACTAATTTTTCATCTTTTAGAGCTTTTTATGGCAATGAGATAAAACTGTTGAAACCTGCTAAAAATATTTACAGTTTATGGTACTAAGAAAGGTAAAAAAACTGAAGTTTGGGATCTCTTAAGCCCTGTAATTTCTGAACCCAAATTTTTCTAAAAAATCAGGTGGTATATTTTATTAGAAACCTAATATAAACCACCAAATAAAAAATCCAAATATTTCGAAAGCGGCTCCTCAAAACTGCTCCAGACCAATATACTACGTTGTTGGGTACCAAAATATTATGGATACCTCTTTGTTCTTCCCTCAGGGCTCTGCCTTTACTATCACTCCCAACTTTTAATTTTAACGTATGATTCGTTGGATTTATTTTGTTAAAGCAGCATCTCCTGAAAGATGTCCCCACGTTTCATACGCCGCCCTACTCAACCATAGACCTCCACCGCACAGGAAAATTTTCTATGTTATTATTTATGCCTTTTTTAGTAATTTAAGAAAATTTTCAACTATACAAAAAATTGTTGTTATTTTCTTTTAACCCCGACCTTAGAGCTCCGCCTCGCTGGCTTTAAAAGTTGCCTTGTTAAATTTATAGAGGAAAGATGATCCTTGGGTAAGCGTTCGGGAGTTCGGGTCAGCGTTCGGGTTGAGTACTACTAGCTGGTCAGACAGACAGTATTCTGTCCTAATGTCACTGAATTTGTTTTATGTCAAAAATTCTCGTTCTTTTTCATAATGAGCTCGTTAGCTACGCTCACTTGCCTTTGTTTATATAGAGCTTGCTTCGGTATTGAAAATGAGTTGCTATTCAAATAGATTTATTATTTCTATAAAAAAACATATGTTTATATGCTTTTCAAGTATGTTTAGATACCATCTTTATAACAGCTGTTTGATGAAACTAAATAACTAACATACAATCCCGACTTTGTTTTATGTATTTAGATAATGAAAATCACTTAATAATATCTTGCCATGACAACGTTAATATACACTAGGCAGAAATACGGATTTTAGGAATTCGAAATTTAAGTAATTGCACAACGCCATCTGTAGAGCCTGATATAAGCGTAGGTTATATTATATAAATCAAACAGGAAAGTTGGCCGGGCTGGTAAGGGCCCTCACTTGCATTTAGGGTGTAGACCAGAGCCTGTACAGACCTAAATTCATCCCTGGCCGTCTGTATGCAGAACTTCAAACATGCTAGAATCCAGAATCATTGTCCCTGTCTCGTGTACATTCTATGTGCCTAAGAGTAAAAATATGTTATAGTCAATCAATACAAATGCTGAATTATTGTGACTCATCCTATCCTACACTATAATATTAGT
Organism: Allygus modestus; assembly: GCA_963675035.1. Taxonomy (NCBI): domain Eukaryota; kingdom Metazoa; phylum Arthropoda; class Insecta; order Hemiptera; family Cicadellidae; genus Allygus; species Allygus modestus. The sequence continues at coordinate 405,229,909 of OY776112.1, forward strand.
AAGGTTTGCATGCTCGCTTGCTTGGTTGATTGCTTGCAACTCTGATCTCAAAAACGGCTCCAACGATTTTCTTGAAAAATAACTAATGTGTCCTTCCAACTACTTGTCTTGTAAAACCTGATATCTGGGTTAAAAATAAGTTCTAGACATGTCCCGTCCCCAAAAAAATCAAATAATGTAAAAAGCCGCTATGGAAAATTGAAAAAATCACATTGGGCTTTTAGAGATTAAAATAAAATCAAAAGAGTCATAACAGCTGTTCAAAATCTTTCAGCGAACTCTCAAAGTTATACTCATATAGTTTAAGTACTACCTGGGGCTGAGTTTTGCTAGGGAAAGGTCAATCTTGTTTATGACTTGGAGTAGTTTTTCACCATGTACCCTACTAACGAGCATTTTTGAGGTCACAACAGTTGTTATTATAATGCACCTTTGGGTCATTCTGGATATGACCACTCTACATGTAATCTTCATTCAAAGGATTTATTATCTGATTTTATGGAACCACATGGAACTCATGTTGTTTATGATTATTAACATGTGGTTTCCTGAGAGCAGAGATTAAAAGATTTGAGAGAAGATTACATATATAGAGTAGTAAAATAAATGAAAGGGACATTGAGCTATAAATAACAACTGGAGTGACCTTAAAAATGTAGAAAAGAGGCCAATGAGTTATACAAATCTGATTATCAGTAGGGGGAAGTGGTGAAATATGCTCCAAGTCATCTAAACAAACTGACTGGCCTTCCCCCGAGCAAAGTTCGGCCCCCAGGTATCATATACTCTAATATGAGTAAGGTTTGCTTGTATGTTTGCTTGCTTGCGACACTGATCTCAAAAACGGCTCCAACGATTTCCTTAAAATGTTCAAAATAACTAATTTCTGGGATAAAAATAAGTTCTAGACAGGCCTCATTCCCAGGAAATATCACATAATGTAAAAAAAACTAAAATGATAGGTTAAAAAAATTAACATTGGGCTTATGGAGTTTTAAATCAACACAAAAGAATTTTATCAGCTGTTCATAATCAACCAGGGAATTGTCAAAGTAATACTCATGTTTTTTATGATTATTAACATGTGGTTTCCTGAGAACAGAGATTAAAAGATTTGAGTGAAGATTATATATATAGAGAAGTAAAATAAATGAAAGGGACATTGAGCTATAAATAACAACTGGAGGAACCTTAAAAATGTAGAAAAGAAGCAAATGAGTTATACAAATCTGATTATCAGTAGGGGAAAGTGATGAAATATTACTCCAAGTCATCTAAACTGACTGACTGGCCCTCCCCCGAGCAAAGCTGGGCCCCCCAGGTACTGTCGTGTTAAAACGGATATGAGAAGGGTGTTACCACTCCAGTAGTCAGTAGTATTTTTTATTTACATTAGTCCTAAATTATCTGTTCTTGCCATTGTGGAGTTAAAACGGATATGGGAATGGTGTTACCATTCCATTAGTAAAATGTTTGGCTTATTAATTATCTTTTCTTGCTGTTGTGGAGTTAAAACGGATAACAGAAGAGTGTTACCAATCCAGTACCTGCCTACATATCTTTAAAAATTCAGTCTTCGTTCATCCTCTTACGGGAAGAATGAGCGTACACCTAGTTATGTGAGTTTTTAGGAGAATTATCTTTGGTTTAAGTCTAAAGGAACTATATAACTCTGCTACGAAGTACTCATATTTTTGCTTATTTTAAATATCCACATTAATACTCAGTTTTATTGGGTTTTAATTTTGTTTTTCTGTTTTTAAGTTACATAACCTTACTCTGGTTTTATTCTTCTGTTTGTTTATCTTTTTGTTTACAATCCCTAATCTTTGTTAAAAAGGAATTTACTATGACTGGCTGTTCCAGTAATATGTCTGACCATGACTATTGTTCGTTTTCTAATCCTAAACAACAACAAAATGTTAACGAAAGCGTTGACAATCAGAGCCAATTAAAGATAATTCCTAAATTTGATTTTGGCGCGGATAAAGAACTTGATGGTGTCTGGCAGACTGTGCCTGGTACTAAAAGAAATCAACTAATTGTCAACCCTCCAATTTCAAAGAAAGCCCGTCAATTATCTTCTGCTACCACAGTTGAAACACAAAATATGTTCCAACCCCTCAATGAGACACAAAACATGAATGAATCTAATCCTGATCTATCGGATAAAAAGGAGGTTAATTAAGCCTCCACCGATATTTATACCTGATATTACAAATATTAAACAAATGAACTCATCAATCGAATCTGTAATTTCAAAGAACGAGTACACATATAAATGCCTTAGTGAAAATAAAGTAAAAATCTGTCCTTCGACTATAAGCTCATACCGACTTTTAGTTCACAAACTGACTGAACTTAAAGTTAGTTTTCATACTTTCCAAGTCAAACAAGACAGAGCTTATAGAGTTGTTCTTAAAAATATGCATTTTCGACGGACTTGAATGACTTAAAACTGTCTATAGAGGAAAGTGGTCATAAAGTGCGTAACATTGCAAACATTAAGCACTTTAAAACCAAAGCCCCTCTGTCAATGTTTTTTGTGGATCTTGAACCTAGTGACAACAACAAAGAGATATATAAGACCCAATACCTATTAAACGCCAAGATTGTCTTTGAACCCCCTAGGAAAAAATCTGAAATCGTCCAGTGCAAAAAATGTCAAAAGTATGGACACACGAAATCTTATTGCTGGTATCAGTTTCGATGTGTAAAATGCGGCCAGAATCATGACACGCTGGCCTGTAAAAAATCCCCTTCGGAACCGCCAAAATGTGCCTTATGTGAGGGAAATCACCCCGCAAACTATAAGGGATGTGTCGTATATAAAGAAATAAAAATCAAATCGTACCCTCCCTTGCGTCAAAAATCCTTTGACAATCCAGAATCAAGTCTTACTGAAAATGTCCGAGATAGACGTCCATCTATACCTGGCTCTCGTTATCCCGATGGCCCTAAGGAAGAAAACAACCCAATGTACCCTCCTTTGTATCAGAAATCACTTAACAAGTCAGCTCCTACTGAATGTGTCCAAAGTGAACGTCTGACCATACGTACCCCATGTGATCAAAATGACGGACCTCAAACATACGCTCAAGCTACAACTCGCAAAAATCACACACAAACGACGGACGATTGTAATCCCAGCAACCTAGAACAAACAATACAATGTTTCATCGATAAATTTGAAAAATTGTTGCTACAACAGACTCAACAAATAGGTACTCTGATGAACCTACTAACCACTGTTATAAATAAATTAACATGAACTCTTTTCTAAGAATAGCTCTTTGGAATGCCAACGGCTTGGTAAATCATTGCCAAGAACTTAAATTGTTTATTGCTCAACAGAAAATAGATGTATGCCTAATTTCCGAGACTCATTTCACTGATAGAAGTTTTTTCAATATTTCAGATTTTAATGTTTACTGCTCTAACCACCCTGGTAATAGGGGGCATGGAGGTACAGCTGTGTTGGTTCACAACAAAATCAAACAATATGAACTTCCTAAAATCCAAAATAACTTTTTGCAAGCTAGCTCTGTTGTTTTAGAAGATGAAAATAACAGTTCTCTGACATTGTCGGCGGTCTACTGTCCTCCACCCCATATCATTGATAAAGATCAATTCAAAGATTATTTTTCGTCTCTCGGCTCAAAGTTTATCGCAGGGGGTGATTACAATGCCAAACATACGTATTAGGGCTCAAGGCTAATAAATCCTAGAGGAAGGACGCTTTTAAGAGCCGTATCAGAAGGTGGACTCGATTGTATTTCATCAGGACAACCTACATATTGGCCTACAGACCGAAACAAGATTCCAGATTTATTGGACTTCTTCGTTTTAAAAGGTATTTCACAAAACTATGTTCATGTTGAATCTTCTCTTGACCTCTCGTCTGATCACTCTCCTGTACTGATGACATTCAGTAGTTCAGTTTGCTTAAAAGAAAAGCCCCCATCTCTTTATAACAAATTCACTGATTGGGAATGCTTTAGGAGAACAATTAGCAACAACGTTGACTTAAAAATACCACTAAAATCCCCAAATAACTTGGAGGAATCAATTAACTACTTTAACACTACTATTCAGACAGCAGCTTGGGAGGCAACTCCGAAATCGGAGGCTTTCAAGACAAAATGTTTCAACTATCCTATCTTCATAAAAAAGAAAATTGCAGAAAAGCGAAGATTTGTATTGGATTTGGCAAAATACCAGAAGTCCAATCGACAAGAATATATTTAACAATGCAGCTCAAACATTAAAAAGGAGTTTGATGAAGCTAAAAAACGAATGGTTTGATGATTATACTAAAAACCTGTCTCCTACCGAAGCCACTGATTATTCGCTGTGGAAGTCTACAAAGTATTTGAAACGCCCTATACAACATATTCCACCTTTACAAGCAGGAAATGGTGCTTGGGCTAAGACAAACACTGAAAAGGCATCTATCTTTTCAGATTATTTCTCCGAAGTATTTCAGCCTTTAACGCCAAATCCCCCAAATGATGATAGTGAAATTCTTGAGTTTTTGGACTCACCTCTTCAATTATCTCTACCAATTGTGTCATTTACCCCTACTGAAGTTTCAAATACAATAACTAAAGAAGTAAACTTAAATAAAGCTCCGGGTTACGATCTCATTACTGGGAAGATTCTTAAGGAATTACCAAGAAAGGGTATATTATTACTAACATTTATATTAAATGCAATATTACGTCTACAATACTTTCCAATACAACTTAAAGTAGCACAAATAATTGTTATTCCCAAACCAGGCAAGCCACCAAATGAAGCTTCATCATATAGGCCTATTAGTCTGCTACCCATGGTATCTAAATTGTTTGAAAAGTTGATTCTAAAAAGATTAAATACTGCTATTAGTGAGCAAAATTTGATTCCTGATCATCAGTTTGGTTTCCGCAAGCAACACTCTACCATTGAACAAACTCATAGACTTGTAGATGAGATAAAAAATACATTTGATTCCAAAAATGTCTGTTCTGCCGCTTTTCTGGATGTACAACAAGCGTTTGACAAAGTTTGGCACACAGGACTTTTTTATAAATTGAAGAAGGTTCTTCCTCATTCTTATTTTAGTTTGTTACAATCATACTTATCTGAAAGGTTTTTCCAAATTAAATTTGATAATGTATTGACCGAACTAAAGCCAATTCAATCTGGAGTTCCCCAAGGTAGTGTTCTTGGCCCTATCTTGTATTTGATATATACTTCTGATATTCCCTCAGGTGAAGACGTCACAGTCGCTACATTTGCGGATGATACTGCAATATTGTGTAGCCATGAAAACCCCCAAACTGCCTCAGATAATTTACAAAATTATCTGAATGACTTTCAAGCTTGGCTAAAGATTTGGAGGGTTCGGGTTAACGAAGCTAAATCCACCCATATCACCTTTACTCTTAGACGAGTAGACTGTCCCCCCGTATTTATAAACAACGTTGCCTTGACTGAAGTTGAAAGTGTTAAATATTTAGGAATTCACATTGATAAAAGACTAAATTGGAAAAATCATTTATGGTGTAAAAGACAACAAATGGAACTAAAAATTAGAAAACTCAATTGGCTAATCTGTGGAAAATCTAAATTATCATTGACTAACAAAATTACATTGTACAAAAGTATGATAAAGCCTATGTGGACATATGGTATACAGCTGTGGGGAACAGCAAGCCAATCTAATATTGAAATTTTGCAAAGATTCCAGTCAAAAACATTGAGAAAAATTATCTGTGCTCCTTGGTTCGTTTCAAATAAGACTATTCATGAAGATCTGAAAATTCCAACCATAAAAGAAGAAATTACACGATACAGCCAGATTTACCAAAGAAAATTAGAACAACATCCAAATTATTTAGCTGTTAACCTCCTTGACAATAGCGAGTTTACTAACAGGCTCAAGAAAAATGTTAAAGTGCTTGAACTGCCATACAGATTTACTTAATATTTTAAATTGGAAGAATGTTTGACGCAAGATCTGTTATTGGACAGCAACTTGCCCATGTTATGTAATTTAATTTATCTTTTTTGCTGATTGTTCCATCCTTTTTGAACAGATTGTAAAATATCAAATAAAGTTATAACAAAAAAATAAAAAAAAAATGTTTCTATAAGGATGACATGTAAATTTTAAAAGCCAAAAGGGAAAAGCAAAGGCCACACTGTGGCCTTGGTATAGCCCTACACGCCCAAACACAAAATTGTTTACATTCGACACATATCCTAATAGTACTAAATAAAAAGTGTGCCAAGTTTCATAATTCTACAATATCGCATATCCAAGAAATCGGTACCACAAAAATATCCTTAGCCGATTAATATATAGAAGATTACAATTTATCTTAATTTGTATACATCCATTAAAATTTGCTTGAATAAAAAACGCTTGATCTATATGTTAATAGGTGACAGGTTTTCTAGTCAGCGAGTCTTCAAACCAGTCCGTTTGAAGACTCGCTTGACGGGTAGAGCCTTCTACCAATGAATACAGAGTCTCATAAGAAGAACAGGTCCCCTTTTAAAAATTCTCTCGCTTATTTGAAGTTGGTGTGCTGAAAATCCGTAGTTTTGCGCCTCCCCGCTGTGAAGCGCCTTAGCACTGCAGACCGGTACCGAAAACACAAGGTGTTGCCGTGGCCTAGATCCCTTCGTTCTTGTAGTAGGACGGGGTTGGCTGTAGCATAGACTAACTACAGTATAGACCCGGCACGCAATGCAAAATAACGTAGCACTTTTTATTCGCCAGGACAGTTCTGCGCCGTGGACGGAATAGGAACTACATGTTAATGTGGTCGGTAAAGTAAGATGATTGGCAAACATTTAATAACTCGTTATATTCGTAAGAAATTACTGGAATCAGGATTTTAACCAACAACTGGTATTCGTAAATTAAAAATGATTCCGATTTAGTTATATTGTATTAGACTGTGATTCTGATTATACCAATTTGTTGTTATCTTGATGTTATGTTCTTTCGGCTGTTATGTAAATATTGAAGAAATTCGATTTGTGAGCGTTTCCTAAATATAAATAAAGGTAAATAACCTAATTTATAATAGTTGGTAATTAGTTTTAATACTTATTTGTATTGACAATATTCAACTAGACCCTGTATTTGATGCACTGTTCTTTCGCTCAACTTTCACTTGCTTTCTGGGTTATGTTGCAGCTCATCATTTAGGCCTACTTTACCATTTTTACTTAACTTTCCGACTTTTTATATTTTCATAATCTCACACAGCAGCCAAAAATGTAATTTGATCAAGTTATTTCAAGCTGAACATGTCCACATTCATAATCAAGAATCCAATTTTGACTGTCAGTCAGACATTTGTATAAGATAGGCCTATATTAAAAACTCAAAGAACACATGATCAGTCCATGCTTACCATGAAATACAAATCTTCAGGCTTCTTTCACAACTATAACAGCTAACTGGCTATAATTAAGACTAGTTAAAATAGGTTACCAGTACTAGTTAGGCCTATTTATCATTTGAGTGGCTACAACCATTACTGTAGTTAGTCTATGGCTGTAGCGATGGTCGGGGGAGAGGACTGACTGGGTAGACAGCGCGCGTTGCCTCGTGGCCGAGCGCAAAACTAGCACGGCAAGTTTCAAATACTGACAGACTCTGGCCCATAAGACATGTTCTTCTTATAAGACTCTGGATTCATTGTTTCTACTCACTCAAGAAATTCATGGATGATGACTTACGTGAATTTTAGTCATTCCATCTATTTTCAGGACAACCTCAAGTATGTATCTTTTGTTTGTGCGTGTGTTTCGAGTTTTGTCTTATTCTGACGCAATAATCCCTCATTGGGTAAAAGATGAAGAGGAAGGTAATTAAAGGTATTATCCGTGCAGCGAGGAGCTGAGGACCCCTAGGCTCAACCGCGGTGGGTACCCTTCTTGCCGTCCAGATTCAAGTTGGTGACCCTTTTTGCTTGTATCAGGCTTTTGCATGTCTTTTTGTGCGGTGCTGGTCCCTTTTGGAGTGAGGGCCCCTAGATGCACCTATGTAGCCTATACTTAAATCCGGACCTGTATCCCTAGGGTGATAACGTCCAAAACACCATAATCTATAGCAGGGGAATACAAATTGCAAAAACAGAGTGTATACTTTGTTGTCCCTTGTTTTCAATTATTACATCAACAATCTCAACTCGTATCATCGGTGCTCCTTATGAACGCTGGCACTGGTGCAAAACTCGATACTTTTATATTGGGCAATATTTTGAACTGAAACATTCATATAACTTATTAGAGTCTTTCGTGATGGAAATTTTACTGAAATTGATCTTATCTTAAGTCTTATTTTAGGTTTTTACGTGATTAGGTTTGTCAAACAAATAGTTTAAAGCCAAAGTTTGATTTGATATTCACTCTTTACTGATTATAGCGGTCATTCCAATCATGAAGTGTTGAAGGAACGGGCTAGGGAATGAATCTTTTTAAGAGCTGTTCAATATTATACCCCATAAGCCGATTCAAAATTCGGACTTCCCGCGCAAATTATACCTTATATATGCCATTTAGACGTTATGGTACAAACACTATTTGAGATGGTCACTTAAGGGTCTAAATGAACACGAAACTGCCCCATAAAAATGGGTATATTGCTGTGTATTAAATAAATAAAGATTTGTAGACGCTATGGGATACTCTGAGCAATCTTTAGACCTTATATGACGATTTCAACTTTTAGTCTTTATTTATTATATGGGACTATACCCTATGAGACCACACTTCTCGAATAATGGTTGTAGTGACGTCCCTGAAAGTAATATATATTTGTTTGCGATCCATTAAATTACCGAAGCAAGTAGGGCGTATTTTAAGGCGAATATGAATGAATGATGATTAGAAGGGGTGCGAGATGCCTAGAAATTACGATACCCAAGTTAACATATTGACGACTTGCATAAGCATTGAAAATGTTGCACTTGCAACGAAACATGTTGGCATAACCTATATATCAAACATTTTGGACTATTGACGGAGGGAGGTTAGAAACCTATATAGTCTTGAACATAGTCCAGGTACTAGTAAAAATGGATTTGAAAAATGCTTTAAAATTTAAACAAAACACAACACGCATACATGAACGAATAATGACACAAATGAAAAAAAAAATAGATAGCGCTATCAAGGTTACGGGCATCCCGACCAGTCCCAGACGTAATTCGTTCATGTATGTGTTGTGTTTTATTTAAATTTTAACACCTTGACGACTTTTAAGCCTTGAAAATATTGCACTTGCAACGAAACATGTTGGCATAACCTATATATGTCAAACATTTTTGGTTATTGACGGAGATAAGACAATAATTATTAGGCAAGTTATATTATTTACGTTTTAAGTTTTATCTTGCATGCGCAACACAAATAATATCCCTGGATAAATATCACAAAACACACCACTCGCATATAAAGTTATACATATTATTTACGTTTTTTATGAGGAGAGAGACTATAAAATCTGGAGAGACTACTGCCATGCAGTTTCTGACAAAATAGCGTGCCGTAGAAAATCAGGTGGAAGCACAATATTTCCCCTCTTTAGTACCAACATAACAAAAAACACCATTTCAAGGTACCATGTTCGCGTTGTAATGTTGGTACGGTAGAAGGGACAAATGCTGTCGATGATGGCACGAAAATCCAACCAGCAGTAGTCTCTCCAGTTTAAAATGAAGCTCACTGGCAAAAGAAGGCGATTTTCGGTTTGGCGGTGGCCTAATTTGCTTTGCTACAATTATAGTAGTGGCAACACTGCCTGTTATGTTCTGTGTTCTGTGTTTTGTAGTTTTGTTGTTGTCGTTGTCAGACATTTTGTTATTTGTTATTGCTAACAAATTCGACTAATAATTAAGTTTGTTCAATTGGTTGGTCACTATACCCACTCTGTATATTGAGTTATTTCTGTGAGAATATTAACAAGGAACAGTTGGATTTGGTAGGCTTATTTTGTCATCCTGTCATATTTGTTGCAGTTGCACTAAATTTAAGAGAATCCAGCTTAGTAGATTTACTCAGCATTACATTAAAAATGGCTATAAGAACGTATGGAGATAAGCCGATCAGCTTTCAAATTGAAGAAAATGGAGAATATTATTGTATTGGGTCGGAAGTTGGTAACTATTTGCGATTATTCCGTGGATCCTTGTATAAACGTTACCCTGGTATGTACAGAAGAACCATTACAAACGATGAAAGAAAAAGGCTCATTGATCTGGGACTGAGTGCTCACTGCTTAGCATCTAGTGTTTCTCTATTAAGAGCCTCCGAAGTTGAAGATATTATCGATGGGAATGATGATAAATACAAGGCAGTTTCTGTTCATTCCACGGAAACTCCTGCTCCACGTGAAGGTAAAGCGAAGAAAAGTATGCCATGGGTTCCCTCACTCCCCAACAGTTCTCATCTAGATGCTGTACCACAAGCAACACCAATTAACAGGAATCGAGTCAACAGTAAGAAGATAAGAACATTTCCCTTGTGTTTTGATGACACTGATCCAATAACAAATCATGAAAATGCAGCACAACCAGAAATTTTAGTTCCAATTCGTTTAGATATGGAAATAGAGGGTCAGAAGCTACGTGATACTTTTACATGGAATAAACACGAAACATTGATCACTCCAGAGCAGTTTGCAGAAGTTTTGTGCGATGATTTGGATTTGAACCCATTAACGTTTGTTCCAGCGATTGCTCAAGCAATAAGGCAACAAATTGAAGGCTTTCCAACAGATAATATACTAGACGAACAAACTGATCAGAGAGTAATCATTAAATTAAACATTCATGTTGGGAATACTTCTCTTGTAGATCAAGTCGAATGGGACATGAGTGAAAAAGAGAACAGTCCAGAAGCATTTGCAATGAAGCTATGTGCAGAGTTGGGACTTGGTGGGGAATTTGTCACTGCAATTGCTTATTCTATTCGAGGTCAGTTGAGCTGGCATCAAAGAACATATGCATTCAGTGAAGCTCCTCTGCCTATAGTCGAAGTCCCATTCAGGCCACCATCTGAGTCTGACCAATGGTCTCCCTTCTTGGAAACGTTGACTGACGCAGAAATGGAGAAGAAGATAAGAGATCAAGACAGAAATACAAGGCGTATGAGACGACTTGCAAATACAACTCCAGGATGGTAAGTAAAATAAATATATGCTACCTACATTCATTTAGGCTTGGTTAAACTTACTTGCTTGATACTTGATTCATTTATTGTTATGTACTTTTTACCTTTCAGTTAGGGAATAGAATGATAACCTGAATTATCTTGAATTACCATCTTCTTGGTTGTTGACTCATCAGTTGTATAGGAGTTGACAGTGTCAAAACATTTTAAGTTCACAAAAAAAATATAAATTTATAGATTCATAAAATGACATATGGTGGTGACACACTTCGCACCTTCATCCCACTTAGTCATCAAGGTTGTCTTCCAGTAATAGAATTTTAATTATTATCTGACAGGAGACGCCCATTAAAAAAGAGGTACTTTGGTATTATACGGATGCCACCCTTATACAGCGCGCTGCGGCAGTTATGTTAGGATGGGTTATCATAAAAATGATTGTAGGACTTTCCTTGTTTTGTTACGAATCGAATGATACCTGATGAGTCATACTTCAGGCCGCCAAACCCCCTCCAAATAGGCCAAGGTCAGGTCGTTGACCGGAGCGCGCGCATCACTTGTCACCGCCTGTATCTGTGTCAGTGTCATGAGTGATTTATTGCCGTCACTACGTTACATTTGTTTTCATAATGAGTGACGTTCTTCTGGTGTGGGATTTACCTCGAAATGAAGAGGAAACCGTACGTATTATTATGATAACCCATCCTAACATAACTGCCGCAGCGCGCTGCATATTTTGCGGAGTACATGTGGCGATCGGGTGTGGCTGCTAGCGGCGGCGACGCATTCAACACGATCCTAGCGGACATCGCTGTCTTTTGGGAGGCACAACACAAAGACCGCTCATCAGAATGATGTAAAATTTGTACAGTAAGTCAATAAAAGAACGTTTTTTCGAATTATGTAGTTATCCTTTGTATCCGGTAAAAATTTAACCTCCAAAAATAGTGGCATCCGTATAATACCAAAGTACCAAAAAAGATCACTGTTGACTATTTCTGCCAATTAATAACAGAGCATTGGGCATTTAAAAAAGTCTAATCCAGGCTAATACACACAAATTAAAAGTTACTGGGTGAGCTCCTTAGTCAATAATAAGTATACAAAAATATGGATTTTAGTTATAAAACAGGGTACAGTTCCGCAGACGTACCTATGATATATTATCGAATGAAAATATCGATCGATTATAAATATCGATTGGAATTCGGTATTTATTATCGATCAAATTAATTTTTATTATCGCTATTTCCAACAATATTTATACCGTATTAAATAATTTGTTTACTTTATTTGTTTGTTATTTCCTTTCCTTGGTAAGTGAACTAAAATGAACTCTACAAGTGATAATTTTCGTAGTTTTAAGTATGATTTGTAAATAAGTTTAATCTGTTGTGTTGGGTACATTTTGTTTCGTTAGTATGTGTTGTTATTTTAAATTCGTTTCATGTTTTATCCCTTAATGAAGATCCATTTGAACGCTTCTTAAAAGCAGTACAAAAATTGTACCCTGGTTTGTAAATAAATTTAATCTGTTGTGTTTTGTTGGGTACATATTTTTGTTATTATGTGTTGTTATTTTAAATTTGTTTCATGTTTTATCCCTTGTTAATTTGTTAAATATATTTGGTTATTTACGTTTAATCTGTTCTCATTTGATTAGTAACTTATACAATCGATTAAAAATATCGTATTTCGACCGAATTCCGATCAACATTTATAATCCATCGATAGTTTCATTCAATATTACATCGATATTTATAATCGATCGATGTTTTTATTCGATAATATATCGTAAGTACGTCTGCGGAACTGTACCCATAAAACAATTTACCTTTAGTGGATTGTTTTCTTTTTAGGAGGGCCTTATCCATAATTTTAGTTGTTCACAAATATGTGTTTAGTAATAAAAATAATAGTACGGTAAAATTTAGAAATATTTTGGTTGACAATCCGGCAAAGAAAGTGGTTTGCTATTAGAATTCCCAACAGTTTTCAAAAGAGGTCTAAGTTACTAAAAACTAATAGGAATTTTAAATCCTAGATCAGAAGGTCCAAAATATTTAGGCCCTATCTGTTTTATTTGTTTATTAATCTAGTTTAGTTTTAAATTCTTAAGTAGGTTGTTTTTAAGTTTAAACTCATATCAGTACAATTTTTATTCTATCTTACCTCGCCAACAATTTATTTTTTTCCTTTTTCAGGACTTAAATAAAGGATTAAGCATTTCATCACCTAAATTCAACCGTTTTCAAGATTGTCAAGGACAAATTGGATATGTGTTCTCATTATTAACTAATCACTTATTCATTTGTATATAACACGTAGTTATCAATTAGATATTAATAAATATTTTACGAGCCTCTGATTTTATTGCTGTTCATTTACTTCCAGTCAAGGTCGCCCAGTGTAAAGGACCTGTCATCCTCAGTCAAGAGAACTAACAGCTTTGGTAACCCTGCTTTTGGTAATTTGAAAATTGATCTCAACCGGATGAATGTTTGATCGAAAGAGTCTGTATAACTTACCATGTAATGTAGTTTTTTTTCTATCCTGCACGTTATTAAAATTATTACCTAAACTGGATGTTGTTGTAATGTGTTATATTTTTAAATACTGGACAGTAAAAAGAATACATTAATTGATTTGAAAGTACATTAATTTATATTTTGAGACTTATTAGGCCTACATATTTGCTAATTTTAAAGGTTGAGTTTTTTAGAAATTAATTTAGGCTAAATGTTAGAGCTTTTTTAACATTCCATCCCAGGTTAGAAAGAGATACAAAATAGATGCATTAGGCAATCAGTTGTATTTCAAATAAATGTTTTTCTCTTTCTTATCTGAGTCCAACATTAATTACCCTTTAAAACCATTGTAGGTTGATTTAATTTATCTTCAAAATGCATCAGAATGTAAAAGTTTTAGTATCAACATTCTCTTTCTTGCTGGCATAAATTAATTTAAAAAAATCTAGATCTATGCATGAAACTGTAATTTAAGTTTTCACCTGAGGTCACCACACTCCTTACCATACTTTGTTCAGTATCATCCCTGTCCACTGACCAGAATCAAGGTTATTACTATTATTATTGGGTAGTGGTTAGAGCATTCAGAATCCGAGGTTCACCAGATCAATTCCAGCTAAATGTTGCAAATTTTGAGAAAGGCCCCTGACTTCCAGTGGTTTTTCATCCACAACAAAGTTTACAATCTGGCAGCCAGGCTATGGACTCTGGGATTAGATGACCCTCCAACAACGCACGTGCACTTCCCTGCAGGGGCACAAGGGGCCTGCCATTCCCTCCGCTGCCGGTTAGTGACCCAGCATTCGCCAGGCCACGAAGTTGAAACATCGCGATTTGATTATTTTCTCCTTTTTATTGGTAACTTGTTAAGGTAACTATAAAATATGAGCAAAATGAGTCTAAATACGAGACAATTACAACAATTTTAAACGTGGCCAATCAATCTCAGTTGTACAAAGTACCAAGTATAATAGCCAAAGGTTTGTTTGCAAAGTATTTGGATTTTATGTCCCGAACAGTTATTTTCAGAGGTTAAAAATAAATAAGGGTCATCTAACAGATTTACACGTTTACTGATTTGTTAACATGTGTTGTGTGGTAACATATATTTATGCTTAGTAGGCCTACCATGGTAATACATAAGTTTCCATCAAAAAAAGTTAAAATTGTTGGTCAGGTAAACAATATATCATAAACAAAATACTACTAGAGTACTAATACTAGAATTTCCTATGCGCGGCTTGGGCATCCTGATTTGAGAAGCGAGAATGGTAAATACTTAATTACGGTAGTAAACAAAACAATGACAGTCTGTAGTTACTAATAATTCTTATAACAGTTCTTTATTTGAATGAATTGCACATGTAACGTAGACCAAACCAAACTCTCCTCCATATGAATAACATGGAGATTTGGAAGTCCCGTGGGGCAGAGCCCTGAAGGTTTAAAATCTAAAGCCAGTTTGCACAGCTACACACTTAGACGAACGTTTTAGTGTACAATATGTAGGGGTAGCCTAAATCGTAAAAGAGCCTTATTGTTTACAAAAGTTTGCATTTAGCGTATTAATAATCTATAGATATATATATAAACATAAACATAAAGAAGACACAAGAGGCATAAAGAAGTATCAAGTATGTACGCAATAAAACATTAAATATTCAAATGCACTGAGTCATGGTTGCACTCTAGGTAGCCTAAGTGCTTAAACAACCATGACGAGTGGGTTAATTTTCATTTGAAGAGCTCCGGAATGTTTTCTGAGTGTGGACTCACTGATTTTAGGTTTGTGTTTAAGGTTGGGGGATTCATTCAATTATTTGATTTGATAAGATAAATTGTAAACAACAAAGCAGTGAGCTATTATAACAATTTACTGAACAAGTAGAAACAAAACTAGCATATTATGCATTGGAAATTCGCTGAGTACGCAGGTTTGCTGCGACGGGGATATTTCATCAATCTGCAACGGGGATATTTCATCAATTCAATCTTCATTCATCCTACATAGCTTACATGTATTTTAAGATAAATATCTTATTATCTAGCATTCCTGAACTAAATAAAGGTTTGTTGGTTCTCCAAAATTATTTTCAACTTTTTCCCTGGGTTTTAATAATTATAAAAAATTTTTAAAACAATAATTTAGACTAAATGACAAACTTTGTACAAAATTAATTAACTTTGTGAAGGACTGGTATAAAAATACACACCAAGTTTCATCAATGTGCATTCATAAATACAGTAGGACCCCGCTAGTCCGACCTCTGATGGACCGACTCCTCGCTTAGACCGACCATATCCTTATCGGCGTTTTGTTTACATATCCGGTCGTCGCTCCGTTCATGTCGACGCTTTTCGATGACTCATCACTGGCGATAGACATAGACATAGACAAAGATATACTTTATTTGTACATAATGGTTAAGATTAGAACAATTGTCATTGTGTTTTGTGTTACAAAGCTGTGTAAGTAGTGTGGGGTTACACTTACGATGTAAGTCAGTAGGCCGTGGACTGTTGATGCAGTACGTTCTCTTTTGCAGTAAATAAGAAATTTTTCATACAGTAGTATACTTTTTGAAGGTTGAATGAGTTAATGTCACATTTGTTTGTAGATTGTCAACACATGCTATGAATTGTATAGGCCTAACAGTCCATGTGGCAGTATGTTTAGTTTAAACTAGAGTTTATAACGTTTTTATGTGAATAAATTTGTTCCTCTGATAATCCGACCTTTTTCACGTTCTGACCATGCTCTAGGTCCAGTTGGTGACAGATTAGCGAGGTTCTACTGTAATAAAGGTATTAAATTTGATGTATTCCCCATAAAAATAACTTTAGGCAACATACTAGTTTAAACAGTATCTAGCACTTTGAATATCTTTGCTTCGGTTGGATGTAGAACAACAATTTAAGCATCAAATTATTGATTTTTAGAGCTGAACTTATTTATAAAACAAATTTAAGTTTAAAGTAAAACAAACTGAGGAAAATCTCAAAACATTTTTCCTATATTAACATGGGAAATTGTATGAATAAGTTTACTTTTTTTTTATTTTGTCTGCAACCACTTAACCTAGGTTAATGATTCCAAAATACTAGATTTTTTGTATTTTTAAGCTCTATAAAATGGTAAAAACCAAAATTGTGTTGTTTAAAAAAATCCTCATAAAACCCCCTTCTCATGGTCCGATCGATCTGGTTTTTGAATTTAAATCAACTAGTCGACCCGTGCGGGATTCCGCACTGCGAACCAAATCTTGTCAGCTGATCAGATGTTATTTTGTTAACATTTTCGCTCCTGTCAAAACAAACTATTCCCTTTATTAGTGAATTTCCTATGGAAAGTGAACCATTAGCATGACCCGCACGTTGAAAATTAAGCCCGGGACTACCATAGAAGTTCCTAACGTGACCCCCTGAACACGTTTTGAGGGTCGTTAAAAATGATATATATATATATGTGTTTACACTCTAGGTCGCAATTTTTGTCCGATTTACTTAAAATTTGGTAGGGACGTTCCTTTCTATAATCAGTTGGACAAGTTCGTTGGGCAAAACATCGGAAAACTCTAAACCCTTTTTTGAGGATTAATCTTTCAAATTTCGAAATTTTGGGCCCAAAAAGGGTCAGAAAATTCCCGGATGGAAAATTAATGCATTTGAAAAGATGGGAATTAGTGAGGCGAAAGTTTTAAGCCCTCTCGTCATTCTAGCATAAATATTTACCGGGTTATTAAAGAAAATGTGTGTCTACTAAACACAGTACGTTGTCTTATAGAGGTTTTACATTAGAAAAGCCTGTTATTAATTTGTTGGTGTACTTTTATCATCCCCAGCAACCTCACACCTTCTTTCAAGCCTGACTGGACCTTCTCCTAACTTTTTAATGCGCAGAATTGTATTCCCAGCATTGCAGGTAAATGAAACCAGGAGCATCAGAACAGCCAAAAAATCAATATTTTCAGATTTCAGTAAAAATTGGAATAAATGTATGTTTTTACACTGATTTTGAGTTATAAAATTTTGTATGTGGAAATTCACTTCCCTCACGACAGCGTGCTGCGTGCGAACTCGTTTATCTTTCATGCTATTCAAATTTCTGAGAAGCGGTTTCATCAATGGCCGGCAAGTTAAGCTTTAAAATGAGGGGTAAATCATGGAATTTTATAAAGGAATAAGGAAGATCTCGCGGAGTGACAGAAAAACAGGCTAGAGAAATAATATATAAGATGAATTTTACCTAACACATTTGTAGCAAATTCCATTAAAATCGGTCATTTGTTCAAAAGTTAACATGTCTTACAGACATATGTATATATCTAATATATATACAGCCGCATGTGTAACTCACTGACTGACTGAGGTATATGAATTCTAGACCACTTCTATATGAGCTAGACACCTGAAATTTTGCATGCTTATAGCTTGTAATCCTCAGGAAAATTGCCAAAACTCACATTTTTTAGCGAATTTCCACTAAAGGGAAGAAGCTATTACCGTAGTCAGCATGGTAAGACCTAGGCCCGGGACCATGATAACTTTTCGTTTTGAGGTCCCCAGACCCCAAACACACCATTCGTTCGAAACTGTATATATATATATATATATATATATATATATGTCCGTGGGTGCGATAACTCTCGTAAAAATGGTCCGATTTGGATGAAATTTGGTACAAACATGTAAAGCATCATTTATGACTTTAAGTTCGAAAACCAGACAGATCGACCCATCCAAAGTGGTATTTTGGGGGGTTTTGTAGCCCAAAAATGGGTTTGAAGTTTTTACATGTAATATTTTAAAAAGTATAATTTTAGTTTTCACCATTAGATTCAGCTTACAAAAACACACAATTTGGTGTTTTGATCATTTCTCTACGTCAAATGGTTACAGAGATATTGAAAGTGCTAAACACAGTACGTTGTCTAATGTTATTCTTATGGAGAATAAGAACAATTTTATATCTCGCTTATTTATGAACGGATACTAATGAAACTTGGTATACGGCTTCATCTGGTTGTGGTATATTGTTATTTGCATAAAACAGTAATTTTTACCGATTATTCCCGTAGCAGCAAACCTGCGTACTCATCCCCCATGTTATTCTTATGGAGAAAAATAAAAATGGTATATATCGCTTATTTATGATTGTATATTGATGAAACTTGGGATGTGGTTTTACCTAGGTGATTTATATTGATATTTGCATGAAAACCCATATATTGTGTTCCTTGTTGCAGCATACCTACATACTCATCCCCAATGTTATGCTTATGGAGAATAATTAAAATTGTATATATCGCTTATTTGTGAATATATGTTTATGAAACTTACTATCCAGTTTTATGTGGTATTAAGATATTATTATGAATTGGAACTTCGCTGAGTAGGCAGGTTTGCTGCGACAGGGGTATTTATTTATTTTAACCACCCTTAAAAAAATATTTAAAACCCCTCAAGAAAGGCTTATTTTAAAATTCCAGTTTTTGAGCTCTAGTGGCTGAACGGATGGTCCTGTCAAAAAACGGATGCCACTAAGTGCCACAGAGTTTGCAAGATCTGCAACTTTGGTCCTATGACTTTTTTAGGACATACAGTATATCTACATCACACTTAGTTAATAGCAGCAGAAATATGACCATTTTTTATTACTTAAACCTGTTGGAAAATCAACAACTCTTGAATACTATAGATTTGACCGTTTTCTAAGTATAAGTAGTAATGAAATGCCGGTTGTGGAACAATTGTTATTAATTAGAATGCACGTATGACCATTTATACTTTAACTAGGATCGTGAGATATGGCATGCGTGTGCGTTGCACCTTTTCTTCCTAAATCCTACTGTTTATAGTTTGAACCATGACAAAAAAATGAATAATTGTGAATAGAAAATCAAAATGTAGAATTTTTTTATTTGAGCTCTAGCGGCCGAACGGGTTATCCTATCGAAAAACGAAGACCACTATGTGCCACAGATTTTAGACGAACTACAACTTTAGTCCTATGACATTTTGCCGTATCTCACCCCCTTCACCCTTAGGTAGCGCTAGATTTTTAAAATTTAAACTTTTTTACATGATTTGTTCGTGGTTTTTAATGGTTTGTCGTTCTAATATAGAACTTAGAGGCCTAATATGTAACACACAGTATTCCTACATTACAATTAGTACCAAGCAACACTCCCACGTCCAGATTAAATATTTTAAACAACCCAAAAAATTAAAGTCTTTGAGCTTGTGTAGATTTTTTCGTGGATTTCGGGTATATTTTGTATATTGCACTCTGTCGAGGGTAAAATCCCTTATAAATCATGTCATGTTTGTTGAAGAAGGATTGTAGTTACCCAGAGTCATAGTATTTCAGGTTGTTAACGGTGGTCGTATTCCTTATAAGGTTCAAAAGACGCCTTATAAAGGCTACATTATACATCAGTTAAGGGTACTAATTTTTTTCGAGCACTTAGGTAATACATTGAGGCTTAACATTTAATATACTATGTCTCCATGCCAAGTCGTATTCAGCAATAGGCATATGACCGGATTTTATAGGTTAAACTCTTAAAATAATCAAAGCCTTGGAATAGTTGTAGAAATTAGGTCTTAATAGAATTTGGACCAATTTACATTGACCTGGGGGTGAAGCCCCCCACAGGGGTTTGGGGGCGGAGCCTGCAGCGAGCGAAGCGAGTCTATAATATATACAGCCGCATGTGTAACTCACTCACTCACTGAGGTATATGAATTCTAGACCACCTGTAGACGAGCTAGAAACCTGAAATTTTACATGCAGGTAGCTTATAGCATGTAACCCCCAGGAAAATCACCAAAACTGATAATTCTTTATTTTAACCCCCCCCAAAAAAGGCTTATTTTAAAATTACAGTTTTTGAGCTCTAGCTCAACAGATTGATTGACCTATCGAAAAACGGACACCACCACGACCTGCGGATTTTGCAAGATTTACAACTTTGTTCCTATGACTTTTTGTCGTATCTCGCTCCCTTCACCCTTAGGTAGCGCAAGATTCTTAAAATTTCAGGCAATTTTGACGGTTATTTTCGTGGTTTTTAATTTCACATTAATTTACTATTTAAAGGCTTGAAATTTAGCACTCGATATTTTTACACATTACCCTTCACGAAACAGTCGATAAACTAACATGTTTTAATAATTAAACACCCCAATTGTTCCATAAATGACAAACTGCATTATCGACTTACTCGGGTAATTCTAGATAAGCTAGAAACGTGGAACTAGGCCTATATGTAGCTTGTCGATTGAAACCCCCAGGAAAATTGCAAAAAGATATAATTTTTAATCAGAACCACTTAAAAAAAATCAAAAATGGAGGAATTTTTTTATATTTCCAAAATAGTGCCTTTTTATTTTAGCTCTAGCGGACGAACGGATGGTCCTATCGATAAACGGAATACCTCCACTTGCCAAGGATTTTAGACTAAAACTTGACTCAGCGACTTTTTGTCGTATCTCGTCTCCTTCACCCTTAGATAGCGCTATATTTTTCAAATTTCACCTTTTTTCGAGGTTTTGCATTTTTTATCACGTTAACAGATTTGATGATTTAAACCCATCGATCTAGGGGCGAAGCCTCCCACAGGGGTCTAGGGATCTAGGGGTTGGTTGGGTAAATGGGGCGGTAGGGGAGGTCTAGGAGTGGATGAGAGGGTTGCAGATTATTTGTTTGGGTATATGAGAAATAGCATGCAGGTGCCTTGAACCCTCAAATCTCCTTAAACTTTCCCAAACTCTACTATTTCAATTGTTAACCCCCTCATATTTAAATAACTGCTGATTTGTCTATTTTTTTGTATAACTAGTAGTATAATGTCGGTTCTGGACCACTTAATATGACACCACTTTCACTTGAGCTAGGTACCCGGGTCACCCACGGGTACTACCCACCCGATAGCGACCTGGGAGCGAAGCCCCCACAGGGGGCTGGGTGCAGAGCCCCCAACGAGCGAAGCAAGTATATATATATGTATGTGGGGCATAACACCCCCCCTAAAACCCTCCTTCTTATAATATGATCCGTCTGGTTTTCAAACTTCAAATAAATGTTACTATATATAACTGTGCCAAATTTAATTAAAATCAGACCGTTTTTACAGGCGTTATTGTGCTAGCAGTCACCAGGTAGCTGCAAATTCTGTTTCCCATATAAAAAATTTGAACATATCGTGTTTAGTGCAGTTACAAATGAGTTCCCGACAAAAAATTGTGACAATCTCGTCACTCACATTCTTTATTCTTTTATACATATTCAGTCGTGTATTTAGCTTACTGGATAGAGTATCAATAAGTGGATCCAAAGAAAGGTTCTAGTAGTTAGGGCGGCCACCTTGGGTCCAACATTGCTCTTATGGAGAATAGATTAACATGTACTCTTATGGAGAATAGATTAACATGGACTCTTATGGGGGAATAGAATAACATGTACTCTTATGGAGAATAGAATTGGGGTGTAATTGCCTCCCTCTGTGGCTCTTTTGCTACCCTCTTTGGCTCTTCTGCTACCCTCTGTGGCAACTATCTATTTCTTGCATCCCTTTATGGTTAATTATTTAACCCTCGTGTCCTTCTGTTGTTAATCATTTAGCCTTCTGTGGTAATTATTTATCCCTCGTGTCCTTCTGTTGTAAACCATCTAGCCTTCTATGGTAATTATTTATCCCTCGTGTCCTTCTGTTGTAAACCATCTAGCCTTCTATGGTAATTATTTGACCTACGCTTACTTCTACATATTTGACTCTCGTGCCCTTCTATACATCTAACCTCTACATCCTTCATTCCCTTCTGTGTATCTAATCTCACTTCCTTCTGCGTATCTAACCACAACATTCGCAACAAGTCTCTGTCAGCAAACTCGTTGTAACTAGTTAAAATACAGCTCTGTAATTGGTTATAATAAAAATGCATTCTATTGGTTGTAATTAGCGTTCTGTGCCCTGATTGGTCCATACTTTTAGCGCTCTTTATTCTCAAGCGTTAACTTCACTCTATCCCTTGCATTTGCACTGGTCAGAGGTCCATGCGATACTCCGTTCGTTGATTTTGCACTTGGCAAATATAATTATTACATTTGATTATAATGATTTTAGTTTTCTTGTAGTAGTTTTAATTCTCATGTATTGTAGTAATCTTGCGTGCTTAATGACATGGCTAGAGTAGTGTTGTATTTAATTGTTTTACCTGACTAACATATCCTTACACCATTAATCTCACTCTCTAGTCTTGTTCTTTAATACAGTTTTGGTTAGAGTATTGTTTGCTACCTCTATTACTTTCATCATAACCTGTAGCTCTGCTTTGACTTGTGTAGTTTGTGTGTTAGTGTTTTTTTGACATGTGTAGTTATACATACGTACAGTGCTCTCCTACATACTATATAACTCTAAACATAGACTCTATTACCTCAATCTGCTTCAGTCGTCACACTGATCAGACGTGTTTTATGCTGCTTCTGCGTAATTGTTGTGTTCTCTTGCACAAATTATTATTATTGTCTTGTTGATTCTGTGCTATTAATTCAGTTATATCAGCGAGCTTGACTCAGGTTGGTGTATTTGATCTTTTTAAGCGTTACAGTGTTGTATATTACAGTTCAGACTGTTTTCTCAGTTTTCAGTATTTAATTCTCTGTTAAAGGATGGAAGTTTCCAACATTAAAAAGAGCTCTCAAAGCCCAGTAAATGTAATTGGTACCTCTGAAACCTATGTTAAACACTTCAGGTTGTACGGGTTGGAAACTGTTTTCAAATTCACTAAACCGCCAAGAGGTATCTCTGAGTTTGATTGGATTCGTAAAGGTTTTAATCAAATTGTTGAAAAGGCTAAAGCCGACGCTGTACCCACTGATTATCTTGGGTTTAAAATGCAATCGATAAGTTTAAAAAGTGCTGAACCGGGGTACGTACCTTTGAGACCTATCTCTGAAGTTAGCGGTGATGTTCTCTGGGATATTTTTGGAGGCATAATTCAAAGTAACTCTGAATCTTTAACCTCTAGCAACACTTTTAGAATTGACGTTACGAGGGTAAATGTCCCCGTAGGTAAAGGGAGAGTACATCCAGAGATGTACAACACGTTTGACGAGGAATGTAAAGCTAGGAAGGGTATTGTAGTAATTAATAATAAAGACAATTTATGTCTGGCTAGAGCATTGGTAGTAGGCAAAGCGTATGCAAAGAATGATCCTCAGATCTACGCTATACGAAAAGACAAGGGGAAAAGACAAACTTTCAGAGCTAATAAACTCATAGCAAAGGCCCGTGTAGAAATGCCGGAGGAAGGTGCCGGCATCCCCGAGCTTGAAAAATTCCAGTCACATCTTAAGAAATACAGAATAACAGTCTACAGTTACGATAGAAAAGGCCGGGATATTTACTTTGAGGGAGGTAATGAAGACGCTAAATTTAAAATTAACTTGCTCTTTCACAACGGGCATTATAATGTAATTACAAACTTAACTGCTGCTTTCGTATGTCATTATTTCTGTGAAGCCTGTCATATTCCCTACAATAACAAGGGTGAGCATCGATGCTCTAACATCTGCCCGTCCTGTCATTCTATCTCTCCGCCCTGTAAACTTGAACACGGAGGCATCACATGCCGTCTTTGCAACCGCTTCTTCAAAAATGAGCGGTGTTTAATAGCCCATCAAGGGCAAGTTTGTAAAACTATAAAGTTCTGCCGCGACTGTAACAAAATGATTTATCCAAAAAAAAGTAAGACAGCTCACGTATGCGGAGAAGTTTATTGTGAACCCTGTGAAGCGTTCAAAGACCCCGCGCATCAGTGTTTCATAAAGGTCGATAGGAGAACTCCGAAAGACCGAGATTTTCTTTTCATATTTTTTGACTTTGAAACAAGGCAGGATGAGTCACTCCCCTCAGATCCCGATAAAAAATTGCATAAAGTTAACCTGTGCGTCTCACAACAATACTGTTTTAAATGCATTAATGGGGGTGAGTGTGAAACTTGTTCTGAGAGGCAAAGAGTCTTTGAAAAAGAACCAGTAAAACAATTCATGGACTATGTAATGGGAATTCGAAAGAAATTTAAAGATGTTTGTGTGATTGCTCACAACGGGCAAGGTTTTGATTTTCAATTCATTCTACAGTATATCATGGAAGAAACTAAATTTACACCAAAAATAACTCCTCGGGGAACTAAAGCAATTTTGATTGAAGTAGCCAACGTAAGGTTTGTTGACTCACTTAGTTATTTTCCCATGTCCCTCGCTGCACTCCCTAAAGCTTTTGATCTGCCTCCCGAGAAAAAGAAGGGCTACTTTCCCCACCTATTCAACACTCTGGCGAACCAAAATTATATTGGCTCGATACCCGACAAAAAGTATTACTGCCCGGAATCAATGTTTGAGAAACCACACGAAGCCTTCGAGATTTGGTACGACGAACGAGTCGCTGAAGATTACGTGTTTGATTTTAAAAAAGAAATCTTGGAGTATTGTATCTCTGACGTGGAAATCCTAGCTCAAGCGTGTATAAAATTTAGAGCCTTGCTTCTTGAACAATGTAACGTAGACCCTTTTCTCGAAGCTATAACAATCGCTAGTGCATGTAACTTAGCTTTTCGGCGTAACTTTCTAAAACCAAACACAATAGGTTTGATTCCCAAAAACGGGTACAGACTGACTGACAATCAGTCAGCCGTTGCTTTACAATGGTTAACATGGGAAGAGGAGAAACGTGGATTAAGGATTCAACATGCGGGCCGGGGTAAAGAAGTTAAAATTAATGGAATAAAAGTTGATGGGTTTGACGGTGAGAGAATTTACGAGTTTCACGGGTGTTACTGGCACGGTTGTCCAAAATGTTATCAATACAGCAGAGAAGAACCTCTGCCGGAGGATCCTTCAGACAGTTTGCATCTCCGTTACGAGAGAACCAAGTCCAAAATGGCCAAATTTAATAGCTATGAAGTTGTAGAGATGTGGGAATGTAAATTTAATAAATTGAAGAAAGACAAAAAACTAAATCACCTGAACCAACTGTCCATTATAAACACACTTCCACTCAATCCTAGAGATTCCTTTTTTGGAGGCAGGACAGGCAATACTAAAACATATCATAAATGTGAAGAGGGAGAAACGATACAGTATGTTGATGTTTGCTCCCTTTATCCGTTTGTAAATAAATATTGTAAGTATCCCGTTGGACACCCTATCATTTACGTTGGAAATGAGTGTCGAGAGAGAGGTCTTGAAGTAGAGGGATTATTGAAATGTAAGATTCTACCTCCTTACAACTTGTATCACCCCGTACTCCCCGCTAAAATGAATAATAAATTAATGTTTGTGTTGTGTAGAACTTGCGGGGAGACTTTAAACCAAGGGGAATGTTTTCATGAGAGTGAGGAAAGAGCGTTAGTTGGGACTTGGACTATGGATGAAATTAGGAAAGCTGTAGAAAAGGGCTATGTGATTTTGGACATGTATGAGTTGTGGGAGTACGAGGTAGCCACTTATGAAAATGGAGGTTTGTTTACAGATTTCATTAATAAATTCTTGAAAGTAAAGCAGGAAGCCTCAGGCTATCCCGCCTGGTGTATGACAGAGGAGGATAAAGAAAAGTATGTTTATGATTTCTTTAAGCGTGAGGGTATTCAAATGGAGAAAGATAAAATTTGTAAAAACGGGGGACTTAGATCAGTAGCCAAATTAATGTTAAATTCATTCTGGGGCAAGTTTGGTCAAAGAGAAAACATGACAAAAACTTCAATCGTCAGAGACTCTAAAGAATTATTCAAGTTGGTAACTCAACCAGAAGTAAATGTAAAGTATGCTGAAGTAATAAACCAAGAAGTTTTGCTAGTTAATTGGCAGAATGTTGATGAAGCTAGCGAGGCTCTAAAAACTGTAAATGTTGTAATTGCAGCCTACACTACAGCTCACGCGAGACTTAAACTTTATGAACATCTAGATTCTCTTGGAGGACAGGTCTTGTATTATGATACAGATTCGTGTATTTATTTATACCGTAATGGGTTGTATAAGGTTCCTACGGGAGATTACCTCGGGGAAATGACAGATGAATTGGCAAATGAGTACGGCCCGGGCTCTTATATTGTAGAATTTGTTTCTGGGGGACCAAAGACTTACGCTTACCTTGTCTGGTCAACCAAAAAGCAAAAGTTAGAATCAGTTTGTAAAATTAAGGGTCTAACATTAAACATGAAAACCTCCGAAACATTAAACTTTGAAGCTCTAAAAAAGATGGTACTAAATGAAGCTGCTGAAATACTAGAAATTGAAGAGAATAGAATCAGGAGAACAAAGACACGAGAAGTCGTTACAGTAAGTGAAATTAAAAAGTTTAGAATTACAGGGCCCAAGAGAAAATTTAATGATGATCACGACACGTTGCCTTTCGGGTTTAAAAAACAAAAACTAATGGAACCATCACACGGGTACTAAGCGTATATACCTGTAAACATCAGTTCTGTTACCTCATTCTGTTCTGAGACACGGTACTGAACGGTTGTGTCTGTGTCTTACCCTGTTTGTCTCTTCTTGTAGAATGTCTGCTGAACATAATACATCCGCTAACCAACAGGTTTTTCTTCAGCTTATACACAAAAAGAGGTTAAATGAAAATGTAAAATTTAATATTACACGCTCAGAGTTTAAGTTCTTACTTACAGGTTCAATAAATGCACGGGAATGGCCTTTGGTGTTTTCGGAGTATATAGTAGATAAAATAACGGAGAACTCCTCATCAAACACCTACATCGGAGTATCAATAAAGCACACGGGTGCATCAGGAGACATACCTTACATGCCATTAGCTAATCTAACACCGACAGTTTTTGATGATCACTTTGAAGAAATGTTTTGTAACGTTGAGAAACTATCTGGGGTTTTAAATCTTGAAGTATCACTTGTCTATATTCCTAGTTGCTACCGTCGATAAAGACGACACTTTCCCCTACGGAGCAGTGTTACTTTTGTACATACTTCTTGTGACTAGTACAGTTACATCATTCTACTCTGAGTCACGGTACTGATCAGACGTGCTTCTGCGCTGTTTTTGTCTGTAAAAACGTAATTGTGACATGGCTGCTAAATACTATACATTTAATAACAAACCGGTATTGGTTCTGTTTGATAATGAAGGAAAGCCATGGTTTAAAGCTAAAGATGTAGCGTCTGCTCTTAAGCATGTTAATTGCTGTAGTGCAATTCAGAAACATGTAGATGACAATGATAAATTAACAATTGGAAGTTTTTCTGAGGCCCAAAAACAGGGTGTTGGACCGATTGAGAAAACAACTGTTTTCATAAACGAAGCCGGATTATGTTCTTTAATGTTAAAGTCGACTACTCCCGAAGCAAGACTGTTAGTAAGAAGTCTGTTGCTGGAGAAGTTTTACCTTACCTACACAAATATGAAAGATGAAATTTCACTTTAAATGTTAGTTTTAAAATCACAAGTTCCCACTGTATGAGTGTATGTGAGTGAATGAAGGTCACTGGCGTGGGTGACGAAAAACCCCGTAAACCTGAAAGGGAGCCTAGTAGATTGAGGAGTCTGGCCAACTCCCAGACTGCTCTTTTGAACGGGTATGTGTGAATGTGTGATGAAGGATCTAGTAGATTGAGGCGTATGGCTAACACCCAGACTACTCCTTCGAACGAGCCGGTGTGAATGTGTGATGAAGGATCTAGTAGATTGAGGCGCCTGGCCAACACCCAGGCTACTCCTTTGAACGAGTCGGTGTGAATGAAGGATTTTGAACATTGAGAAGCCTTGCTAACGCACAGGCTACTCCTTGGAACAACCCGGTGGGACTTGTAAAAAAAAAAGTAAATAAATATAAAGCAAATAAAAAAACTCTATCCTTTCGTTTGCTAAAAGGGAGAGGACTTTTATTTTGTACTGGGCGTCAACCAGGTAATCTGGATTGGCTCACGCACGAAATAAAGGTTGAACCTGGGTGCTCACGCACGAATGGTCTCAAACCCCATTCAAGCAAACATACACTTACCGAGGGTTTATCACAGAATACCCGGAGATCTAGACGGTAGCTGTGGAGACTCAATGGATCGAGGTTGGAAACACTGATCACAGGAGAACATCTGACTTGGAAACATTTGACCGGAGATAGATATTTGTCCCTGGTGGACAGTTTTCAGCGGACTTGGAGGTATTTTATAGCTTAAGGTTTCCATTAAAGAAAAACATACCCCAGTAAATAGTTTTAGCGGACCCGGTATTGTTTGACCGAGAAATTTAAAATGTTTGGGCAAAGTTAAATTTAGCCCCCGGTAAACAGTTTTAGCGGACTCGGTATTGTTTGGCCGAGAAATTTAAAAGGTTTGGGCAAAGTTAAATGCAGCCCCGGTAGAGTATTTTCAGTAAATTGTGACAGAATTGACGATACGTTAGATCGTCAGAGTACCTTACGGTCCCCGGCAGACAGTTTTAACGAACTTGAACATATTCAACCGAGAAAATACACAATCAACCTGCAGAACTACCCGGACTCAGACAAAAATAACCAACTCAGAGCGAAATACTGTATAATTTCTGTCTTTCTAAAGAATGCATTTTATGTTTGTTGTCTTTTAATATGTACCCATGGTGAATCATTTGTGGTCAACTCCCCAATGTTGGTGTTGGTTACAATGTTTGACTAGTGAATGCAGTAAAATTATTTATTGATTCTGTTTGTTGGTATATCGTAACAGTGTTTTTAAAGCAACCAACTACAAAAAAACACACATATGAACTCTAAAGTGTTCAATCTCTGTACTTGTTTAACTTTACAAAATACCATACCATCACCAGCCTCTTTTGCATTAGTTTTAAGTCATAAACACTGGACATGGCGTGTAGCTGAATCCAACACTTAGAATCTTTATCTGGTGTAATGTTATGAAAGGGAGGCGTCTCGCCTCTCTTGGGTGTCAGTATAGCTTTTCTTGTCTGCTAGAGTGTACAAGTCTTTTCTAGCTACTGTAACAGAGGTTTCTAAACAGTTAAATGCAAAGAATGCTGCCAAATGTAATACAAATTGAAAGAAACCTGCTAAAATAAGCATAAAGTTCAAAATTTTCCTTGACTTTACAGACCCTAACCATACTAAACAGCTAAAAAACTCCAAGTGTTGTTCTTTCAACCAGAAACTTGACATTTTAATTCAGAACCTTATTATACACCACCTGACATTCTAATGTAGAATTGCAATCTTTGATTAATAAACGCAGTAAAACTATATATTGATTCTGTTTGCTGGTATATTGTAACAGTGTTTTTCAAGCAACTAACTACAACAAAAACAAACATATGAACTCTAAAGTGTTTAATCTCTGTATTTGTTTAACTTTACAAAATACCTTACTGTCACCTGCCTATTCTGCATTAATTTAAATTTAAAAACAGTGGACCCTCAAGATCCAACACTTAGAATCATTGTAGGACAGGTCTACCCCACTTCGGGGTAGACCTACTTCCAGTGTAATGTTATCAAAGGGAGGCGTCTCGCCTCCCTTGGGTGTCGGTATAGCTTTTCTGTTAGTGTTTACAAGTATCTTCTAGCTACTGTGTCTAGAGGTTTCTAAACAGTTCAATGCATATTAAAAATTAGTCCTACTATCATAAATTCCAAATATGCCTTAATATATTACTTTACAGTAAAAGGTGACAAGAGTTGTTCTTTCATACAGTTGAACACCAACCACTCACTTGTGTGTTATTCTGCATGCTATGTTACTCCTCTCACCTTCCCCTCTCACCTTCACCACTCCGCGCCACTACTTCTCTCTTTTAGCGAATTTCCCCTATAGGGAAGAAGCTATTACCGTAGTCGGCATGGTAAGACCTAAGCCCGGGACCATGATAACTTTTCGTTTTGAGGTCCCCAGACCCCAAAAACACCATTCGTTCGAAACTGTATATATATATATATATATATATATATATATATATATATATATATATATATATATATATGTGTCCGTGAGCACGATAACTCTCGTAAAAATTATCCGATTTTGATGAAATTTGGTATAAACATGTAAAGCAACATTTATGACTTTAAGTTCGAAAACCAGCCAGATCGCTCTATCCGAAGGGGTATTTTGGGGGGGTTTTGTACCCCAAAAATGGGTTTTTCGAATTTTTTACATATAATTTTGGAAAAAGTCAAATTTTATTTTTTCCCATTGGATTCAGCTTAAAAAAACACACAATTTGGTATTTTGATCATTTCTCTACGTCAATTGGTTACCGAGATATCGAAAGTGCTAAACACAGTACGTTGTCTAATGTTATTCTTATGGAGGAAAATAAAAATTTTATATCTCGCTTATTTATGAACGTATACTGACGAAACTTGGTATACGGCTTCATCTGGTTGTGGACCATTGATATTTGGTCAAAAAAATAATTTTTTTACCCAAGGCTCCCGTAGCAGCAAACCTGCGTACTCAGCCCCATATTATTCTTATGGAGAATAAGTAACGTGTTATCTGCCTTCATTATGAAAATAAATTAATGAAATTTGGTATGTGGCTTTACCTACATGAGTTATATTGATATTTGTATAAAACCCCATTTTTTGTGTTCCTTACTTCAGCAAACCTGCATACTCAGCTGCCATGTTATTCTTATGGAGAATAATTAAATTGACATAAATCGTTTATTTATGAATGTATATTGATGAAACTTGGTATGTGGCTTTATTTGGTATTAAGATACATATATATGCATTGGAAATTCGCTGAGTACGCAGGTTTGCTGCTACGGGGGTATTTCCTTCTTCTTCTTCTCTTTATTGAGTCTGATTATCTTAAAATTGTTAATATCTCAAAAACGGTGGGTCCTAGGGTCATTCTGACCCCAGAAAACTGCCTACTACGTAGTGTAGGCACTCCAGGGGGGTAGCTACCCATATGAAAAATCTTAACTAAAATGTTGCGGGTTGCATCTCGAAAAATGAAGGGGCAAATTTTCAAAATTATATATCTTGAGAACGGCTTGGCCGATTTGAATGAAACTTGGCATACAGGTACCTGTTTACCTCCGCTACATCTTCCTAAAACCTAAACTCTGTACTGCAAGTAGTATCAAAACAATTGTAGGAACTAGATTTTAAAAATCAATATCTTAAAAACGGCTGGGCCGATTTAATTGAAACTTGGTATATAGGTACTTGTTGACATCCTCTACAATTTAAAAAATACTTAAACCCTGTACGGCGGGTAAGTATCAAGACAATTGAAGGAGCTATACTTTAAAATTAAATATCTTGACAGTTTTTGGGGCGATTGAAATGCAATTTGATACTTATTAACCCACGCTAACTCTGTAAAGAAGAAACATTACAAAACTGGACAGACTGCAAGCTTTGTCTTACTATTTTTTCAGGGTGTTTGAAAGTTTTAACTTCTGAGTTAAATTTTTTAGTCTCCAGGGTGTTTGCTCCTATTTGTTATGTTGTTTTCTCTACATCATCCAAGACCTCAGATACTCTTAAATCATACAAGAAAACTAGAGAGGAGTAGTTCTGTTTTACTAGCTTTCCAGAATATTTACAAGTTTTAGCATATATTTGTTATGTTAAATTAAAAGAGTACAATCCAGATTCATTGATGTAAACTGTGTTTGATTGGAAGTTAAAGGGGGATGCCTCGAGGCATCCCCCTTTAGAGAGTATATTTACAGCCTTACACCTATCTTCCTCATCTACACCTTTACCATTAATATCATTGTCAAATACTTGTGATTGAAAAATATTAAACATACAAGAAAACTGGTTACAAACCAATACAAAATAAATTTTGGCTGATTCTTCAACGAGAATATAAACCACTATCAATGTTGAAGGTACTGGAACTTTGCTAAAATGACTCTCTGGCTATTTTTTACAGGGTTGTAGCTGCTACAATCAAGGTAATTATTGTTCAAAAATGTTGACTTTTTAGCTGTTGGGTTCATCAGGCTCTGTCTTTTTATTGGATCATTAACTGGGTATAAGTCCTAAGTCTGTAGAGGCTAGCATATGGGTGTTGGGAGTTGTAAGTTTTAACTTCTGTTTTTAATGTTAAATTAAGTGAATAAATACCTGGCTCATTGAAGTATATCGTATGAGATTGATAATTCAAAGGTAGGAACGAAACGTTCCTCCCTTCTTCAAGCATTGTTTTACGGTGTTTTTCTCTAACATGATCTCTGATTGCTTTTCGTGGGTTAGTGTAACCCCAAGATTTTAGCAATATCTTTAGTTTAGCTACAGTTATTAAATACATGTGATTGAAACTAACTCAAATACAAGAAAACTAGCTCTGTGTTAAAATTAGCGAATAAAGACCGGGCTCGTTAAGAAAGATTGTATGTTTCTCATTATGGGTTAGGGGGGGCGTTTCGCCCCCTCGTACTTCCGGTGTTGTTTTGCGGTGTTTTTCTCTAACATAGGTACGGATTGCCTTGTTAACCTAAGAATTGAGCAGTCTCTTTAGTTTAGTTACAGTTGTCAAATACATGTGGTTGAAACAAACACTCACATACAAGAAAACTAGAGATAAGTGACAAACTAGTGAAAACACAAGTCACACAAAATAAATGATACTTTGACTGATTATTCAACGAGAATTTAACCAATGAAGGCGTTGAAAGTACTGAAGATCAAGGGGGGTTTATCGATAGACCCCCCTTTAGAGAGTATATTTACAGAGTTGTAGCTTTTACAATTAAAGTAATTATTGTTCAGGTGTGTTGATTTTTAGCCGTTGTTTAGGTGTTGTTGTAGTTTAGTATTATAGCCGTTGGGTTCATCAAGCTCAATCTGATCTTTAGTTTTTATTTCGGAGAATGTCTCTGTCTTTATTAGATCATTAGAACATTATAATTGAGGTTTTAACATCATGAGTAGATAATTTTTGCTATTGTGTAGGTTCTGAATTAAAATGTCAAGTTTCTGGTTGGTGTTCAACTGTATGAAAGAACAACTCTTGTCACCTTTTACTGTAAAGTAATATATTAAGGCATATTTGGAATTTATGATAGTAGGACTAATTTTTAATATGCATTGAACTGTTTAGAAACCTCTAGACACAGTAGCTAGAAGATACTTGTAAACACTAACAGAAAAGCTATACCGACACCCAAGAGAGGCGAGACGCCTCCCTTTGATAACATTACACTGGAAGTAGGTCTACCCCGAAGTGGGGTAGACCTGTCCTACAATGATTCTAAGTGTTGGATCTTGAGGGTCCACTGTTTTTAAATTTAAATTAATGCAGAATAGGCAGGTGACAGTAAGGTATTTTGTAAAGTTAAACAAATACAGAGATTAAACACTTTAGAGTTCATATGTTTGTTTTTGTTGTAGTTAGTTGCTTGAAAAACACTGTTACAATATACCAGCAAACAGAATCAATATATAGTTTTACTGCGTTTATTAATCAAAGAT
This sequence comes from Allygus modestus, assembly GCA_963675035.1. Classification (NCBI taxonomy): domain Eukaryota; kingdom Metazoa; phylum Arthropoda; class Insecta; order Hemiptera; family Cicadellidae; genus Allygus; species Allygus modestus. The sequence goes on from OY776112.1 coordinate 405,264,075, forward strand.
TGCAATTCTACATTAGAATGTCAGGTGGTGTATAATAAGGTTCTGAATTAAAATGTCAAGTTTCTGGTTGAAAGAACAACACTTGGAGTTTTTTAGCTGTTTAGTATGGTTAGGGTCTGTAAAGTCAAGGAAAATTTTGAACTTTATGCTTATTTTAGCAGGTTTCTTTCAATTTGTATTACATTTGGCAGCATTCTTTGCATTTAACTGTTTAGAAACCTCTGTTACAGTAGCTAGAAAAGACTTGTACACTCTAGCAGACAAGAAAAGCTATACTGACACCCAAGAGAGGCGAGACGCCTCCCTTTCATAACATTACACCAGATAAAGATTCTAAGTGTTGGATTCAGCTACACGCCATGTCCAGTGTTTATGACTTAAAACTAATGCAAAAGAGGCTGGTGATGGTATGGTATTTTGTAAAGTTAAACAAGTACAGAGATTGAACACTTTAGAGTTCATATGTGTGTTTTTTTGTAGTTGGTTGCTTTAAAAACACTGTTACGATATACCAACAAACAGAATCAATAAATAATTTTACTGCATTCACTAGTCAAACATTGTAACCAACACCAACATTGGGGAGTTGACCACAAATGATTCACCATGGGTACATATTAAAAGACAACAAACATAAAATGCATTCTTTAGAAAGACAGAAATTATACAGTATTTCGCTCTGAGTTGGTTATTTTTGTCTGAGTCCGGGTAGTTCTGCAGGTTGATTGTGTATTTTCTCGGTTGAATATGTTCAAGTTCGTTAAAACTGTCTGCCGGGGACCGTAAGGTACTCTGACGATCTAACGTATCGTCAATTCTGTCACAATTTACTGAAAATACTCTACCGGGGCTGCATTTAACTTTGCCCAAACCTTTTAAATTTCTCGGCCAAACAATACCGAGTCCGCTAAAACTGTTTACCGGGGGCTAAATTTAACTTTGCCCAAACATTTTAAATTTCTCGGTCAAACAATACCGGGTCCGCTAAAACTATTTACTGGGGTATGTTTTTCTTTAATGGAAACCTTAAGCTATAAAATACCTCCAAGTCCGCTGAAAACTGTCCACCAGGGACAAATATCTATCTCCGGTCAAATGTTTCCAAGTCAGATGTTCTCCTGTGATCAGTGTTTCCAACCTCGATCCATTGAGTCTCCACAGCTACCGTCTAGATCTCCGGGTATTCTGTGATAAACCCTCGGTAAGTGTATGTTTGCTTGAATGGGGTTTGAGACCATTCGTGCGTGAGCACCCAGGTTCAACCTTTATTTCGTGCGTGAGCCAATCCAGATTACCTGGTTGACGCCCAGTACAAAATAAAAGTCCTCTCCCTTTTAGCAAACGAAAGGATAGAGTTTTTTTATTTGCTTTATATTTATTTACTTTTTTTTTTACAAGTCCCACCGGGTTGTTCCAAGGAGTAGCCTGTGCGTTAGCAAGGCTTCTCAATGTTCAAAATCCTTCATTCACACCGACTCGTTCAAAGGAGTAGCCTGGGTGTTGGCCAGGCGCCTCAATCTACTAGATCCTTCATCACACATTCACACCGGCTCGTTCGAAGGAGTAGTCTGGGTGTTAGCCATACGCCTCAATCTACTAGATCCTTCATCACACATTCACACATACCCGTTCAAAAGAGCAGTCTGGGAGTTGGCCAGACTCCTCAATCTACTAGGCTCCCTTTCAGGTTTACGGGGTTTTTCGTCACCCACGCCAGTGACCTTCATTCACTCACATACACTCATACAGTGGGAACTTGTGATTTTAAAACTAACATTTAAAGTGAAATTTCATCTTTCATATTTGTGTAGGTAAGGTAAAACTTCTCCAGCAACAGACTTCTTACTAACAGTCTTGCTTCGGGAGTAGTCGACTTTAACATTAAAGAACATAATCCGGCTTCGTTTATGAAAACAGTTGTTTTCTCAATCGGTCCAACACCCTGTTTTTGGGCCTCAGAAAAACTTCCAATTGTTAATTTATCATTGTCATCTACATGTTTCTGAATTGCACTACAGCAATTAACATGCTTAAGAGCAGACGCTACATCTTTAGCTTTAAACCATGGCTTTCCTTCATTATCAAACAGAACCAATACCGGTTTGTTATTAAATGTATAGTATTTAGCAGCCATGTCACAATTACGTTTTTACAGACAAAAACAGCGCAGAAGCACGTCTGATCAGTACCGTGACTCAGAGTAGAATGATGTAACTGTACTAGTCACAAGAAGTATGTACAAAAGTAACACTGCTCCGTAGGGGAAAGTGTCGTCTTTATCGACGGTAGCAACTAGGAATATAGACAAGTGATACTTCAAGATTTAAAACCCCAGATAGTTTCTCAACGTTACAAAACATTTCTTCAAAGTGATCATCAAAAACTGTCGGTGTTAGATTAGCTAATGGCATGTAAGGTATGTCTCCTGATGCACCCGTGTGCTTTATTGATACTCCGATGTAGGTGTTTGATGAGGAGTTCTCCGTTATTTTATCTACTATATACTCCGAAAACACCAAAGGCCATTCCCGTGCATTTATTGAACCTGTAAGTAAGAACTTAAACTCTGAGCGTGTAATATTAAATTTTACATTTTCATTTAACCTCTTTTTGTGTATAAGCTGAAGAAAAACCTGTTGGTTAGCGGATGTATTATGTTCAGCAGACATTCTACAAGAAGAGACAAACAGGGTAAGACACAGACACAACCGTTCAGTACCGTGTCTCAGAACAGAATGAGGTAACAGAACTGATGTTTACAGGTATATACGCTTAGTACCCGTGTGATGGTTCCATTAGTTTTTGTTTTTTAAACCCGAAAGGCAACGTGTCGTGATCATCATTAAATTTTCTCTTGGGCCCTGTAATTCTAAACTTTTTAATTTCACTTACTGTAACGACTTCTCGTGTCTTTGTTCTCCTGATTCTATTCTCTTCAATTTCTAGTATTTCAGCAGCTTCATTTAGTACCATCTTTTTTAGAGCTTCAAAGTTTAATGTTTCGGAGGTTTTCATGTTTAATGTTAGACCCTTAATTTTACAAACTGATTCTAACTTTTGCTTTTTGGTTGACCAGACAAGGTAAGCGTAAGTCTTTGGTCCCCCAGAAACAAATTCTACAATATAAGAGCCTGGGCCGTACTCATTTGCCAATTCATCTGTCATTTCCCCGAGGTAATCTCCCGTAGGAACCTTATACAACCCATTACGGTATAAATAAATACACGAATCTGTATCATAATACAAGACCTGTCCTCCAAGAGAATCTAGATGTTCATAAAGTTTAAGTCTCGCGTGAGCTGTAGTGTAGGCTGCAATTACAACATTTACAGTTTTTAGAGCCTCGCTAGCTTCATCAACATTCTGCCAATTAACTAGCAAAACTTCTTGGTTTATTACTTCAGCATACTTTACATTTACTTCTGGTTGAGTTACCAACTTGAATAATTCTTTAGAGTCTCTGACGATTGAAGTTTTTGTCATGTTTTCTCTTTGACCAAACTTGCCCCAGAATGAATTTAACATTAATTTGGCTACTGATCTAAGTCCCCCGTTTTTACAAATTTTATCTTTCTCCATTTGAATACCCTCACGCTTAAAGAAATCATAAACATACTTTTCTTTATCATCCTCTGTCATACACCAGGCGGGATAGCCTGAGGCTTCCTGCTTTACTTTCAAGAATTTATTAATGAAATCTGTAAACAAACCTCCATTTTCATAAGTGGCTACCTCGTACTCCCACAACTCATACATGTCCAAAATCACATAGCCCTTTTCTACAGCTTTCCTAATTTCATCCATAGTCCAAGTCCCAACTAACGCTCTTTCCTCACTCTCATGAAAACATTCCCCTTGGTTTAAAGTCTCCCCGCAAGTTCTACACAACACAAACATTAATTTATTATTCATTTTAGCGGGGAGTACGGGGTGATACAAGTTGTAAGGAGGTAGAATCTTACATTTCAATAATCCCTCTACTTCAAGACCTCTCTCTCGACACTCATTTCCAACGTAAATGATAGGGTGTCCAACGGGATACTTACAATATTTATTTACAAACGGATAAAGGGAGCAAACATCAACATACTGTATCGTTTCTCCCTCTTCACATTTATGATATGTTTTAGTATTGCCTGTCCTGCCTCCAAAAAAGGAATCTCTAGGATTGAGTGGAAGTGTGTTTATAATGGACAGTTGGTTCAGGTGATTTAGTTTTTTGTCTTTCTTCAATTTATTAAATTTACATTCCCACATCTCTACAACTTCATAGCTATTAAATTTGGCCATTTTGGACTTGGTTCTCTCGTAACGGAGATGCAAACTGTCTGAAGGATCCTCCGGCAGAGGTTCTTCTCTGCTGTATTGATAACATTTTGGACAACCGTGCCAGTAACACCCGTGAAACTCGTAAATTCTCTCACCGTCAAACCCATCAACTTTTATTCCATTAATTTTAACTTCTTTACCCCGGCCCGCATGTTGAATCCTTAATCCACGTTTCTCCTCTTCCCATGTTAACCATTGTAAAGCAACGGCTGACTGATTGTCAGTCAGTCTGTACCCGTTTTTGGGAATCAAACCTATTGTGTTTGGTTTTAGAAAGTTACGCCGAAAAGCTAAGTTACATGCACTAGCGATTGTTATAGCTTCGAGAAAAGGGTCTACGTTACATTGTTCAAGAAGCAAGGCTCTAAATTTTATACACGCTTGAGCTAGGATTTCCACGTCAGAGATACAATACTCCAAGATTTCTTTTTTAAAATCAAACACGTAATCTTCAGCGACTCGTTCGTCGTACCAAATCTCGAAGGCTTCGTGTGGTTTCTCAAACATTGATTCCGGGCAGTAATACTTTTTGTCGGGTATCGAGCCAATATAATTTTGGTTCGCCAGAGTGTTGAATAGGTGGGGAAAGTAGCCCTTCTTTTTCTCGGGAGGCAGATCAAAAGCTTTAGGGAGTGCAGCGAGGGACATGGGAAAATAACTAAGTGAGTCAACAAACCTTACGTTGGCTACTTCAATCAAAATTGCTTTAGTTCCCCGAGGAGTTATTTTTGGTGTAAATTTAGTTTCTTCCATGATGTACTGTAGAATGAATTGAAAATCAAAACCTTGCCCGTTGTGAGCAATCACACAAACATCTTTAAATTTCTTTCGAATTCCCATTACATAGTCCATGAATTGTTTTACTGGTTCTTTTTCAAAGACTCTTTGCCTCTCAGAACAAGTTTCACACTCACCCCCATTAATGCATTTAAAACAGTATTGTTGTGAGACGCACAGGTTAACTTTATGCAATTTTTTATCGGGATCTGAGGGGAGTGACTCATCCTGCCTTGTTTCAAAGTCAAAAAATATGAAAAGAAAATCTCGGTCTTTCGGAGTTCTCCTATCGACCTTTATGAAACACTGATGCGCGGGGTCTTTGAACGCTTCACAGGGTTCACAATAAACTTCTACGCATACGTGAGCTGTCTTACTTTTTTTTGGATAAATCATTTTGTTACAGTCGCGGCAGAACTTTATAGTTTTACAAACTTGCCCTTGATGGGCTATTAAACACCGCTCATTTTTGAAGAAGCGGTTGCAAAGACGGCATGTGATGCCTCCGTGTTCAAGTTTACAGGGCGGAGAGATAGAATGACAGGACGGGCAGATGTTAGAGCATCGATGCTCACCCTTGTTATTGTAGGGAATATGACAGGCTTCACAGAAATAATGACATACGAAAGCAGCAGTTAAGTTTGTAATTACATTATAATGCCCGTTGTGAAAGAGCAAGTTAATTTTAAATTTAGCGTCTTCATTACCTCCCTCAAAGTAAATATCCCGGCCTTTTCTATCGTAACTGTAGACTGTTATTCTGTATTTCTTAAGATGTGACTGGAATTTTTCAAGCTCGGGGATGCCGGCACCTTCCTCCGGCATTTCTACACGGGCCTTTGCTATGAGTTTATTAGCTCTGAAAGTTTGTCTTTTCCCCTTGTCTTTTCGTATAGCGTAGATCTGAGGATCATTCTTTGCATACGCTTTGCCTACTACCAATGCTCTAGCCAGACATAAATTGTCTTTATTATTAATTACTACAATACCCTTCCTAGCTTTACATTCCTCGTCAAACGTGTTGTACATCTCTGGATGTACTCTCCCTTTACCTACGGGGACATTTACCCTCGTAACGTCAATTCTAAAAGTGTTGCTAGAGGTTAAAGATTCAGAGTTACTTTGAATTATGCCTCCAAAAATATCCCAGAGAACATCACCGCTAACTTCAGAGATAGGTCTCAAAGGTACGTACCCCGGTTCAGCACTTTTTAAACTTATCGATTGCATTTTAAACCCAAGATAATCAGTGGGTACAGCGTCGGCTTTAGCCTTTTCAACAATTTGATTAAAACCTTTACGAATCCAATCAAACTCAGAGATACCTCTTGGCGGTTTAGTGAATTTGAAAACAGTTTCCAACCCGTACAACCTGAAGTGTTTAACATAGGTTTCAGAGGTACCAATTACATTTACTGGGCTTTGAGAGCTCTTTTTAATGTTGGAAACTTCCATCCTTTAACAGAGAATTAAATACTGAAAACTGAGAAAACAGTCTGAACTGTAATATACAACACTGTAACGCTTAAAAAGATCAAATACACCAACCTGAGTCAAGCTCGCTGATATAACTGAATTAATAGCACAGAATCAACAAGACAATAATAATAATTTGTGCAAGAGAACACAACAATTACGCAGAAGCAGCATAAAACACGTCTGATCAGTGTGACGACTGAAGCAGATTGAGGTAATAGAGTCTATGTTTAGAGTTATATAGTATGTAGGAGAGCACTGTACGTATGTATAACTACACATGTCAAAAAAACACTAACACACAAACTACACAAGTCAAAGCAGAGCTACAGGTTATGATGAAAGTAATAGAGGTAGCAAACAATACTCTAACCAAAACTGTATTAAAGAACAAGACTAGAGAGTGAGATTAATGGTGTAAGGATATGTTAGTCAGGTAAAACAATTAAATACAACACTACTCTAGCCATGTCATTAAGCACGCAAGATTACTACAATACATGAGAATTAAAACTACTACAAGAAAACTAAAATCATTATAATCAAATGTAATAATTATATTTGCCAAGTGCAAAATCAACGAACGGAGTATCGCATGGACCTCTGACCAGTGCAAATGCAAGGGATAGAGTGAAGTTAACGCTTGAGAATAAAGAGCGCTAAAAGTATGGACCAATCAGGGCACAGAACGCTAATTACAACCAATAGAATGCATTTTTATTATAACCAATTACAGAGCTGTATTTTAACTAGTTACAACGAGTTTGCTGACAGAGACTTGTTGCGAATGTTGTGGTTAGATACGCAGAAGGAAGTGAGATTAGATACACAGAAGGGAATGAAGGATGTAGAGGTTAGATGTATAGAAGGGCACGAGAGTCAAATATGTAGAAGTAAGCGTAGGTCAAATAATTACCATAGAAGGCTAGATGGTTTACAACAGAAGGACACGAGGGATAAATAATTACCATAGAAGGCTAGATGGTTTACAACAGAAGGACACGAGGGATAAATAATTACCACAGAAGGCTAAATGATTAACAACAGAAGGACACGAGGGTTAAATAATTAACCATAAAGGGATGCAAGAAATAGATAGTTGCCACAGAGGGTAGCAGAAGAGCCAAAGAGGGTAGCAAAAGAGCCACAGAGGGAGGCAATTACACCCCAATTCTATTCTCCATAAGAGTACATGTTATTCTATTCCCCCATAAGAGTCCATGTTAATCTATTCTCCATAAGAGTACATGTTAATCTATTCTCCATAAGAGCAATGTTGGACCCAAGGTGGCCGCCCTAACTACTGGTTCTCAACGATTGTGATTAATAAGAATTTAGCCTCGTTGTCTATGGTTATGTCAAGGAGTCCTGGAACTTCGTCTCGTGTACATCCTGGCTTAGTGTTATGTTATTTGGAAGGGAGGACTCTTGGCTCATTATTAATATTGATACATCACCACATGAGTACAGTTCGTACAAAAAACTTGCCTTCGAGTGTTGTCAGGTGATTCAGTACTATTGCGTGCAACACAAGTTAAATGACAATCTCTGCTGTGAAACTGCCTAGTGTCAGTGAGCCAATAAATTAATTTTTATCTTATTCAATGTTGGATTAAAACTTGCTCCATTCAAATTAACTTAGGCAGGCAGATTAATGAAAACTTGTGGACACGCCAGACAAAAGCACAACATTTTGTTTACTTGCTAATGTCATGACCATTGAGTTTTGAGTAGGATCCACTCAATTTCACCAGCTTAATTCTACATGGCGTCCATCTTGAAATATACAGAGTGAGGCAGACCATACCCGTCTAGCACGTATAACGGGAAAACGATTTGGTCTAAAGTCATCAAACAAAGTGTTTCTAACTAAAACGCATATGTGCAATCTATTAAAAATATTTTCATAAAAATCTAAGATACAGAGTGCTCCAAAATTGAAGGTCATGGGTTCGAATTTAAAAAAGTTATTTTATGAACACAGGGCAAATTATACATCATTTTAAAGGTCTTGTTAAAATAAAATATTTTGGTGAAAACAGAATTCATTTATCTTTATCTGTTTCGAAATGGCGGTTATTTTTGTGTAATATATTGACATTTACAGAATACTCTGTACAGTATTTTCTAAATGCTATTCATGTCTTTTTTCCGATTCAAATTTCTTACTCGTGATAAACTCAGCTTTGCTCTGGTATGCCACAGGACATGGTTTAAAAAAAACAAACTTTTCAATGTTATGCTTTTAGACATACACGACCATCTGACTTTTTTGAATTTTGGGCATATAAGCATTTACAAAAATTATTGAAACATTATTTTTTTTAAGCATATCATGTGGCATACTCAGAGTAAAGCTGAGTATCACGAGTAAGAAATTTAAATCGGAAAAAGACACGAGTAGTGGTTTAGAAAATACAGGGTATTTTGTAAATGTCAATTTAGTACACAAAATGGCCACCGTTTGGAACGGGTAAAGGTAAATGAATTCTGTTTTCACCAAAATATTTCTTTTAACAAGACATTTAAAATTATGTATCAGTTGCCCACGTTCACAGAATCTTTTTTTTTTTTTATTCAAACCCGTGACCTTCAGTTTTGGAGCACACTGTATATAGATTTTGATGAAAATATTTTTAATAGATTGACCATATGTGTTTTAGTCAGGAATAATTTTGTTTGATGACTTAATATCGAACTGTTCTCCCGTTATACATGCTAGATGGATATGGTCTGACTCGCTCAGTATATTTTAAGATAGACGTCATGTAGGTCGTGGGATTGAGTGGATCCTACTCAAAACTCGATGCTTTTGATATATCTAGCAGTGCTTTTGTCTGAGGTGTCCACATCCAATCAACATTTTACATTAATCCGCCTAACAATATTAAGTAGTATAAGAAATATTTATTTACAAATATAAAACACATTTACAATGTTATTTGCCATAAATTTATGCAAACATAAGGAACAAGAAAACTAACTAAGGGACGGATTAAGTTAAATAGAAACCCTCAATTAAATAGTTTTAGGAGGGAGTTCATTAAACCTGGTTAGGATTAAGAGACTCTTCGTCTGCTTCTAAGATTTAGTCCCCCCTACCGCTCAAACCCACTAGCAATGTCCACTAAATGTTCTTTCTCTAAATATTCATCTTCTGTTTCCTTGACCTTCTTGCACACTTTCCCTCATTGCCCTTGCCTATCGATTCCATCTTTGCTAAATATATTTTTATTGTTTCGTCCGATTCGTTTGAAACATTTCTTCTGAGCTACATGATTTTTTATCATTCCCCATATAAACTCAATGGGGTTGAGGTCAGGGTTATAAGGGAGGAGCCTGAGAACCGTGTCCATGTTGATTTAATAGTTCATCAAATATATGCAGCTTGAAGGCGTCTTTCTTGTTAGTGAATTTCCTTTGGAAAAGTGAACTATATGCATGACCCGCACGGTGAGACTTAAGCCCGGGACCACCATAGAAGTTCCTAACGTGACCCCCTGAACACGTTTTGAGGGGTCTCTAAAAACTTTATATATATATATATAAAGATATTTGTCCCGAGTCCCTAGGATCAAGACCTTTAATTTGAGTCGTCTCCCATCCTGCAATTTGCCAAACTTCCACAATTTTGACTTAAAAATTTCGCTTACAGAATTATATATAAAGATGTGTTTGCACTGTAGCGGTCGCAATTTTTGTCCGATTTACTTCAAATTTGTTAGAGACATTCCTTTTTATAATCAGTTGAACAAGTTCGTTGGGAAAATCAATCGGAAAACTCTAACTCCCTTTTTTGGGATTTTAAGTTTTAAAATGTTGAGTTTTTGAACCCAAAAAGGGTCAGAAAAGCCCCAAATGTACACTTATTGCACATTAACTTATTGTTTGTAAAAAGCCAAAGATTTGAAGCCCTCCTTCATCATTCTAGCACAAGTACTTACCGAGTTATTAAAGAAAATGTTAATTGTCAAAATACAGTACGTTATTTTATGGGAATTTTACACTGGAGAATGCTGTTTTTCATATCTTAATATCGTTTTATCATCCCCCATACCTCTCTAACGACTTGTTATCCCGACAATACCTCCTTCTAACTTTATAATGTACAACATTGTTATCATATTAGTGGATTTAAATATAACCAGGAGCATCAAAATAGCCAAAAATTAAAAAATGTTTTTCAATTTTCAAAAAATGTAACCAGTTTTGGTTTAAACCCTTTATTTGGTCTTTTTAGGGTTTTAATGTGGAAATTCACTTCCCTAACGTCAGCGTGCTGCGTGCGATCTCGTTCTTGATTGTAGTGTACAACTCTGGTTTGAGCATATTAAGGCTTGAACGGTATCTCCTCCCCATTGAATCATATCTTTTTTCGTAGAGTTTGGTGCTTTTTTGCCTAGCTTATTATGGTGGGAAGCACTATCTACTACAACTATTGACCCACAAGTACGATTAGGGGTTTATCTTTGTTCAACTCACCCTAAGAAATTACCGTCAATCATTTGGTCATGAAAATCACCGTCTTCGGTTCCTGAAAATACATGACATTTATAGTTTTTATTGTAGAGTAAAAAGGTGTGATGGGATTTGCATGAAAATGATTAAAAAACTGCCATTTAAAAGCACAAGTGGACTTGCTGCTTGAAATTGAGCAAACTATTCATAATCACTATGAAGACTACGTTTCCATTCCAGTACGTTTGTGTATTTATATTCCGTTTATATCATATGTGCAATATGCTCTAATGTAAAACTATGTTTTATTACAACAACAGCCATTTTTATAATGCCATTAATGAAAAAACATTAGTTGTCCTGTAGCTCAAATCCGAGCAAGTTTGTATCCAACCGAAAGGTTACTTCAGTTGTAAACAAACCTTGTATTCTGTTAAACAAGGCAAATTGTACTTTTAAATTTACTGTACTTCCTTAACCCCTCATTTTTTATTTGAAAAAGTAAGTCGAACTGTTAGTTCCTCACCTTTTTTGACAAATTGGAGGAAAACAGAATCCTGTCTCACTTCCTCAGTGAAGAAATGTACACTTCCCTTCATCATTACTTAAATATATAGGCCTAATACATTTACAATGTCTAAATATCTAACATTATACAATCTAAGCCTACTTACCCGCTTTCCATATAAGGCCCAGATTTGGGATAAATCCCATTTCACCACCGGCATGGACAGTAATTACCCTTTGACCTTTGCTTATGGGCTTTTTATAACCATTTTGGATCTTGTCGCACCACCCCTTTCGTGTTACAAGTGACAACACTTGTAGGATTCGTCCATGTACACGATTGGGATTGTTTTATTCCCTGGCTTTTTTATGATTCTTAAGTATTCAATTCTATTTGCCCGTATCTCACTTTGTTCTATCAAAATGTTCCTGTTTTTTCTTTTTCAATTTTTTCCTCTGGGAAACCAAGGTCTTTCAATATTGTCCTGAGGCTTGACAAACAACCGAGGTAGCCAATGCTCTCTATATTTTTTTTGTAATAGTAGTGTCGGCAAGTTTTGTAAAGTCATATACTGTTCTTCTCACGACACATGTCAAACTCATCCAGTTCGGTTACAGTTTTTTCCACTCTTGGCCTTTCTTTTCAAGCGCAGAAAAAGAACAACAAGCGCCATCTGAAATTGTCCGTGTCCAGCACTTTTTTTTGGCACGAGTCTTACCTATAGTTTTTTTTTTACTAAAACCACACACAGCTGCAGTTCTTTCAATCACTTTAAATACGGGTACATGTCGTGTTACAGTTGTCGTCGCCTCTTTCTGAATGAAATCATTGACACGCCAAACTATTTCACGGGCTTGAACTTTTTCCCTGGTTTTAATAGTGAAATAAACATTTCCATTCTTAACCCTTTTTAGTTGTAAACACAAACAAATAAAACTAAAACAAAAATAACATCTCAATAACCATAAAACATTTGATTTAAAACCCGGTTGATAACAATAATCTTAAAAAAGTAAAATATAAAATTATGTAAAATAAAAATAATAAAAGCACACTTGAGTGTAAAAAAGTCAGACACCTAAACAAACAATTATATCTAGTACGACACCAGATTTATTTATAAAATCAAACATCGATACAAAACCATATGGATTTGGTTTCTGATGTTATGTTTTTGGAAATGCAAATATGTAATGACCCCCGCACTCCCCTTGCCAATCGTCTGAATGGTTTTTGTCAGCTGGTTCAGAGGAAAGGGTTTTCTGCACGATCTGTACATTGACAACTCATTGGTTGTTTTTGATTAGTTGTCACAACTATTTTGTGACGTCACAACCAAAGCCAAATATTAAAATTTCAAATTAGTACTATCTAGTTCTGGCATGACACAGTGAACACATCCACTTTGTACAAATAAATACTCAAGTGAGTACACACTTATCCTGCAAGGGTGTCATGGAGGATAGGACAATATTAAACTAAATGATTCCCCTGTTGGTTTTTTGTAAATTCTGATACTTTCCATTTGGTTCCTTATTTTCTTTCCCCTTATCATGCACAAGGTTAAATAATGATCTGGCATATTCATACAAGTATTAAAACATTTACGGTGGCTGACATGTTTTTTTTTTAAATTGCATATGTTTCCAAAGCACTCAAAGTGTTAAAATTAATAATTATAATCCTATACTCTAATATGAGTAAGGTTTGCTTGTATGTTTGCTTGCTTGCGACACTGATCTCAAAAACGGCTCCAACGATTTCCTTCAAATGTTCGGAATAACTAATTTCTGGGATAAAAATAAGTTCTCGACAGGCCTCATCCCCAGGAAAAATCAAATAATGTAAAAAAACTCAAATGAAAAGTTTAAAATTAACATTGGGCTTATGGAGTTTCAAATCAAAACAAAAGAATTTTAACAGCTGTTCATAATCATCCAGGGAACTGTCAAAGTAATACTCATGTTGTTTATGATTATTAACATGTGGTTTCCTGAGAGCAGAGATTAAAAGATTTGAGTGAATATTACATGTATAAAGTAGTAAAATAAATCAAAGGGACATTGAGCTATAAATAACAACTGGAGGGACCTTAAAAATGTATAAAAAAGGCAAATGAGTCATACAAATCTGAAATATTACTCCGAGTCATCTAAACAAACTGACTAGCCTTCCCCGAGCAAAGCTCGGCCCCCAGGTACTATTTGTTTTAAGTTTGAAACTTGTCCTAACTTGGTGAGGTACTACTGCACATTTAACTTTGCAGTTATTAAAGTCGCCTTTACTACCGCCCAGTGCAGTTGGTCACTAGTGAATGTCACTTACTGCTCCATAACATGTTTTCTGCCGACAGGGGAAAAATCGCTAGGAACTGGAAAAGTTTGCAAGTAACTCAGGGAGTGCCACCTCAAGAAAGTTACTGCTCATGATCCTGAATTACACCCTTTTTAGTCAGTAACAAAATTCTTGAGGAGTAATTATACTCCTCAAGAATTTTGTAATTAATATTAATTAAGCTTCAGACTGGAATTATGAATCAGTTGGGGAGGGAACTAAAAAAGTAAATAGTAAAGAAGATTAGTCTATATTTGCCGTATCACTTTGGGAAAGAAAAGTAAGAGAATATTTTAAACATTGAGGAAATTCAACTCATTAGGAATAATATACTCTTGTAAACTCGATATCACATTTTGCTTCTGACTAGGCATGACGGTGTTCGAAGAATCTGTGGCCATGGGGTTGTCCAAATTGTTGACCATCGAAGATTCGATGGGCGATGGCAGAATGTAATCGTTACGACCGAAAAGGTTTCTGACATTAATGAGAACATTAGATTCTTGTTTAGAAGGATCGTTTTCCAGGTGGATCATGGAGTCTACGACTTGTAAACCGCTCATGTCCAAGCTCTGGGTGTACACGACTCGGGGTTTTTCTTCCCCCGCAAAGTCCATGCTGTACGATACTTGTAACAACTCCTGATGACTGTCGGCCATTACGACGACAGTGCTCGGCTCTGTCATCACTGACGATACACAGTTTAACAACTGCAAATCATCCGCGTCTGAAGAATTACTTGTGGCTGTCGACTCCGGTTTTTTGTTTTCTTTCTTACTCCTCTTCTTTGGACTGCTTTTAGTTTCCGAAGGAAATAATTTTGTCAACCGCTTCTGTTTATCCTCTACCTTTCCGTGACCCAACAATTGGTGACGTCGCAAGCTATTGAGCGACTTGTAGCTGTTGCCGCAATGGCAGGAGTATAAAGGCACATCCGAATGTTTATTGGTCAAGTGGCGATTTAGATCAGAGGATCGGCAGAAAACTGTGCCGCATTTTTCACAACTAAACTCCTTACTGTCGCTGTGAAGTCGAGAGTGATGTTCTTGCAAAGAAGCCTTGGTTTGAAATTGGCTACCGCACTTGTCACACACAAACTGTGGTTTGTCTGTGTGCAAGGCGATATGTCTCTTCAAGTTGTTCATTGCCCTGGTCCTGTACTCGCAGTGAGGGCATTCATACTCTTTGTTCACCTTGTGGATTCGACTGATGTGGACCCTCAGGTTGTTTTTATTGGTGAAAGTTTTACCACATTCCTCGCAAGCCAGCAGATACGTTGGCGCTTCTCCGCGGAGATGTTCGATTGTCTCTAGATGATTTCGGTAATTGGTCAAACGTTTAAAAGTCATTTTGCATTTTTCACAAGACAGCCGTTTTCCACCTGAAAGAAGACAAACTGTCAGAATCAGAACATCCTTTATTCATTTTGTACACTTGATACATGAATAGTGACACTTAAGTAACTAGAATCTGCAAATTTAAAAAGACACTAGCTGAAAAACCATAACATTTATTACATAAAAACTTAAATAAACCTTGCTTACAACTCGTTACCATGTTTGATTGTATGCTTAACTGCAGGCCTGCTATACTTTATTGTTAATGGCTACAAAAAATAATATTTTGTGCATCACTTAAAAAACTGTGCGCTCTAAGACAGGACAATTCTGCATTTTCAGGAAGAAAATAATAATTCTAAATAACAAATATATCCATTAAAATATTTTAATATTTACAAAAAAATATATTTAACTGTATCCTGTTGACATTTTTGTTATCCTACTTATTGAATACATAGCAAATAACAAAAGATGAAACATTTTTAAAATCTACAAAGTTAGCCAATTCATTTTAAAAAATTGTTCAAAGAGCAGTATTCATTTAATTTGATTCTAAGGCTTGGCTTGGAGCATGTTGTGTTAGTCGTATTTGGAGAGCTATAAACTTAACACAAAATTTTAAGAGCAGTCTCTGTTTATATGCTGATGATGCTAATCTGGTAGTATCATCAGGAAACGGAAAGGGTTGTTTTTAGTGAATTGGGAAACATTGGGAATTTTCTTAAAAACCACAATCTACTTCTAAATACAGAAAACTAATTTTGTAAATTTTAAAACCCCACAAAATCGAAAAAATGAAGACTTATTGATAAGCTATGAGTCAAACCTAATTGAAAAGAAGGATAGCATAAACTTGTTGGGCTTAACGATTGACCAACATCTAAATTGGGATGAACATATACATAAGATCTTAGGTAAAATTAACTCCGGAGTTTATGCCTTGTCGCAAATGAGTTATTACTGTGATGTAAAAACCTTGAAAAATGTATATTTTGCGCACGTTCATTCACACATCTCTTTTTGCATTGCACTCTATGGGTCCACAAAAAAAATCAATTTAGAAAGTATTCTAAAACAACAAAAAAAAAGCTATTAGAATCATGCTAAAACTGAAATATGATGATTCAGCAAAGGACCATTTTAAAACTTTAAAAATTCTTACGGTCTACGGTCAATATATTTTTGAAACTATTCTTGCTGCAAGAAATGAAAAACTCAGTATAGATATTAACTCAATGAGGACTCATTCCTACAACACCAGAGGAAAAAATCAGTTTTCCTAGAGACATAAATTGAAATTTTTTGAAAAAAACCAACATATATAGGAAATGTTTATCTAAAGCATATTCCAAAAAGTATATCAAAGGAAAATGGCTTAAAGTTTAAAAAAATGTTAACAAATATCTTATAAACAGGGCATTATATTCTTTTAATGAGCTTTCCACCCCTCTCTAATCTTAGTGAGTAAATGTATTCTTGTTTAGTTTAATATTGAAATGTATTATTTTGATGTTGCATACCTTGACACTATTCATTGTACAAGCTTGTGCATAATGTAAATAAAGATTTGTGACTAGCGTGTCAATTTATCTTCAGACTGTTGGATAAGAACTAGTTGGATGCAAGGATGCAGACTGTGTGTTCATGCTCATAAAATTCCTTCAGAACCTATTCGAAACACGTTCAACATTTCCCTCACATTATATTTAAATATATTTTTCTTTATTTTTACCGTGGAAATAACATCAATTTACATAGTACATACATCTTAAAGCATAGTACCGCTGTTAGAGGAATAATATAATTGGCTCTTGCTGGTCTATTTTCATTAAGCGCATATTTTACACTGTTTGAGTAAAGTGAACCCTTGATAAAAAAAGTTACAACAAAAATTCTAGGACATTTTCAAATACCTGAAATCCCTGTGTAAACCAAGTTTAATGAGTGTTGACGTGAAGAACTACATAACCTGGTCCCTAGTCCGTGGTCAAGCTGTACCTGTGTGCTCTGCCATGTGATTGCTGAGAAGCGTCCGAGTGAGGAACAGCTCTCCACACTGAGCGCACTGCAGCTGTGGCTCCAGGCCTCGGACGGTGTGGCCCTGCGCGGCGTGAGTCTCCGCCACCTTCTTGGCCGAGAACCCTTCACCGCACGTCTCGCACTTGTACCTCTCGTGCTCCTGCATCATAATGGTACCGTCTCAATACTAACCCTCAAGTGTGCACATCCCATTCTTGCAAAGTCAAGTGGCGCAGCGGGTTACAGTAGACACCAATAACAAACATTCATTGTTAGCAATGGTGAGTTTATGTATTTAAGAAATTATTGTGGACATTGCCTCATCGCTAAATGACAACACAAGTTTCACGACATTTCAAGATCTGGAATCTGATCCCGACTTCAGATGCGAATAATACCGAGAACGTAATTAGGGGCACAATTAAGGCAAAACTAGAAAAAAAACACAAAAGATATCAAACAGAGAAACGTAAAAGCAGTCAAAATAAAAATAAATAAAATATATTTATTTGACTTCCTTTTCAAGTTCTATGTTTTAGCTTATCGTGTCTTTTCCAAATTTGCTTGGATTGTACCACTAATTTTGTTACGCTCTAAGTATTCTTCTCACCTGAAGATATAATCACATTCCAGGTCATGAAACTTGTTTTTCTCGTTTTAGTGCCAGAAATGTCCATGATAATTTCTTAAATAACAAAAGAGAATTTATAAGCCGTTTTATCAAATTTGGTAAGTTAACTTGTTATTTTTCCTAAAGAACCCATTCTATTGGTATTTTTTTATTATTTATTACATCAATTTAGGGTTTTTGTAATGGATGACTTTTTAAGCAAAAATTTATTTCAGAAAGAAATAAAGAAAATCTGTGCTTTATTTAAAATATTGTTACTTAAAAACTGGGCCTGCGCAGAGGTCCCAGAGACTCTGCAAGCTGACACTGCTAAATTGTAATGGCACTACACTGTCTACCGGGCAGGAAGCCTACACTCTTACGTTAGGCCTAACTAAGGAGTTAGGCCTCTGTTTTTACAATAATTAAACTTGAAACATTCCAAATTGTATTACATAAATACAAGTAAAAGCTTTTTATACAATAATTTGTATTAATGAATCATGGAAACGAGAGAAAATGGCAGTGGCACAGAAGCTGTAGGTTTTATGTATAACAATTATCTGTGTAATGAATTTGTAGGAGAATTTACAGCTTTTGCAGATTATTCTGCTCTTTTATACAGTAGAACTTTGTTAGTTCGACACTCGATAGTTCGACAGTCTGTATACTTCGACATGGGCCGTGACGACATGACATGACAGTAGCGGCGACCGTTGTGTCCTTGACGGGTTCGCCGGTCAGTGATGGGAGCCCGCTTATTGTTTTCGCGAACGTGCGCTACCGCCTTTTCTATAAATAACTTAATTCTTTCTAACCCCTACCTCCTCCTACCCATCCCTTTCCCCGCCCATCCCAGTAAGTAGGTCATGTCAGTTCGCTCGAGACGCTGCAGTAGTTTAACACGTTTTTGATTCTTTCATGATACGTATTTTATTTTGCTCTTAATACCATAATATTCCCTGTGTTAAAATGTTCCATATCCTCCCTATAGTTCGACACCCCTTTAGTCCACAAAGTGTCGAACTATCGAGGTTCTACTGTACCATTCCAAACCTGCAACATGAACTTTAATTACTAAAATACTGATTTGATTCAAAATAGGCTACAACATACTCATTTTAAGAAATCTCTTTAATTAATATCAACCTATATCTGGCAGCCGATGGTCGGGTGAGTGGAATCACCTGTGAACTGGCAGGCAAACTTTTCAAGTCCATCAGTGGTAACTTGTAGTAACCAATAAAAAAATGTATTTTGTAAGAAAATTATTCTTGGTAAGCTGATTACTTAGAATGTGATGGCAACACTAGTTGAGTATCTTAAAAGGTATAAGGTCACATTTTGTATTATAAAATGAGACAAGCGATTCAGAATAACGCACGATTATTGCCAGATCACAGATCATTGTCCAAAATCTTCTGAAGCAGAAGGACACCACATCTAACCCAATAAGTTAACTTAGTGAGAGTTGGTGGTACTAACTTGACAGATGTTGAACTAAATTGAGTACCATGGAGTAATTTACTGCTACCAATTTATTGGAAAGGTGCTGGAATTACCCAAAGGTTGTTTCGTTCTTAACCCAGAGCTTCGTACACATCAAGAGAGCTTTAATGAACTGTAACGTGAAAAATTACTGTAGGCCTGGAATTACCCAAAGGTTGTTTCGTTCTTAACCCAGAGCTTTGTACATATCAAGAGAGCTTTAATGAACTGTAACGTGAAAAATTACTGTAGGCCTGGAATTACCCAAAGGTTGTTTCGTTCTTAACCCAGAGCTTTGTACACATCGAGAGAGCTCTAATGAACTGTAACGTGAAAAATTACTGTAGGCCTGGAATTACCCAAAGGTTGTTTCGTTCTTAACCCAGAGCTTTGTACACATCAAGAGAGCTCTAATGAACTGTAACGTGAAATATTACTGTAGGCCAGGAATTACCCAAAGGTTGTTTTGTTCTTAACCCAGAGCTTTGCACACATGGAGAGAGCTTTAATGAACTGTAACGTGAAAAATTACTATAGACCTAACTCAAAATAATGATTTGTCAAACCATGTTGCTGGATCAAACAGATTGAGTTGTTAACTACTGGAAAATAAACCAAACCTCTACTATAAATATTCTGATATTCTAAGTGATCGATATCAGGAACTGGTAACTGATTTACTTGACGTTTACCTAGTAATAGACATAAAAATAACTAGCCTGAGCTACCCACCTTGAGGTGTATCAGGTACTGTTGCCTCCGAGAGAACGTCTGGCTGCACTTCTCGCACGTGAAATCGTCAACTAGCCTGAGCTACCCACCTTGAGGTGTATCAGGTACTGTTGCCTCCGAGAGAACGTCTGACTGCACTTCTCGCACGTGAAAGTCGTCAACTAGCCTGAGCTACCCACCTTGAGGTGTATCAGGTACTGTTGCCTCTGAGAGAACGTCTGACTGCACTTCTCGTACGTGAAAGTCGTCAACTAGCCTGGGCTACCCACCTTGAGGTGTATCAGGTACTGTTGCCTCCGAGAGAACGTCTGACTGCACTTCTCGCACGTGAAAGTCGTCAACTAGCCTGAGCTACCCACCTTGAGCTGTATCAGGTACTGTTGCCTCCGAGAGAACGTCTGGCTGCACTTCTCACCCGTGAAAGTCGTCAACTAGCCTGAGCTACCCACCTTGAGGTGTATCAGGTACTGTTGCCTCCGAGAGAACGTCTGACTGCACTTCTCGCACGTGAAAGTCGTCAACTAGCCTGAGCTACCCACCTTGAGGTGTATCAGGTACTGTTGCCTCCGAGAGAACGTCTGACTGCACTTCTTGCACGTGAAAGTCATCAACTAGCCTGACCTTGATGTGTATCAGGTACTGTTGCCTCCGAGAGAACGTCTGGCTGCACTTCTTGCATGTGAAAGTCGTCAACTAGCCTGAGCTACCCACCTTGAGGTGTATCAGGTACTGTTGCCTCCGAGTGAACGTCTGACTGCACTTCTCGCACGTGAAAGTCGTCAACTAGCCTGAGCTACCCACCTTGAGGTGTATCAGGTACTGTTGCCTCCGAGAGAACGTCTGGCTGCACTTCTCGCACGTGAAATCGTCAACTAGCCTGAGCTACCCACCTTGAGGTGTATCAGGTACTGTTGCCTCCGAGAGAACGTCTGACTGCACTTCTCGCACGTGAAAGTCGTCAACTAGCCTGAGCTACCCACCTTGAGGTGTATCAGGTACTGTTGCCTCCGAGAGAACGTCTGACTGCACTTCTCGCACGTGAAATCGTCAACTAGCCTGAGCTACCCACCTTGAGGTGTATCAGGTACTGTTGCCTCCGAGAGAACGTCTGACTGCACTTCTCGCACGTGAAAGTCGTCAACTAGCCTGAGCTACCCACCTTGAGGTGTATCAGGTACTGTTGCCTCCGAGAGAACGTCTGACTGCACTTCTCGCACGTGAAAGTCGTCAACTAGCCTGGGCTACCCACCTTGATGTGTATCAGGTACTGTTGCCTCCGAGAGAACGTCTGACTGCACTTCTTGCACGTGAAAGTCGTCAACTAGCCTGAGCTACCCACCTTGAGCTGTATCAGGTACTGTTGCCTCCGAGAGAACGTCTGGCTGCACTTCTCACACGTGAAAGTCGTCAACTAGCCTGAGCTACCTACCTTGAGGTGTATCAGGTACTGTTGCCTCCGAGAGAACGTCTGACTGCACTTCTCGCACGTGAAAGTCGTCAACTAGCCTGAGCTACCCACCTTGAGGTGTATCAGGTACTGTTGCCTCCGAGAGAACGTCTGACTGCACTTCTTGCACGTGAAAGTCATCAACTAGCCTGAGCTATCCACCTTGATGTGTATCAGGTACTGTTGCCTCCGAGAGAACGTCTGGCTGCACTTCTTGCACGTGAAAGTCGTCAACTAGCCTGAGCTACCCACCTTGAGGTGTATCAGGTACTGTTGCCTCCGAGTGAACGTCTGACTGCACTTCTCGCACGTGAAAGTCGTCAACTAGCCTGAGCTACCCACCTTGAGGTGTATCAGGTACTGTTGCCTCCGAGAGAACGTCTGACTGCACTTCTCGCACGTGAAAGTCAGCCTGAGCTACCCACCTTGAGGTGTTTCAGGTACTGTTGCCTCCGAGAGAACGTCTGACTGCACTTCTCGCACGTGAAAGTCGTCAACTAGCCTGAGCTACCCACCTTGAGGTGTATCATGTACTGTTGCCTCCGAGAGAACGTCTGACTGCACTTCTCGCACGTGAAAGTCGTCAACTAGCCTGAGCTACCCACCTTGAGGTGTATCAGGTACTGTTGCCTCCGAGAGAACGTCTGACTGCACTTCTCGGACGTGAAAGTCATCAACTAGCCTGAGCTACCCACCTTGTATCAGGTACTGTTGCCTCCGAGAGAACGTCTGGCTGCACTTCTCGCACGTGAAAGTCGTCAACTAGCCTGAGCTACCCACCTTGAGGTGTATCAGGTACTGCTGCCTCCGAGAGAACGTCTGACTGCACTTCTCACATGTGAAAGTCATCAACTAGCCTGAGCTACCCACCTTGAGGTGTATCAGGTACTGTTGCCTCCGAGAGAATGTCTGACTGCACTTATCACACGTGAAAGTCGTCAACTAGCCTGAGCTACCCACCTTGAGGTGTATCAGGTACTGTTGCCTCCGAGAGAACGTCTGGTTGCACTTCTCACATGTGAAAGTCATCAACTAGCCTGAGCTACCCACCTTGAGGTGTATCAGGTACTGTTGCCTCCGAGAGAATGTCTGACTGCACTTATCACACGTGAAAGTCGTCAACTAGCCTGAGCTACCCACCTTGAGGTGTATCAGGTACTGTTGCCTCCGAGAGAACGTCTGGCTGCACTTCTCACATGTGAAAGTGGTCAGCTTGTGGGTAGCAACGTGTCTCTCCAGGTCCTCCGTACAAGTGAACATCTCCAGACACACTTCGCACAGCATGTCATTGCCGGGGTGAGACAGCTGAAAACAAACCGACATTTGAGATGCGCTAGTATTCCTCTATTCGGATCATCCACTTTCTGGTTGGAAAACCAAAATCATCAGGAGACTAGGCCGAACCCTGCAGAGCAAAGCAAGGGATGAGCCGCTACAGTACAAGCTAGGAGTACTGTCAAAATTGACAAGCTAGAACTGGGATTCGAACACACAACAGGGCCTCTGCCGTGGTTGCTCATCTGGACATCCCCTTATCAAAATAGTCCTTGATAGTATAATCAAATATTAAGGGCTTATCAATATCACTGTATGGTGAAAGGTACAGATTTCTTTTCTGTGTTTCATTTCAGTGAATTTTCCAACAATAACCACCTATCATCAGTTATTATCGATCTACTGTCAGCAGGTTACTACAACATCGTTTGTCGCACAGGTTGTTCAAAATAATTTAGACAGGTGGACCAGAGCTCAAGCAAATGAGCTTTCTAGCAGTGATGCAATTTAAATTAAAATGTTGTAAACAAATATGTCCAATTTTTAGTATTACAGTAGAACCTCGATAACTCGAACTTCAGGGGGAACGGGAAAAATTCGAGTTATCGAATATTTCAAAATATCGAGGTTCAACTTATCAAGGTGTTTTTCCACAGACTTTGACTTATTGAGGGTCACGGTACACAATAATAGATGGGTCATGGAAGGGTAGAATGCTCACATCATTTTGTGCTTTGTAACATAAATAACTATACCGTATAATAATTATTACTAAAACTAATAAAGATTTAAACAATTTTGAATATCTAAAATAAGCCCGGAAATATTTTGTAAAGCTTCTTTGATTAACGTAGTAATGATATACTTCCTTCAATGAAAATACTGTAGAGTAGGAAAGTAAACAAATAATGGCTCACAGTTCGGTATTTTGGTGTTGTTTTTCCCGTTTTACCACTTCCTGTCTATTTTCTAGACTTTTTTGCTCACTTCTTATACCCTGCCCCAAACAAATCCCTCCCCCTTACGGAAGTCAGTTCTTTAAATTTAGCTGAACATCAAATGTTCTGTAGGCTACTAAAATAATTTGCAAAACTAAAAGGGAATAAAACATGATAACAATTAAAATTGCGGAGCATTGTTGGAATTGGAATTAGGGTGAAGCAGTACACCACTCATTTTTGTTTCAAAATTTTCGACAGTGTCTACTGGTGTTTCTAAACTTCCCAATGTCACTTTTTTATTTTTCGTGTCAACAGCCTCAAATAATCTTCAACTTTTCCTCTTAGGGTAGAGTTTTGCCAAACTGAGAACACTTAGTAAAAACACAACCTAATACCCCTGTCGCAGCAAACCTGCATACTCAGCGAATTTCCAATGCATAATATTTGTCTGAATTCCACATAAAGCCGCGTACCAAGTTTCATTAAAACGATAAGTTTCATTATATTCACATATAAGCGATTTTAATTATTCTCCATATGAGTAACAATGGTAATGAGTACGTAGGTTTGCTGAAACAAGGAGCACAAACAATTGATTTTTATGCTAATATAAATATAATTTAACTAGGCGAAGCCACATACCAAGTTTCACCAATATTCAATCATAAATAAGCGCTATATAACATTCTAGTTATTCTCGATAAGAATAACATGGGGCTTAGTAAGCAGGTTTGCTGCAACAAGGAACAAAAAAATGGGTTTTTATGCAATTATGAATATAACTCAACCAAGTGAAGCTACATACCAAGTTTTATTAATTTATGTTCAAAATTAAGGGAGTCATTACATTTTACTTATCCTCCATAAGAATAATATGGGGGCTGAGTATACAGGTATGCTGCTACGGGAATAACCAACAAAAAATACATTTTTTGTGCAAATATCAATATACCAGTACTATGTGAAGCCACATACCAAGTTTCATCAACATACATTCATAAATAATCGAGATATCAAATTTTATTTATTCTCCATAAGGATAACATTGGACAACGTACTGTGTTTAGCACTTTCAATATCTCAGCAACGGTTGGGCGTAGAATCACAATTTAAACACCAAAATGATTGTTTTGTGGAACTGAACAGATTTCTAAAAGCAAATGTGAAGTTTAAGTTAAAATAAACTCAGGAGATGCCAAAAACCTTTTTCCCATAAGATTAACATGGGAGATTTTATGAGTAGGTTTTTTTGGATTTTCTCCGCAACCACTTAACCTAGGTTAATAATTCAAGATACTATATTATTTGTTTTTTTAAGCTCTATAACATGGTCAAAACCAAAATTAAGTTTTTAAAAAATTGTTGGGTGAAAAATGCAAAAAACTGATTTTTGGAAAATTTAAACCCCCCTTCCCATGGTCCGATTTTTCTGGTTTTCGAACTTAAAGTCATGAATGTCATTTTACACATTTGAGCCAAATTTCATCGAAATCGGACGTTTTTTACTCAAGTTATCGCATTCACGGACACACATATATATATATATATATATATATATATATATATATATATATATATATATATATATATATATATATATATATATATATATATATATACAGGGTGGTCATTAAAGAATGTCACAAACTTCGTGGGCCAATAGTACTCATCAATTTGAACAAAAAATGTCCTCTTAACATATGTCGAAAAATCCTTCGTTTAGCCGCTAGCCACCATTTTGTATTTTTTACAAAAAAAATTATATCTAAAAAACCACTTTAGCTAAAATAACCAAACCTTGCACGGACATTTATTAAACATGAAAGAAAATTTAGAAATTTTGTTTGTTTGATTTGCATTTTTATTTTCACAATGGCGGCCATTTAAAATTTTTAAAGTCAAATAATAAAAAACCGTACTTTTTTCAAAACTTTACCTTGTAACAAAAAAGAAACATTTTAATACTAAATCCAACGGTATTTTGTTTATCAAAATCGGACCACAAATAAGCAAGAAAATTCACTTTTTCGGTTAGCCCGCAGAAGCTCCAGTCCCACCAGCAGCCCCAAGTAGCGTGGGCGGCGGCGCGCGGGCCGGCGCAACAATGAAAATCGTATTAAGAGAAATGCATTACTGTCCGCGAGAGGAAAGAGCTTCTGCGGGCTAACCGAAAAAGTGAATTTTATCGCTTATTTGTGGTCCGATTTTGATAAACAAAATACCGTTGGATTTAGTATTAAAATTTTTTGTTTTTAGCGAATTTCCCCTATAGGGAAGAAGCTATTACCGTAGGTCTCATGGTAAGACTTAAGCCCGAGACCATGATAACTTTTTGTTTTGAGGTCCCCAGATACCAAAAACACTATTCGTTCAAATTTATATATATTTATATATATATTTATATTTATATCTATATATATATATATATATATATATATATATATATATATATATATATATATATATATGTGTCCGTTAACACGATAACTTGAGTAAAAAACGTCCGATTTTGATGAAATTTGGCTCAAATGTGTAAAATGACATTCATGACTCTAAGTTCGAAAACCAGAAAAATCGACCCATGGGAAGGGGGGTTTATGGGGGTTTTAAATTTTACAAAAATCAGTTTTTTGCATTTTTCACCCTAACATTTTTTAAAAACTTAATTTTGGTTTTGGCCATGTTATAGAGCTTAAAAAAACAAATAATTTAGTATTTTGAATTATTAACCTAGGTTAAGTGGTTGTGGAGAAAATCCAAAAAAACTTGCTCATAAAATCTCCCATGTTAATCTTATGGGAAAAAGGTTTTTGGCTTTTCCTCAGTTTATTTTAATGTAAACTTCACATTTGCTTTTACCAATCTGTTCAGTTCCACAAAACAATCATTTTAGTGTTTAAATTGTGATTCTACACCCAACCGTTGCAGAGATATTCGAAGGGCTAAACACAGTACGTTGTCCAATGTTATCCTTATGGAGAATAAATAAAATTTGATATCTCGATTATTTATGAATGTATGTTGATGAAACTTGGTATGTGGCTTCAAGTAGTACTGGTATATTGATATTTGCACAAAAAATTGATTTTTTGTTGATTATTCCTGTAGCAGCAAACCTGCGTACTCAGCCCCCATATTATTCTTATGGAGAATATGTAAAATGTAATGACTCCCTTAATTATGAACATAAATTAATAAAACTTGGTATGTAGCTTCACTTGGTTGAGTTATATTGATAATTATATAAAAACCAATTTTTCTGTTCCTTGTTGCAGCAAACCTGCTTTCTCAGCCCCCATGTTATTCTTATGGAGAATAACTAGAATGTTATATATCGCTTATTTATGATTGAATATCGATGAAACTTAGTATGCGGCTTCGCCTAGTTAAATTCTATTTATATTTGCATAAAAACCAATTGTTTCTGTTCCTTGTTTCAGCAAACCTACATACTCATTACCAATGTTATTCTTATGGAGAATAATTAAAATCGCTTATATGTGAATGTATTTTTATGAAACTTGGTTTGCGGCTTTATGTGGTATTAAGACATATATTATGCATTGGAAATTCGCTGAGTCCGCAGGTTTGCTGCGACGGGGGTATTTTGTTATAAGGTAAAGTTTTGAGAAATGTACAGTTTTTTTATTATTTGACTTTAAAAACTTTAAATGGCCGCCATTGTGAAAATAAAAATGCAAATCAAACAAAAAATTTTCTAAATTTTCTTTAATGTTTAATAAACGTCCGTGCAAGGTTTGGTTATTTTAGCTATAGTAGTATTTTAGATATAATTTTTTGTAAAAAATACAAAATGGCGGCTAGCGGCTAAACGAAGGATTTTTCGACATATGTTAGGAGGACATTTTTTGTTCAAATTGATGAGTACTATTGGCCTACGAAGTTTGTGACATTCTTTAATGACCACCCTGTATATATATATATATATGTAGATAGATATATATATACAAATATATATAAATTTGAACGAATAGTGTTTTCGTCATCTGGGGACCTCAAAACAAAAAATTATCATGGTCTCGGACTTAAGTCTTACCATGAGACCTACGGTAATAGCTTCTTCCCTATAGGGTAAATTCGCTAAAAACTATCCAGAACCTTTACACTCACACTAACTGACATCGGACACAAATCTAATCAAATCAAAACTATTTTATTTAAGAAAAAGACATAATTTGCAACAACATGAGAATGTTCCTTATTTATGGAATGAAATCCTCACATATGTGAAACCCGTACGTGAGGATGAGTGTGTTTGATATGTGTGTTGCTCATCAATATAAATTTGTCAGTTGTTTTACTGACACCAGGAGCACCCAGAAAGAGATGTAGTGGGGAGGTAGGGTTGGAATTTCCGGCTGCAAATAAGTCACTGTAGGTTTGGTGGATGATCAACTTCGACTTATAGAGGTTCTCTAGTCAATACTTCGACTTGTAGAGGATTGTAATTATTCGAGTTATAGAGGTTCTACAGCTAAAACTTCGACATAGAGGTGCGGCGACAGGCTAAGAATACTGCACAAATTCGAGATATCAAGGTGTTTCCTACTAACCCTTCCACTTATAGAGGTAAAATAACATAACATTAGGTAGGAACGTTCAGGGGAATGATAAAAATTCGAGTTAACAAAGGAATTCGACTTATAGAGGTTCGAGTTATTGAGGTTCCACTGTATCTGTATTGCCAATAATTGACAGTACACTGTTATGGTTAAGCTCATAAGGTTAAGGAAGTCATTTATACAAGAAAACATATTTATACAATCTTTTAAGAAAATATGAGCAGTTATAAAAACCAAGCAACGTTGACTAACTGTCAACGATCACTGTTGAAAGAAGCAGTCCATACAATATTTTCTAATGGTTTAAATGACCTTATTCCGACAATGATCCCACTCGTCCTCAATATTATATATAGGTATGAAGGTTGTGTATAACCTCATTTTCAGGCTTCAATTCTTGTATTTCGCTCACTCACAAGGGGTCGTCGAAAATTAAAAAAGTACATTAAGCACAAACGAGTTAGCATGCAGGACGCTGATGTGAGGGAAGTGAATTTCCACATAACAAACTTTTAAAAATCCAAATTAGTGTTAAAACATACATTTATTCAAATTTTTATCAAAATTTGAAATCACATTTTTTTTGCTGTTCTGATGCTTGTGGTTCTGATTGTTACCTGCAATGCTGGGAATACAATATTGCACATTATAAGGTTAGGAGAAGGTCCAGTCAGGATTGAAAGTAGGCGCAAGGTTGCTGGGGATGATAAAAATACACCAGGCTTTATGAATGAATAACAGGCTTTCCTAATGCAAAACCCCTATAAGACAACGTACTGTGTTTAGTCTATATACATTTTTTTTAATAATTCGGTATATATTTATGCTAGAATGACGAGAGAGGGCTTAAAACTTTTGCCTCATTTATCTCCATCTTTTTACAAGCATTATGTTACATCCGGGGCTTTTTTTACCATTTTTGGGCCCAAAAACTCGAAATTTGAAAGATTAATCCCCAAAAAAGAGGTTAGAGTTTTCCGATTATTTTGCCCAACGAACTTGTCCAACAGATTATAGAAAGAGATGTCCCTACCAAATTTGAAGTAAATTGGACAAAAAACTGTGACCGCCAGACTGAGTGGAAACACACACATATACAGGTGTCTCACGTAAGGTGTCTCAAACAGATTGCAGACGAACCAATTGACCTAGAAGGATGAAGTAAAATAAAATTATTTCCCTCTAAATCGACCCCAAGGAGCAACGTAAAAATAATTTTAAAGTGTTTAACATACAGGGTGTTCCAAAAACTGAGGGTCACTAGTTTGAATCTGGGAATTTTAAAATATAAACATGTCAAGTTATACATCATTTTGAAGCTCTACACTCAAATAACATTTTGGCAAAAACAGAACTCACTTTTCTTAATCCGTTTCAAAATGGCGGCCAAGTTTTTGAGGAATATTGAAATGTATGGAATACCCTGTATCTGATAAACTACAAGACATATCTTAGTTCTGGTTCAAAATTCTTACTCGTTTTAAAATCTGCATTACCCTGATATGCTACATGACAGTATTTAAAACAAAATACAATAATACAAAAAATACTTTTTTGAAATTGTTTATGTGCCCAACACTCCAAAAAGTCAAATAGTAAGGTATGTCAAAAAACATAGTATTAAAAAGGTCTTGTAAAACCTTGCAACTTTCTAATTTACACCAACCTCGTATCTCTTACTGTTTTTTTAGCAATCAACAAAAATCATCATTTCCCCATATAAAATGCATGTAAGTTATACATAACCCATTTATAAAAGGGGCCTCAGAGTATGTAAGTGTTATGCACAAATAACATGCACTTTATATGGGGAAATGATGATTTTTGTTGATTGCTAAAACACAAAAAGAGATACGAGGTTGGTGTAAATTAGATAGTTGCTAGGACTTCCAGAACCTTAAATAATATATACTTTTTCACATATGTTACCATTTGACTTTTTGGAGTTTTGGTCAAATAAACATTTTCAAAAAAAGTATCTTTTGTATTTTGTTTTAAATACTGTCATGTAGCATATCAGGGTAACGCTGATTTTAAAACGAGTACAAATTTTGAACCAGAACTAAGATATGTCTTGTGGTTTATCAGATACAGGATATTCCGTAAATGTCAATATTTTTCAAAAAAAAAGGCCGCCATTTTGAAACGGATTAAGATAAGTGAGTTCTGTTTTACCAAAATGTTAGTCAAGTGTAGAGCTTTAAAATGATGTATAACTTGACATATGTTTCTATTTGAAAATTCCGAGATTCAAACTAGTGACCCTCCGTTTTTTTGGAACACCCTCTATTTGTAAAAAACTAAAAATATTTTTACGTTATTCCTTGGGGTCGATTTAGTGGGAAATAATTTCATTTCATCCTTCTAGGTCAATTGGTTCATCTGCAATCTGTTTGAGACACCTTATGTGAGACACTCTGTATATATCATTTTGAATGACCCCCCCCCCCAAAAAAAAAAACGTGTTCAGGGGGTCATGTTATTAACTTCTATGGTGGTCTTGGTGAGAAGAGTACTCCATTACGTGAGAATAGTGGCAAAAATCCAGGCAAGACCTTTGCGTTTTGGTTTTCTTCTGGAATTTCACTACTTTTACTGCTCTCTGCTGTAGCGCTTTAGCGGTTTATATCCAGTTCTCCTTAGATTGCTGCCATTAATTTTGTTATGATCTAGATATTGTTCACATCTGAAGACAGATCAGATTTCATACCACAAAGTGTCCCGATACTTGTTTTTCTATATCTGTGATAGAAAATTGGTTGGGTAGCAGAGTGGGTACTGGCTTCATAATCTGAATTTCGCCAGATCGATCCTGAAAAAATTTTGAAAAGGTTTGAAACTGGTTCCAGCTGTGATTGGTTATTGTGCTATTAATTAATGATTCTGGTTGAATAATCAGTTGGTCTTGGTCAATATCAAGGCATCTAACCCATTATACACTCATCATTCATTAATATTCGCTTTAAAATACGCCCTAGTCGTGTCGGTGCCTTACACAGTGATTCAATGAAATGTCTGCAATGATTTCCTCAATACCGTAACCCTTCCAATGGTATTCGTTATTATTATTTACCTTGTAGTGGTACACAAGAGAACGCCGCTGGGCAAACTGTCTATCACAAATGTGACACCTGCAACAACAGAAACTATTAACGGTAATGTCTACTAGGTTGATTAGTACTAAATATCTTAGGCCTAACATAATCAAAAATCATAAAAGATGATTGATAATTTTAGCGAATTTCCCCCATAGGGAAGAAGCTATTACCGTAGCCAGCATGACCTAGGCTCGGAACCATGATAACTTTTTGTTTTGAGGTCCCCAGACCCCAAAAACACAATTTGATCGAAACTGTGTATATATATATATATATATATATATATATATATATATATATATGTGTGTGTCTGTCTGTGGGTGCGATAACTCTCGTAAAAAAGGTCCGATTTTGATGAAATTTTATACAACCGTGTAAAGCAGCATTTATGACTTTAAGTTCGAAAACCAGACAGATAGACCCATCCAAAGTGGTATTTTGGAGAGGGTCTCTGCAAACAAAATATTTCATCATTCTTCACATAAAAACAATACAGTAAAAGTAGACCGAGCGATATTGAACCTTATAGTACGAGATAGTGCATTTCATAAGGTTCAAAATGGTATACATGACAATAGATCCAGCTGTTGTCTAGATATTAGTCTGGATTCATGCAGGAAAGCCAACTGCGAATCTCCAAATATTGACTAACTTTATTGATTTACATTGACAAATGTATCAGTGCTACTAACTTATATTTTGTATGAAAATAAAGATAATTTAATTTCCGATCCAGTGGTAACACCCACTTTGGAATCAAAATAAAATTCCCCTACCTATGATTTTATGAAAAACGAGTGTTTTTTTCCCTCAAGGGATCTAGACACAGAGCTCCCGCGCGAATTTTATTCAAACTTATACACGTAATTACTTTGATCCTTCGCTCTTATAAGGTAATTTTATGTGTGCAAATGAAGCAGTGGAATGTTATCTTTAGATTGATACCAGAATAATTGTGTTTAAAGTTTGTTTTCAATGTTTTATAGGTGAAAAAATAAAATGTTACCTTTCCTGCATGAATCGTGCAGGAAGGCAAAGGGCGGCCAACATTACCTGCACGTTTCGTGCGGGAAGGCAGAGCTAGGGTTAAAAAGTCAAATTTTAGTTTTCACCAATGGATTCAGCTTTAAAAAACACAAAATTTGGGGTTTTGTTTATTTCTCTACCTCAATTGGTTATAGAGATATTGAAAGTGCTAAACACAGTATGTTGGCCAATGTTATTTTTATGGAAAGTAAGAAAAATTTTATATCTCGCTTATTTATGGACGTATACAAACAAAACTTGGTATACGGCTTCATCTGGACGTGGTCTATTGTTATTTCCACAAAAAAAGCAATGTTTACTGATTATTCCCGTAGCAGCAAACCTGCGTACTCAGCCCCCATGTTATTCTTATGGAGAATAATTAAAATGTTATATATCACTTATTTATGAATGAATATTGATGAAACTTGGTATGAGGCTTCACCTAGTTGAATTATATTTATATTTGCATAAACATCAATTGTTTGCATTCCTTGTTTCAGCAAACCTACGTACTCATCCCCAATGTTATTCTTGTGGAGACTAATTAAAATTGTATATATCGCTTATTTGAGAATATATTTTTATAAAACTTGGTATGCGGCTTTATTAAGAGATATATCATGCATTGACAAATTCATTGAGTACGCAGGTTTGCTGCGTAGGGGGTATTATTTACATAAAATGTACTCTATATTCTTAAACGAGCAATTTCTTTATGAATGCAAAATTAATTCCAGAATCCCGCCAAAAGATTTGATTTAAAACTTTAAAAATAAGAGTTTTTGGGCCTCAGAAATTGATTGGCACAGACCTTATAGACTAGCTGATGTACCCGTCCTTCATACGGGTTGTATATAAATGGTAGATTAACTAAATCAAATAACACTCCACATTATTTTACAGTATTAAAATTACATTTTACACGTTTAATGTACAATTAAATCAAAGTTAACGAAATATACTGGCAGATAGTTAGTTCGGGTCCTGTTGCTAAGTCGAGGAACTCTGTCGGGTAGTAAAAAAAATATCGGTGAGGGGGGAGGGGGACATATATATAAAATCGGTGGGGAGGAGCAAAATATAAAATCGGGGGGGGGGACATAAAATAAATATTTAAAATCGAAGAGGGGGGGAGCAAAATATATTATTGGGGGTGGGGCAAAAATAAAAATGGAGGGAAGCAAAAATATAAAATCGAGGAGGGGGCAAAAATATAAAATCGGGGGGTGGCAAAAATAAAAATCGGGGGGGAGCAAAAATATACAAATCGGGGGCAAAAATATAAAATGGAGGGGGGCAAAAAAATAAAATCAGGGAGAGGGGAAAAAAATCAGGAGGGGAGCAAAAATATAAAATGAGGAGACATAAAATAAAATAAAAAATCGAAGAGGGGGGGAGCAAAAATATAAAATAAGGGAGAGGGCAAAAAAAACGAGGGGGGCAAAAATATAAAATGGGGGGACATAAAATAAATATATAAAATCGAAGAGGGGGGAGCAAAATATGAAATCGGGGGTGGGGAAAAATAAAAATCGGGGGGGTCAAAAATATAAAATGGGGGGGGCGAAAATATAATATGGGGGGACATCAAATAAAAATAAACAATCGAAGAGGGGGGTAGCAAAATATAAGGGGGTGGGGGAAAATAAAAATCGGGGGGGTACAGGAAGTATCGGTAAACATTGTTTTTTGTGCAAATAAGAATAGGACACAACCAGATGAAGCCACATTGATAATTTTGTTATTTAATATTAATTAGTAGCTAGCTGACGTACCCGTTCTTCGCGCAGGGGTTTTCTCTACCCGTTCTTTAGTCAATGCAATTTCCATTTTAGTTAGCTTGAAACAGCTGTTCTTGCTTCTGCTCTGTAAGTTGTCAAATGGAAGTATCCACAGCTGTTCGCATTACAGTTTCTGAATGTTTACTTTCTTCTGAAATGTAAACATTGAAACTTAGGACGTTCACGGGGCGTAGCCCGAGAGGATTTTAAGGAAGTGAATAGGCCCATGTGTTGCATGGGTTCAAGATCTACCTTTGTGTAAAGTTTCAGCCCAGTCGGTTCAGTAGTTTTTGCGTTCACCCGGAACATCAGACAGACAGACAGACAGACAGACAGAACCACCTCTTCTTTATAATATTATAGATAAGTCATTTTAAGAGTTTCAAATCATAAAATAATCACCTCAGCTGATCAAAAACAACTAGTAATCTCTTAAAGTAACACTCACGAGGTAAAGTATCAATAAGTGATCCTTTGAGCTAAGCTCAGTCCCCAACTAATAACATCCTAAGGTGCTCGGCGGTGTGTGTGATGGTAAGGTGATTTATGTAAAGATTAACTCCTCTGATATTTCTAAACCAATTTCTTTCCATGAGGTAATATTACAACTTGACAGTGTAGGCTACAAAGCAAAAAACGGTACTTTGGTATTATACGGATGCCACCCTTATACAGCGCGCTGCGGCAGTTATGTTAGGATGGGTTATCATAAAAATGATTGTAGGACTTTCCTCGTTTCGTTACAAATCGAATGATACCTGATGAGTCATACTTCCGGCCGCCAAACCCCCTCCAAATAGGCCAAGGTCAGGTCGTTGACCGGAGCGCGCGCATCAGATGTCACCGCCTGTATCTGGGTCAGTGTCATGAGTGATTCATTGCCGTGCACTACGTTACATTTGTTTTCATAATGAGTGACGTTCTTTTGGTATGGGATTTACCTCGAAATGAAGAGGAAACCGTACGTATTTTTATGATAACCCATCCTAACATAACTGCCGCAGCGCGCTGTATATTTTGCGGAGTACATGTGGCGATTGGGTGTGGCTGCTAGCGGCGGCGACGCATTCAACACGATCCTAGCGGACATCGCTGGCTTTTGGGAGGCACAACACAAAGACCGCTCATCAGAATGATGTAAAATTTTTACAGTAAGTCAATAAAAGTACGTTTTTTCGAATTATGTAGTTATCCTTTGTATCCGGTAAAAATTAACCTCCAAAAATAGTGGCATCCGTATAATACCAAAGTACCCAAAAAACTCATATAGGCTATGGAAACCAGATGTCAATATCTTGCTCCTAAACACAATGGCGGCCGTATCAAAGAGAAAATGGCAAATTAGATATAATTTGTTTTTGTAAATCACTTTCCACAAACTCACATTCTTCATAAACGAATTGTATTCAATTCTAATACACTACATGACCTCGTAGCCATATAAATTTGTCAATTTTTAAAATAATAATATAATTTAACCAATGGCAAGCATACATATTACATAAATAAATTATAAGAAAAAAAGGGTTGAGTACGTTTAATATTGGGCCCAAATTTAAATCAATTGCCTGAAGACCTCTTAAAGTTGCACATTGCTCATGCCAATTCAAAAATACCCCCGTAGCAGCAAACCTGCGTACTCAGCGAATTTCCATGTAGTATCTTAATACCACATAAAGCTACATACCAAGTTTCATCAATGTACATTCATAAATAAACGATTTATGACATTTTAATTATTCTCCATAAGAATAACATGGCGGCTGAGTATGCAGGTTTGCTGAAGCAAGGAACATAAAAAATGGGGTTTTGTACAAATATCAATATAACTCAAGTAGGTAAAGCCACATACCAAATTTTATTAATTTATTTCCAAAATTAAGGGAGATAACACGTTACTTATTCTCTATAAGAATAACATGGTGGCTGAGTACGCAGGTTTGTTGCTACGGGAACTATCGGCCGAAAAATATTTTTTAGTGAAAATATCAATAGACCACAACGATATGAAGCAATATAGCAAGTTTCATCAGGATAAGTTGATAAATAAGCGAGATATACAATTTTTCTTATTCTCCATAAGAATAACATTGGACAACGTACTGTGTTTAGCACTTTCAATATCTCTGTAACCATTTGACGTAGAGCAATGATCAAAACACCAAATTGTGCATCTCTTTAAGCACAATCCAATCAATCTCCAATGGATAAAATTTGACTTTTTCAAAAATTGTATATAAAAAACTCAAAAAACCAATTTTTGGGGTACAAAACCCCCCTAAAATACCCCTTCGGATAGGTCGATCTGTCTGGTTTTCAAACTTAACCCATTGGCCTACTTCAACGAGCGCCAACCGCCGCAGTGCGCGAGGCCCGCGCAATACATTGACGGTTAGCGACCGCGGCCGAAGTAGTTCTGTTTAATCCTTCAAAGATAGCAGCACTAATCGGCATTCTGTGTTACCATGTTGTCGTCGCTAATAGACTGGCTCAGATATTTCGTTTTACGAGTTGGTAGACCTTTTTTTTTGTGAAAATCAGTAATATTATGATACAGCTGTCTGCCTCTTGTTATCGTTTGTTTACTAACATGGCGGGTCGCGATGTTCGTCTTCGTTCAAGTGAAATTGACCGGTTTATTGACGATGACGGCTTTTTGTTGAGTGATTTAGACAGTGAAATCGATGTAAATGATGTCAATGAACGAGAGGATATCTCCAGTGAAGATGAAAGTGAATCAGACGAAGATTCAGGGGCGGACGAAGTGAACGAACAACCACCCCAACCTGTTGCCTGTAAATACTTGTAAATAATCTGTGTATATATGATCTCCATCAAGTTTACTTTGTGAGTTTGTGTGGGCCTACATATTGGGTAACATAATAAAGGTACATGTTTTACGATAATTATTATTTGTATTATATTTATTATTTTATTATATTATATTTATTATTATTATTAAGTACCTTTATTTACAACTTTTTATCTTTTAAAGGGATTTTTTCATTTGCTTAGGTCTAATAGTGTAATCCTGACTTATTTATTACTGAATTGGAGTTCAGCACATGATATGGTGTCTGTAACTGAAGCCTACTACTGAAGTCCATAACGTGTCGTTACTATTTATTTTTTTGTGGGCTTATTTAGCACAACTAAAATGATAACAACATAAATTCTTATCCATAATTAAATACTAGTTAATAAAAAAATTTTAAAAATGTTGATAGTTTAATTATTAATTAATTAAATTATAATTAAATTTTAATAAAAAATGAAAAAATTCTCTTATTTTGTATTTTGATATTTGGTTGACATATTCCTAAAGTTTGAAAGAATTGTGATGCAAAATAAGAGAGATATGAGTGTTAATGCAAAAGCTTGCAAAATCTTGCAAATTAATAGGATTTCCAGGGGGTCAACAGGGCCTGTAATAAGTGTAGGCCAATGGGTTAAGTCATAAATGCTGCTCTAAACGTTTATGCCAACTTTCGTCAAAATCGGATTATTTTTACGAGAGTTATCGTGCTCACGGACACACATATACATATATATATTACAGTTTTGAACGAATGGTGTTTTTGGCATCTGGGGACCTCAAAACGAAAAGTTATCATGGTCCCGGGCCTAGGTCTTACCATGCCGACTACGGTAATAGCTTCTTCCCTATAGGGGAAATTCGCTAAATAAAACTAACCTGAACAATTCTTTGATGGAGCTATTATGGATGTTTGCAACGTGAGCCTCCAGATGTTTCTGTCGGGAGAAGTGGTCGCCGCAGGTCTGGCACTGGTTGCGTTTGTGTGCGTTCAGATGAGTGTTATACTGGCTCTCCCCGTACAACATCCGGTTACACAACTCGCACTTAAACACTTTGCCCGTCTTCACACACGTACCCGTTTGCTTGTGACACCTGAATGCGAGAGAATTGTAAAAAACCTTTTGACAATCCACACACGTTTTTGGCTTCCCCGAGTGTGACTGCAAATGTTCCAGCAAATCATTCTTGTTGTCATACTCCTCTTTACACTTTGGGCACCTGAGGGAAGTCTTCCAATCTTCCTCACTTTGACAATCACTTTCATCACTTGGTAGCTTTGCCTCTGTGCCTTCACCATGAGTTTCCAACTCTGTAGGATTCTGCTCCAGGCCTAAATAGCCGTGTCCCACGGAGGAAAATTCAATGTTCTCCATCGATCCTGAACCTATTTGCTTCTTCAGTTCTTTGGAAATATCTGAAAATAAACAACAAGAATTTAATGCTCTAGAATTAAAATGAAGGCACCATTTAAGTCTAAACTGTCAATTTACTTTTTGAATCAAAATTCTGAAGAACAAGGTTCTTCTCGGGAGCCTATTTGTTTTCACTCCTTGAAATTACTACTTCACCAATATCTACTACACTTTTAATCCCAATCGGAGAAAAACTCATTATAACTTTGAAATGAATACTCTCTGATAAGTTGTAGTCCCAGGACGACTTTCAGAGTGGTCTATACCATGGAGGTAGTATAGATGGAGCGGTCACGGCGGACTGCACTGTTGCGGGGGGAGGGGAGGCAGCCGCCACACCACCTGCGGCTGTGCGCCGCAATACCTGATTACCTGATCGAGGACAATAAATAAATAGTTTAGTTGTGTGTAAACACATTCTTTTGGCAAGGAAAGTAAATTAAAGTGAGCGTGGGTTAACGATTTCCATAGTGGTTAAATTTGGTATTAAATACCCCCGTAGCAGCAAACCTGCGTACTCAGCGAATTTCCAATGCATATATATGTATCTTAATACCACATAAAGCCACATACCAAGTTTCATCAATATACATTCATAAATAAACGATTTATGACATTTTAATTATTCTCCATAAGAATAACATGGCGGCTGAGTATGCAGGTTTGCTGAAGGAAGGAACACAAAAAATGGGGTTTTATACAAATATCAATATAACTCATTTAGGTAAAGCCACATACCAAATTTCATTAATTTATTTTCATAATTAAGGGAGATAACACGTTACTTATTCTCCATAAGAATAACATGGGGCTGAGTACGCAGGTTTGCTGCTAAGGGAGCCTTTGGGAAAAAAATGTTTTTTTGAGCAAATATCAATGGTCCACAACCAGATGAAGCCGTATACCAAGTTTCGTCAGTATACGTTCATAAATAAGCGAGATATAAAATCTTTCTTTTCCTCCATAAGAATAACATTAGACAACGTACTGTGTTTAGCACTTTCAATATCTCGGTAACCAATTGACGTAGAGAAATGATCAAAATACCAAATTGTGTGTTTTTTTAAGTTGAATCCAATGGGAAAAACTAAAATTTGACTATTTCCAAAATTATATATAAAAAATTCAAAAAACCCATTTTTGGGGTACAAAACCCCCCCAAAATACCCCTTCGGATAGAGCGATCTGGCTGGTTTTCGAACTTAAAGTCATAAATGTTGCTTTACACGTTTATACCAAATTTCATCAAAATCGGATAATTTTTACGAGAGTTATCGTGCTCACGGACACACATATATATATATATATATATATATATACAGTATCGAACGAATGGTGTTTTTGGGGTCTGGGGACCTCAACACGAAAAGTTATCATGGTCCCGGGCCTAGGTCTTACCATGCCGACTACGGTAATAGCTTCTTCCCTATAGGGGAAATTCACTAATTCCCTATAGGGGAAATTCGCTAAAAGTTCAGCAGTTAATAAGGGCGGGGGGGGGGATCATTAGATTATTTTTTATCTGGTTCCAAATTGGCCAGGAACCTATTTAAAGTCAGC
Organism: Allygus modestus; assembly: GCA_963675035.1. NCBI lineage: Eukaryota > Metazoa > Arthropoda > Insecta > Hemiptera > Cicadellidae > Allygus > Allygus modestus. Next base: position 405,304,090 of record OY776112.1, read on the forward strand.
TTGGGTTGAGAGTTTATCATAGATTAAGCATTCTCCTTAGGGAGCATACTCCTAAGGAGTATACTCCCCTTACTAAGGAGCATACTTACTAAGGAGTATACTCCTTAGGATTAAGCAAACTCCTAAGGAGTATGCTTAATCGATGGTTTTATATAGTTCTACTGAGTAATTTTATTACTTCTATTAAACATAAACGACTCAGAAATGTTTACTATCGGTTATTACCTGACCAAGAACTAAATTAGGAACATGAATAAATAGTTTATCTGTGTATAAACACATTTTATTAGCAAGGTATCTGATTAAAGAGAGTGTGTTGAAAGATTTCTATAACTGTTCTAATTTCTATAAGCCTATTAATTTAGAAAAAAAACATGTACCAATCAAACATGGTTAAATTTGGTATTAAGTTTCAGCACTTAATAGGGAAAAAAAACCTTTAGTTTGTTTGGTTAAAAATCTATTATATAGGCCAGGAGCTAATTTAAAGGAAGAGCGGGTCCAAAGATTTACATAACTATTCTTAGTTATGTATTTTTTAATTACAAGAAAAATACCCAAACATAGTTAAAATTGGTATTAAAAGATTAAACAGTTAAGCAACATGAATTAGTATTTTTTTGTTGTTGCCATAATCACTTTGTATTGGGCAGTGACCGCCGGTTGACAGTTTTCAAAATATATTTTTTATATTATAATTTTTACTTAAGAAATACCAAATTAATAAACTTAAATTTGGTATTAACAATTTGAGCAACTCATTAGGAACACGTATAAATAGGTTATTTGGATAAACAAGTCAGATATTGTCCAAAAAACGTAATTAAAGTGAGCGCATGTCAAGAGTTTTATATAATCCTTCTAAGTTTCTAATCCATTTACTAAATATTTATATGATATATTTGGTATCAACGTCTCGAGAATTTAATAAGGAATACAAATCAAAACACCATTTGCCCAAAAACCAATTAGCTTGGTATGAATTCGTATTCAATTAAGCGCGAAACGTGTTTTTCCCTATCTTTCCTATGCTAAAAGGGAGCGCTTTTGCCATCTTCTTGTCTCGCTTGCCATCTTATCGCCAGTTGCGAGGAGGTGTGACTGGCTTCATCGGCCCTAATGTTAAAGCACTGGCATGTCCTATGCAGTAATACTACGAAGCAGCTTGGCGGTCGACATTGGGTAGGTACACAAATGAAAACGTCAATAGTATGTGGGTAGTCCTCTGGCTATCCATTATGACAAGCTTCCCTTTCTCCTGTTCGTTTGAAGCAGGGAGGGAGGTCTTCCCTATGACTACAATCCTCAAATATGAATAATAAGATAGATCCCATGTCAGTTGTGAGGGCTAAGTAGACCGCCTATTTAAGGGTTGACAAACTGCCATCTCAGGAGGCAGCTTGCCTTCTAAAACATTATTGGCCTTGTCCATCCCTGTTATTCTCTTTTCTTCCGGTGACCTGCACAAAATTCCCAGGTAGAAGACGTGCCTAGCAGATCTGCCAAGTTTTCTAATCCACCAACTCAATATTATATAGACTAATTTAAGAATGAATAAATCTTTACTTTAAAAATATACGTCTAACATAGGCTATAGTAATTAATTGTTAAAAGTGAAATTTTATGACCATAAAGTAAATGGAGTCACACAAGTAATCTGGTCATCATCCAGCACAAGAGGAACTTGGTAAATGTTAATTTCTTACCTTTCCTCGCAAGACAAATACCGGTACACTAGATTTACTTCCCAGATTTAATTCCCAGAATGTTCATTTGCTTATTAGTTTTAGACAATTGTCCTTTCACACTGCTTAATTAACACGTTAGCTGCCACGTAGATCCGATCGGACCTAAACATGGGGTACGTTTCAACTGACACTTAGGTCCGTTCGGACCTAAGAAGTTGCAAATGCAAGGTTTTACTAACCTGGTTCAAGTTAGTCACCAGAGCAAGCTAGTGGCAAAACATTGAACTTACAGATAGGCCACGCCTACTGGCCGTTCATTGGTTTGGTTCATTGCTTCAACCAGGGCTGTAAACTTTCGAGTCAAAGTAGAAGAAAACATTTATAATTTATTAGGTTCGTTCGGACCTAATGAGTAATTTTCAAAATATAAGGAATGGTGTGTAAATACTAAACACTGCAATTATAAGTAATAATGGCATAAATGATAATTTTTTAAAAATTATAATTATAAATACAGAATATAAAATTACTGGCATTTTATATAGTTACACACTTACTCATAGCATTAAAACATCATTTAATTTTAAAAGTTTAATTATATAGAGACTTTAGTAAAAGAAGTGTTCTGATTAAGCACCTAGACTAAATAACTAACATTCCCCAATATAAAGCTGTATGACTTTGTTGAAGCAATTGCCAAAAGTAATAAAAAATATTTCTGGCATGACAAATAATTTTTTTTATTTATTCATTTATTTATAACATCGCATAACATCTCTCAAAGGGAATTTCCCTTGGACAGGCGAATTGTCACAGTTGCTTTTATTTCCACATCTGGGTTTGTAATAAAAAAAATAATAAAAACACCCTGTATATTATTTATAAATTTTACCTTCATCCAAGGAGAAATCGGTCTTTTTACAGCCTTCAATGCATTCTTGTAAAATTATAATTGCCTTGTCTCGTTCTTCAGGTTTAAAGTAATTTAGAGTTTCTGATAAGGATTCCAGCTGTAAAAATTAATATAATTATGAGAAATGTTATACGGAAAGTTATAGTCACCATTAGGATCTTGGAAACCTTATGATAAACTAATAATAACATTAAACTGGCAAAATAATGGGAAGATGGCAGTATGGTAACAGTTATAAATTATTCATCCATACCTAAGTTTTTTAACTAGCCTTAAACAAAATATTAAATTTCTTGGCTAGAAACATATTCTACTAAAAAACTATAGCCTACTTTTATGTTTGGCAAAAAGTTAACGTGAATATTGTTCTCAACTATGGTTATTATACTGACTCATTCTGGAAATGTGGTGCCATCTAATGGATGGAATCATAGGCGTATTTCGGGGGTGGCAAGGGGGGGCAGTTCCCCCCCCAATAATTTGAAGGACATATTATTGTAATAAATGAAAAGTCACAATAATCACGATCACAACAATTTTTGCCCCTCCAATCAAATTACTGAAATTACGCTTATAGATGGAATTAACTCGTACAGAATGCACACCCTATCTGACTCGTCACTGATTGTTGGTCTGATCAGTTCGGCTGTGTGGTCTTAAGAGATAACCCCCCTGCCAGGGAATATTGTTTCTGGGGTCAAAGAGACTCAAACTGCCTCAGGAAAGTATTTTCATAGTCATATATTAGTCAAAATACTTTATTCAATAAGCAGTACAGTAGTGTGTACAAGAATGGTGTATATAAATTAAACAAACAAAAATACATGTAACTCAACTCCTAAATCAGTTTATAGTTACTGGTAATCATAATATTATACAATAACACACACAATATACTTTCTCTCAGTCAAAAAACTCTGGGAGGGAATAAAGCGACTTTTGAACTAGGAACTGTTTTAAATGTATCTTAAATTAATTTAGATTGTCTATCAATTTTATTGTATTCGGAAGATGATTAAAATACCGGGTAAGATGGCTTTTTCTCTAGGAACATTAAATTATATGATGGAAAGGCAAGTTTTTTACTGTTCCTTGTTAAAAAGTTCTGATTTGAGCCTAAAACTGGGAATAAATCAAATTTTTCTTTATGTGAATTAATAATTCAAAAATATACTGTCCAAAATTGTAGTAACTCCTAACATTTTGAAGTGTGAACTGAATCTTGCCATTTTAAACTTAAGATAATTCAAATTTATTATATTAATTCTAGGCTTACCTTAATAATCCAAAAAAGTTATAGATACAAATTGATTTCAGGTCCGAAGACTCATCATCATCATAGCCTATAAGTTTAGGTTAGGTTAGGATAAGTTTTAGGTTAGGTTGGGAGCTCCCATATAATAATGTGTCTTAATGTCTCTTCAGTGTTTAAAATTTTGTTTATGTATGTATGTATCTAGACGAAATCCAGTCAAGGATGATAACTTTTAAAAAACTTGGTTTCCTACATCCACTGATGACGAGTCATCGGACCTGAAATCAATTTGGATCTGTAACTTTTTGGATTGTTAAGGTAAGCCTAGAAATAGTACAAATCAACAATCCAGAGGCTGCATATACTATGATCAAATTACTTATTTTTGAAGAAGTAATATTTTACGCAAATATCATACGCAACTCATGGAAGAATCAACTATCAAGGAGCTAAGTTAAAAGAAGTCAGAAGAGCAGAACTTATGCAAACAGTGAATGGTGCAATTCCTAGCTGGTGTAATGGGTTGATATTTTGTCAGCTGCTCAGTGTTTGTATTTTTTTATGTTCACACAAGAGTTGCCGACATATATTGCAAATACCAGTACTATAAGAACAGAAACATAGTAAAATCTAGGTTAAACGGACTAATGTGGTGGTATCTTGACCCGGATTAACCGGCACTATGAAAAGAGAGGTGCCTCGCCAGTAAAAACTGACAATGAGCGAGTACATGCAACAACCAGCAATATGATAAACAGAGGTATACAACTCGATAAACCTAGTACCGGTAAGTATAATTTTTGCAGGCGTTACTTGTTACTAGTAACTTCTAATATAAGTAAGGACAATACTAAAATGTGTGTACAATTGAAAAGGATTATAGGATGAATGAAAGCAGATGAATTTATGATGTTACTATGGCTTTATCCCTTTCACGGTCACTCATTTTAATTTACGAAAACCTTCACACAAAACGTATAACTTTCACAGTAAACATCAGTAAGTTATCACATTCAAAAATAATTTTAAATAAATTACACCGGTACATCAAATAAAACATTCTCGTTCACACTAGTTAGCAAAATGGAAACTAATGTCAACAAAGGTAATTGTATGAAAGACCACTATACAAGGATACTACACAAGGGGCCACACTAAACTTTTGAAGTTATCACTGACATTTTGAAGGTGCTGTACTTAACGTGACCATATCTGTAAAAGCCTAAAGCAGGACATAGTTTAATTAACTGGAAATACCAGGGGGGGTAGGGGTATGGAATACTCATACAAAAGAGGGGGGGTCGGGAGACCCTCCCGCGAAAATTATAGAAAATTAGGTATGAAATTATGAGTTTTGGGCAGTTTTTGCCCATATATTACTTGGTATTGTAATAACAATCATAGTATCAAAATACAATACAGTACAAATTTATTAACTATAAAATACAAGTTAATGAAGTAGTCAGTTAGGCTACTTTTCTTAAAAGTTAGCCAACTAATTAATTCGATGAGTTACAACTGTGTTAAATTAAAATACGGTAAAACTATCGATCAACGACACCACGCAAATGAATTTTTTTTGTTTAAATGTAGGAAGTTTGACGCTGATTTTAGAAATGACAGTTTTTTCTGCGGAAAAGTCGGAAAAACCCCGGAAAATTGGAAAATAATATTTTTTTAAATTCTGTCATGTGGGTATTCAAAATGTTCGAGGTTTCACTTTGAATTCATACGTGCAATTAATTTCCCAATCGGACTATTAATAAGCAAGATATTGTCAATAAACGTTTACAATGTATTCAACTGAGCCATGGTTTTTACAGCGGCCACTGCACTATATTTCCACCACATAATTAGGGTACGTATAACGTTCTAACTAATATACCTAGCATAATTAACGTAACCTAACTCCACACAGCGCTGAAAAATCTGTGTTTACCGATGTGGCAGCACGTTTTTTCGTCATACAGCGCTCTGCGGAGTTAGGTTAGGTTATGATAGATATATTAGTATACTTATTTATCATAACCTTAACTAACCTAACTCCGCGGAGAGCTGTATAACCCATGTTTGCCGATATGGCAGAATTTATTCAACATTTCCTGCGCGCTTGAGATTTATCGGCTCCTAGCTTGCTTGGTAATTGTCCGATCGGCAAAATAAATGCACCTTCGTTTTTAGGGTGAAATTCCGCATATTTAGAATACCCACATGATAATATTTATGAAAAGAATATATTTTCATATTTTCCGGGGTTTTCCCTGCTTTTACGTTGACAAAAAGTGTGTTCGGAAAAGTAATTGCACAAAGTATTCAGGGTGAAATCCCGCACATTTTGAATACCCTCAAAACAGGAATATAAAATAAATTATTATTTTTCCAATTTTCCAGAGTTTTCCCGACTTATCGGCGGAAAAAAGTGTGATCAGAAAAGTAATTGTACATAACTTACGTATTCAGGGTGAAATCCCGTACAGTTTGAATGTGTCCGGTAACTATAAACTGATTTAGGAGTTGAGTTACATGTATTTTTCGTTTGTTTAATTTATCCTACACCATTCTTGTACACACTACTGTACTGCTTATTGAATAAAGTATTTTGACTACATGACTATGAAAATACTTTCCTGAGACAGTTTGAGTCTCTTTGACCCCAGAAACAATATTCCCTGGCAGGGGGGTTATCTCTTATCTATGTGATCGGCTGATCACACAGCCGAACTGATCAGACCTACAATCAGTGTCGAGTCAGATAGGGTGTGCATTCTGTACGAGTTAATTCCATCTATAAGCGTAATTTCAATATTTTGATTGGAGGGGCAAAAATTGTTGTGATCGTGATTATTGTGACTTTTCATTTATTACAATAATGTGTCCTCCAAAAAATTATTGGGGGGGGCAAGTGCCCCCCCCTTGCCACCCCCGAATTACGCCTATGGTCGGGACACATCTCGATAAAGCGGGACTGTTCAGCCGAAAACGGGAGGTCTGGTCACCTTAGCTATACTAACTGACACTTTTGGCTCCTGTTTAAGCTTGTTTTTAACTCGTTCTATTCACCTGGATAAACCGCGATATATGTGATTTGAATAAACTGGGATTAAGGTTTTTGCAATTATTTGGTGTAAGTTATGAACAGATTTTGTTTCTCAAAAGAAGTGGGTAAGATGTTTAGCAACAAAAGTGTTGGTAATTACCTATATCAATTACCAACATACATCATATCAGACACTGCAAGTCTTGTTTAAAATAGACTCCTTTACGAGTTGAAAACTTTTATTGTGAGAACTATGTACAGTAGACCCTCTTAAACGACCCCTTTTCAACTGCCCCATCCTGGCAAAAGTGGAGCTCAGTTTTACCAACCCTTTCCAAGAACTGTGTGATATCAGTTTCTCTAATCAGCATTTAACTTGCCTATTATAAAATAAACGTGTCCAAACAGATTAAGTATTTCTTTATTAATATTGGATATCGTCAAACACTTTTTTTTTAAGACTAAGTAACTCTCTATTTGTAAAGCTTTGTGGGTGAGTTACCTAGAATGCATTATTATTTTATGTTAAAGTAGGCCTACTACTTTCAGGAAGTTTCCTTTTATGAATAATCCCAGGTGATTTTTGTTTGATTAGTATTATTTCTTTCCCTATTAAAATTAATTAAGATAAAATAGGCAAAATTATAATGAAACAAAATTAAAAGGCTTAGAACGTCATGACAATGGAAATTAAGTTAAAACTCTATTGATGAACTTAGTGTCAGATTTTATTTTGTTAACGTAATAAACATTTTAGTATAAATAAAATTTTGTTTTTTATATTATGATAACCTTAGGCTACAGTGACATACAATAAGAAAAATATAAATTTTCTTATTGGTACAGTAACTTATGTTATCCAATTTGTCTGAATTGCTAACAAATCGCACACTCGAATATTAATTTGTTTACCGTCAGGATCATGACCCATTTTAACCATAATTATCGTCAGGATCATGACCCATTTTAACCATAATTATCGGCCTTGGTTATCGGTCAGAGAGTGGTTCTACTGTAATCATTCCATTTAAAACATTTCAAGAGATTCTAAAGTACTTTTTGAATGGGTGCAAAAGGTAATAATACATATATCCTCAGGTAGAAGCCTCAGGATTTTTTATAAATCATTACAGATCAATGAAACAAAATTACATTCATAAGTTTGGCAGTAAGATAAAAAGGCTTACCTGTTTCTTAAAATCTTTTACAGGGCCGGATTCACTCATGCTTAAGAATGAAAATATCAAACTCAAATCATTTATCTCTGGTAATGCAATAATCATGAAACAAATATCGTAAATTTGTACCCTGTCTATTCAATTCTTGACTTGTTGTCTATTCGTTAGTTCAAAGATTTCGTCCTAACCCTAACCTCACATCCATTGACAACCTACATGACAGATAGATACTGTATACTTAGCAAAAGCAAATAAATACAAAAGTCAAAAATAATTAGATTAGACACTGCCACACTGACACTGCCTGCCACAAAATCACCAGGCTGAAGCCAAGGTTCGTAGAGCTTTCAGACCAGGTGTGCTAAAGGCGGTCCCACACTACTCGCGAACACGCCTGAACATTCGGCCGAACATTCTCCAGATGATTCGGCTGAACATTCTACCGAACGTTCACTGAACGTTCGCCCTGATGAAGCTCCCACACTTCTCGCGAACACCCACCGAACATTCGGGGGAATGTTCGGGCGAACATTCCCTCGAACATAAATAAATTCCAATCAGCTGTTGGCACATTGTCCGTCGTGTCTAACGAGCATTGTCGTGAAAAAATGGACGACTCTACAGATAATGTCACTGTTGTTGCATCTACAGTCGTATTTTTTCTGCAATAGCAGATACACGCCTGTTTGATTTTGTTAATCAGCTGATTATAAACAATTGTTGGAAATCAACTGTAATAACTGCTAGTTTGGGCGTTGACGCGGCGATCGTCCATTGTTGACCACTCTGCCTTCAGTGTGCGCAAGGAAACGCTTTGTATTTGACTTGCTTACAATTAATTCATGATAATCATATTAATAACAATGTTTTCATTTGTCGGCAATTAATTAACATCGAGTGAATATGTCTTCTCCTGATGTAGGCCCTAATAATTTATAAAAGGTGTAGAATTTAGTCGTGTAGAAGAAACCAACAAAAATATGAGAAGCCTATTTTGTACGAAGTAAAAAATCAAATATAAATATATCAAGTATACTAGCTGACACCAGTATTTCGCACAGCTGATTAAAATCCTACTTACTGTAAACATCTGTTTCAGTACTCACATGATTCATTCAACCTATTGCCTTAATATATTAAGTTTATTAACAGTCAAGCTTTTACAAGTTCTTACAATAAGGAATATACTGAACAATAATATTAGTAAAGAGATAACTCAGAAAACTATTCTTTTCGGGGAAAATTTCAACGTGGGAATGACAGACCGGTTGTGCACCTGTACCACGCCGCCGATGCGATTGATGTAATTCTTGGGAGCTTCTCATGTCTTGTTAATTAATTGAAGTAAATTAAATCGGTTCCACTGCCGGTTACTCAACTTAGATGACACACTTATAATAATTTGCAAAAACAGATATGTTTGGGTGATTTGACCACAAACAAATGTTTTTTCTCCTTGAGTAGTTGTCCCCTCTTCACCACTGTGACCGGCACTGATTATGGAGTGTGGAAGAAAATCAACTACTATTTAAATAAAGGATATGAAGGGACAATAATTAAGGGTTCCGTATTAAATGATTTATTTGTATCTTCTATAAATAATGAATTAAAATGCCCATTATTGAGGTTGGCGTCAATCTGCTGCCGCGAAGACGCAAGTGATTGTATGAACTGAATGATTTGAAACAACACATTGCCTCAACGCACTGATAAAATAGTGCAGCTGAGTTGAAGAAGTGACTCAAGCCCTGGAATCCTGCAGAATCCGTCGACAGTATACTAATAAATGAAAACCCCCTGTGCCTTAAAACAAAACTTCAATTTACACAAATGACAGTAAAATAACTTATTCATAGCTATAATTATAACTGACATACGCATAGTAGGCTTATGTCAGTACAACTAGAGATTGACATTTAATTATTGATTATTCATTACCAATGACCACTTAAGTGGTATTCAATACTTACTTGAAAGCACAACAAATAAATACGGTACGCATACAAATAAATACGCAGTTTTATAGTATTGTCTCAGTAGAACAAGATCGTTGACTATCAATGATGCAGTGATGCAATAATGCATGTTCGCGAACAGTGTGGGAGCCTCCCGAACATTTGTCGGAATGTTCGGCTGAACATTCGCCCGAATGTTCACTGAACATTCGGTCCCGTATTCAAAGTTCGCGCAGCTCCCACACTTCTCGCGAATACTCCGAACGTTCGGAGTTCGGCCGAATGTTCGGGCGTGTTCGCGAGTAGTGTGGGACCGCCTTAAGACCTCTTTGCTGCGAACATTGCTCTTATGTAAATCAGCACACCTTGTCTGAAAGCTCTACGAACCTTGGTTAAAAGCAAGGCTTCCTCAGGATTCTTTCGAGATGCAGGATGATTTAATTTAAGAACTCATCTATCAATTTATGTTCGAGTTTTATTTACATATTTTTCTGTATTTAATTTGTCATTCTGTCTAATAAGTTCCTGGGTGTCTTCAAACGAAGCGAGCCTAATATTGTTATTTTGCCTCTTTGTTATAATTTCTGTGAATAATGTAAAGTACCGTATACAATTTGAATCAGAATAAAAAAAGAGCTCCCATTTACAGAAATGTTAAAAGAGTTTACGGGCGACAGTCGCCAAGTATAATCAAGGTTCATAGAGCTTTCAAGCTCTACGAACCTTGAAGTATAATAGGGGCCTTTGTGGAACGGGAGCAATGATTGCTCAGCAATCTATTGTATTTGTAGGGGTGACAGCTGGCGATGACTGTCTTCACGAAATGACTGATTTTAACCATCCGAAGGTTTTTCCATTCATCCGTTGCTTTCAGATGGATGATTCATCGGATGGTTTCTCATTGGTAGTGGGGGTACTTCCAAGTGTCATCGATATGTATCACACCTTGCCAGGCTGCCCAGATGCGTTTAAATGTTTCGCACGAATGAATAGTTGTTTGTTCGATCGTTGGCTTCAGCTTATTATGTAATGTACTTCCGATTAAACTGTTTTAATTCCTCTATCATGTAATTTATATTGTCAACAATTTTAACTAACTCACATAAAATCTCTCAATACATTTCGTAACTTTATAAAACTTAGAAAAATGCAAATTGCATGTTTAAAGTTGTATGTCTTTTAAATAAGTGTTTAAACATAGAATACGTATAACTACTTCAATTCATGCTCTGTAAAATTAGAAATTAACACAGATAGAGGAAAATTATTCATCCTCAAATGAAAAGTTGGAACGGATGGTTTTAGAAGTAGATGAATAGATCTACAGATGATCAGATGATTCATCCAGATGAAAACTGAAGTCCCCATCGGGTAAATCGGTGAGCCCTCAACAGCCGGATGAATCGTTTGATTTCATCCGATGGTTCCCATCACTCACTAGTGACTCACTAGCAGTGTTGCCAATCGGGTGGTAATTACCACATTAGGTGGTAATTTGAGGCTCTGGTGGTATTTTGGGTGGTAATGTCTACTAGGTGGTAATTCGGTGGTAATTTCGCTGCAATCTATTAAATTGATTGATATTAAAAAATTGTGTTTCTTGCATTTAACAATCGTGACTTATTTCACAATCCGCAAATTTCCGTCATATAAATTCATTTAATTTCCATTTCAGGTGTTGTTTTTCATACTCTATGCTTTTAGTTATTTGGGATTTAGTTACGAAGTGACTACATACACGTCCAATGTAAGGGCAAATTCACTTCGCTACCGCTTAGGTTAGGTTAGGTTAGTTTGCGTTACGTTACGTTAGGTTAGGTTAGGATAGGTAAGGTTACGTTAGGTTAGGTTAGGAGGTTTTCTGGCTCTCAATTTGTTTTAAAAATCACAGGATAAGTAACGTACGGTGCATAATTTGGAACGGACGTGAACAGTAGCGGTTCAGTCGGACGTGTACGTAGCCTCTGCCATTTAGTTATTGTTGGTAGAGTTGGGACAATATTCTCGATTTTAGTACTCTATGTAGTGTCAGTGTTGCGGTGTCAATACTGTAAATTCTGAAAGAATTTATATTTGTAACCAAGTTCTTTAATATGATTGTATTTAATAAAGATTAGAAGCTGATTCAAAGTGATTAACTTATTTAAACTAGATTATATATTTTTCTAAATGTTTCCCGCAGGCTTCGCCCCGCGAATTATTTATAAAAACTATGGCAGTTGTGTGTGCTGCATTCTGTGGTTAGCACGTGCAACTACTACGAATCAAGATCAGCTGTTTGTATTTTCATCAGCTCAAACAAAAATGAATGCCCATAAGGAATGCATGGGAAATTTGAACCCCTGTGGGGCAAAGCCCCATATGATTTTTGCAACTTTAATATGTCTATATGTTACTCAGGACTATCAAGTACCTCCCTGCCAAAAATCAACTCAATCACTCCAGTGGTTAGAGCGTGATTGAGCCACAAACGTATAAAAAAACAAACATACATACTTACAAACTTTCAAATTTATAATATTAGTAGAAATTAACTTGATTAACTGGAGGCCTTTTGCCTTCTGCTGTATTAGAGCTCTAAATATCTCCATTGTACATTATTTTAAACTTCCAAACTAACAAAATAAAAATAAAAATAAAATAATGCACATATTGAAACTAATTACAAAGTACCAACACGTTTTTAATACGATAAATGTCGATGATAACGCGTTCGCATTTGTCCTAAATAGGTATACTTGTGTGAGGTGGTAATTTGTTGTAAAAGGTGGTAATTTTTTTAGGGTCAGGTGGGAATTTAGAAGATTTGGATTGGCAACACTGCTCACTAGTACTACACCACACCCTCCACCACCACCAGTGTCTCCACTTTTAGGGTAATTACCCTTTTTTAGGGTAATATTGTAAGGTCAGGGTAATTTTAGGGTAATGGGGGTTTTAGGGTAATTTTTAGGGTAAAATCAGAGCCCCAAAATGTTATTTAAAATTTATTTTACTAGCCCTACAGCTAACATAGTCTGAACATTAATACGAATTTAATTCCACCAAAATTTAAAAAAACGAGTTTCAGACTAAATCAGAGACTTACATTAATAACAATAATAACAATAATACTAATAATAATCATAATTAGATTATCTTATTTTAATAAGTTGGCCTGTAAACTTGTTGAAAATTACTGGGAAACAAAAACTATATACGAGCAAGGCACTGGAACAATAATAAAATGTAATTAAGATTATGAAATCAACACACGAGTCTTAACATCAGTTTCTTTAAGTGAAGTGTGAAAATTAGTCATTCCTTTAACTCAGTATGGTACCTAAAATAAAAAAATGAAAGCTAGAGTAACAAAATAGGAAAATTAGTAAGTCAGCCTATGCAGTAGGTCTGTAGTTATGAAAAATGTTTCGAAACCAACACTTTATATCAGCTTTAATAAACTACTAGACCTATGAATAAAAACATAAAAATACCCCCGTAGCAGCAAACCTGCGTACTCAGCGAATTTCCAATGCATATATATGTTTCTTGATACCACATAAAGCCACATACCAAGTTTCATCAATATACATTCATAAATAAACGATTTATGGCATTTTAATTATTCTCCATAAGAATAACATGGCGGCTGAGTATGCAGGTTTGCTGAAGGAAGGAAAACAAAAAATGGGGTTTTATACAGATATCAATATAACTCATTTAGGTAAAGCCACGTACCAAATTTCATTAATTTATTTTCATAATTAAGGGAGATAACACGTTACTTATTCTCCATAAGAATAACATGGGGCTGAGTACGCAGGTTTGCTGCTACGGGAGCCTTTGGCAAAAAATTGTTTTTTTGAGCAAATATCAATGGTCCACAACCAGATGAAGCCGTATACCAAGTTTTGTCAGTATACGTTCATAAATAAGCGAGATATAAAATTTTTCTTTTCCTCCATAAGAATAACATTAGACAACGTACTGTGTTTAGCACTTTCAATATCTCGGTAACCAATTGACGTAGAGAAATGATCAAAATACCAAATTGTGTGTTTTTTTAAGCTGAATCCAATGGTAGAAACTAAAATTTGACTATTTCCAAAATTATATGTAAAAAATTCAAAAAACCCATTTTTGGGGTACAAAACCCCCCCAAAATACCCCTTCGGATAAAGCGATCTGGCTGGTTTTCGAACTTAAAGTCATAAATGTTACTTTACACGTTTATACCAAATTTCATCAAAATCGGATAATTTTTACAAGAGTTATCGTGCTCACGGACACATATATATATATATATACAGTTTCGAACGAATGGTGTTTTTGGGGTCTGGGGACCTCAAAACGAAAAGTTATCATGGTCCCGGGCCTAGGTCTTACCATGCCGACTACGGTAATAGCTTCTTCCCTATAGGGGAAATTCGCTAAAAACCAAGTTCAAGAACAAAAAGCTTTTATTATTTATTTCTAATAAATGTTGTTATTTAGTTCATTTTGTGATCTATCATGAAATTTGTTTCTTGCCCTCAACTAAATCTATTTCTTATTCCTTCCGTAAATTTATTATGATTGGAATTAATAACGTGATCACATAAACATATTTTTGGACCTTTATAAATTAGTTAAGTAATGAAGAAAGTTAAATAGAAAACATATTGCTATTGCTAACATTTTTATTTATTAAATTTGAATCGGTTTAAAGCTAAATTATTCTTATTATTATAGTGTAGTACCTAAATAACTCATTCATTGATCTTAGCTAGGCCATATTATCAACAGAAGTATATAAATTACAGCTTTTCAGATTTAGGGTAATCTTTAGGGTAATTTGAAATATTTTAGGGTAATTTAGGGTAATTTTCTAGGACCTTTAGGGTAAAATGATGTTGATGTGGTGGAGACACTGACCACCACTCACCACACCACCACAAGCACACGATCGTCGTCACTCGTCACGGTCACTCCCGTCACTGTCGTCACGTCGTCACCGTCAGTCCGTCATACCATCAGTTTGTCGTTTGTCATTTTGGCGGTTGGCGTTGGAAAGTACAGTTTCTAGTTATACGATTCTGTGATTCAATAATCAAACAGTAATTTTTTCAAAGGTCGGCGTGTTCCTACTTTGTAACTAACTTATCCGTTCATTCATAAAATTGCTAACGAGCTTGTTCACAAAAATTGTGCTTTAATATTCTGTACCAAATATGGAATTCAAATTTAATTTGAATGAAATATTTAAAAATGTTATTTCTGAAGTTAATTACACTCTGTTACCAGTAAATTTTTCGGGGAACAAAAGGAGAGCTCAGTAAGTACGGTAGACTAACTTGTTAAGGACTAATGTTATTGAGACATTTGTAGTGAAACATAAAGAAGCCTGTAATGTAGTCATAATCGCATCACCCCTTATCTTCTTATAATTAACCTTAAAGTAACAATCATTCTAAAATTATTGGGCCATTGAATTCAGAAACTAGGCAAAAGGTATTGTTTCTGTAAGAAAGTTAACTTACTAAGTGGTAATTATTTAAATATATCTTAAATTTTCAGTAATTCTAGTCTCAACTTCAAAGGTTTTCGAAATGTCACTAATTTTTGTGAGAACATTGCATTTTGGGCAAAAAACCAAGCATTATCAATGTTTATTTATTAGGTTGCTAATTCTAATGTAATTCCCCACCTAATTCTAATATTGTATTTCACCTTCCTTGAGAGGATAAGTAATAGTTGACAGGAGTATATACTCTGTTGGTGATTAGTGTAACTACGTCCACCTTGAATCCTCGCACACTTAAAACAAGGGACAGATTTTACAATGGCAATGAGAAGTCTTCTTCAGTGTTCAATCTTCCAGGCAAAATTATTAAAATTGGGTAGGCTTCCACCACGGTTCAGACCTTATAGGGACACTGCCTTATAGTGACACTTGCATGATCAAAGCCAAATAAATGATTTGATTTGATAGTGAGGCCTTTAAAATGTTTTGGCTGCAGTTTAGTTTATGGCCCACATTCATTTGAACAAAATTTTTGATTAAAAGTATCAATATATCAAGTAGAGTATTTCATTAGATTGTTCAAGAAAATCGATTATAAATTAACTTACGGTACATTGTTATTTTTTACCTTATTATTGTTTTTGTTTACATTAATTTTTTTGGCAAAAGTGATGTAAGTTAGCTTATTGCAATATGAATTACCGTTATATTTGTCAAAATGTATTATTAAATAGGCTACTGCAAATTGCTTCAAATGGATGGAAGAAAAAGGTTTACTTCTCGTTAAATTGTTTTGTTTAACTTATTTATTAATTTCTGTTTTGTTTAATTTGATTTAATATTCTTTATCTTTTTGTTAGTCATGAAATTTTTATTTATAAATATAACTTGTGTGATATAAAAACAGTTGATAATAACAGATACTTCTTAATATCGATATTTTCAATCACCAGTAGTTCTATATAGGCCTATCAATATTTTTAATCAACAATTTCAATCGAATGAATGTGGGTAGTAAACTAAACTGCACCCAATGTTTTACTTGTAGTTTAGGGCCTATTAGCATATTAAAAAAAAACATAAGTTACTGAGCACTTGGCACATTGTCTTTCCTAAATTTTTCAGAGAACCGAAGATAGGCTATGGCTATTTGCATTTAATTTTGATGAAATAGCATTTTTTCAACAGTAGGTAAGTTAGGCCTAGGCTTATTTTCTTATATAAAATCCTTATTCTAAGGTTTCTGTATAATTTTTCTTTAATTTATTGGTTTGTGCCCTGGGAGCCTCTTGAGAGCCAAGAGGGTTTTGTAAAATCATATTGAAATTGAAACCTATTAAATGAATGTTTTTAATTTAAATGTTTATTAGGATTAAGTTATACATAATAATCTGCTAACTGATCTTGCGACATTCCCGTTTGTGACTGTATTATATTATGACGCCTGATACTCAATATCGCTGTATGAATAACTTGAATCAAATTTTTACACCTCAGTCGCTAGGTGCAGTAGTAGCTTGTTCTGGTTTTTGAGCTGTTTCGGTGCTGGTTAGAGTTTACGGTACTTTGGTATTATACGGATGCCACTATTTTTGGAGGTTAATTTTTACCGGATACAAAGGATAACTACATAATTCGAAAAAACGTACTTTTATTGACTTACTGTAAAAATTTTACATCATTCTGATGAGCGGTCTTTGTGTTGTGCCTCCCAAAAGGCAGCGATGTCCGCTAGGATCGTGTTGAATGCGTCGCCGCCGCTAGCAGCCACACCCGATCGCCACATGTATTCCGCCAAATATACAGCGCGCTGCGGCAGTTATGTTAGGATGGGTTATCATAAAAATACGTACGGTTTCCTCTTCATTTCGAGGTAAATCCCACACCAAAAGAACGTCACTCGTTATGAAAACAAATGTAACGTAGTGCACGGCAATAAATCACTCATGACACTGACCCAGATATAGGCGGTGACAGGTGATGCGCGCGCTCCGGTCAACGACCTGACCTTGGCCTATTTGGAGGGGGTTTGGCGGCCGGAAGTATGACTCATAAGGTATCATTCGATTTGTAACGAAACAAGGAAAGTCCTACAATCATTTTTATGATAACCCATCCTAACATAACTGCCGCAGCGCGCTGTATAAGGGTGGCATCCGTATAATACCAAAGTACCGAGTTTACCTACCTGTCATGTGCCATATGATTTGTATTATGTCTTGCCTCCTTATGAATTTATAACTATATATAGATGTACAATTCTATAAGTTTAGTTGAATGAAATAGAACATTTGGGTACGGTTTCATAAGCAGTTTGATTATTTTCAACCAATATTTTGATTTCGATACTAGGTACCGTGTCACTATTTCATGAGAAAGTTTATTTTGCGTATTTTATAGCACTATCGAAGCTCTGTTTCAGAATGGCAATTGATACACGTTGCTGCATAGTCTATATCGGTTATGAATTTGTATAAGTTGAAACATGATTTCTAATTTGAAATAGTCATATAAATACACAGAACAATGCGCAGCAGGTTAATATTGGTTTTGTTTTTTTATAAGTGATGTAAGATAACTCTAACCTAACCGCCATAGTGTGATGTACTAGTTGGAACTCCATACAAAATCATAAATTTTTTTCACTGGAGGGTGCTGCTACTGCCCAGTGCCCACTCTTGGAAATAATCATCGATATATGATATATAGATCAGATAGTATTATAAAATACTTGAAAATCATTTGATTGAAATATTGATAACTAATATCAAAATAAAATATCGATTGAAAATAATGTAGGCTAACCTCTTATGAAACTGTCAACCTACATTTTCAACCGTCATGTGTTCAAAACTACAATCCAGTTATTTGCTAGGTATCATTAGCCTCTTGGTGCATTTCAGTTCTTGGCGAGTTTTTAGGCTTTTTATATAATAATACCAGTGGTATTACATGTACACACGTCTTATTCTTCTATTTGGATGGCACTGGAGATGTTCAAGTGGCCTGTTTTGACTAATAGCATTGACTATATATAGGCCTACTACTGAAGGAGACATCCCATCTAAATAGCCCACCTGTCCCACTTTTAGTGTTTGCCAGAATTTGAAGTGGCCGTAGTTTAATTAGGTCCCCGACAGATTGTGCTGCTGTCATTTTAGTTATTTACGTTAACTTTTAAAATATCTCCTCCCTAAAAAGCAAGTGATAATCAACTTATGTTTGCTTCCTGACCCACCAAATATTGTATTTCACCTTCCTTGAGAGGATAAGTAATAGTTGACAGGAGTATATACTCTGTTGGTGATAAGTGTAACTACGTCCACCTTGAATCCTCGCACACTTAAAACAAGGGACAGATTTTACAATGTCAATGAGAAGTCTTCTTCAGTGTTAGGCCTATACAGTGCGTTGCACGAGTGAAAAACCAGACCGTCCGTAAGATAAATATTAATTTTAACATTGGGCTTATGGACAGCCTGGTTTTTCACTCGTGAAACGCACTTTACATAGTCAGGGCTATTAGATTACCAAAGTGCTCACAGGTTTTGAGAGGTTTGACCCACTGTCCTCTGACAATGAATAATTTTAAAATTCCACTGTTCAACCCATTCGCTTACCTATATATTAGAGGACTTATATGCCCAGAAACTGCTGGGGCAGTTTTTAGCTACGGTAAATCTTTATAACTCAAGTTCTACTTGGTTCTACTGAGGTCTTGAACCACCTAATTTTCTTTGAATTCATTGTAATCTACACTATTATCACTTAATAAAAACCCTTCTTGGTCAATTGTGGGATCAATTTTGCTGTTTTGTAACATTCACCTGCCATTGTCACACTGTTTACTAAGACAAGTTGCAGACAAAAACATAAGTTATTTTTACAAAATAGAAGTGTTCCCAACCCAAAACAAAATAGATATATTCGTAACTTATTCTAGAAGTTGGCAACGAAGATTAGTCCGTATCGTGCAGCTATCTGCCGAGAAAATAGTAAACTAACACGGCGCGAGACTGTCTCGTCAAAGCATTCCAGGGCGCTCGGCGACGGCGGCGAGAAGGACTCGTCGAAGTACGTGAATGGGTTAAACAAGTAAAAAGATCAAATCTAATAAGAAAGTTGTAGCCTACTTATTTTTATATGAGTTATCAGTGTTAGACCGATTTGAAAGATAAACAAGCGCCAGTTCTTTCTGTAAAGACTTCTGATTGGAAGAATTGATTATTAGGCCTAATTTCTTTCTTAACAGACATCTGGCGAGCCAAGTGACAGATATAGTAGATGCCATGGGGTTTGCGTCAGCTAAAGCACAAGGCCTGCACCATCCTATTACCAGTGCGGAGAAGATGAAGAACTATGATCACACGCTCTATCTTATGATTGATCCTAGGGACAATGAGTGAGTTTAATTAACTGTTTTTACGTTAGAATCAAATTTCACAAGTAAAATGCTAAACATAAAAAATATTATTCTGGAATTTGTTTTTTTAATCCATGCATCGGATTAAAATGCCGATAGTATGCTGTATGCTAGTCTTTTGTTCAAAATAATTTTTCAAAACCCAGTAGGCACCACTGAAAATCAGGTTTTATTGTGGCAAAAAATACCGCTTGTCAGGCTTAGGGTTGTGGATTTTGGAGTGTGGGAAAGATGTTGTTCGTATTACGGGAGTAAAGTACATTGTCTCCCTCAGAAAAATTGTCGCCCTCGCCTACGGCGTCGGGCGCCAATAATTTCCCTCAGGGAGACAAAGTTGCACTTTACTCCCTTAATACACAAATAACTATTTTATTTATTTAGACATTTTTCATTGGATATGCACAGTACATTATTATAAAGAAGAAAATATTAACCCATTATGCACTGATAACTACAAAGTAAATAAGTAATAAGTTATGTACGTATGTGACGATAATTGCACAGTGAACAGCAGTAGGGCCTATCAAAAGTTGTCATAAATATTTCCTTCCCTGTAATGTTTATAAGTGTTGAACAACATATAGAACAATCTACTTGACATTAACCAATACATAATTAACAGTGGTCGACAATGATTAACAGACCCCAGGTGTATCTGAATGGATAATTTTTATTTTCTTGGGAACACGGATCAACTTCTGCAACGGGGAAGAACTAAAGTGATGATTTTTACCATGATAGTTTTATAATCGATGCCGTTAAAGTATAAACACCCTTAACATTCACAGTTTTAGTGATTTATATTATTGACTTACTATCTATAATTCTATCCTTTAGTTTAGTCCTAAATCTATTTCTTAACTTACAGTGGGAAGGGAAGCCTTGTTGGTTTGCTGAAAATGGAAGAGAAGAATTGGTTCCTTTATGATGCAACGGGCAAAGTCCACGAAAAGAAGAACCTGTGTGTACTGGACTTCTACGTCCACGAAACCAAGCAGAGGAAAGGTTTGGGGAAACAGCTGTATGATTTCATGTTGCAGGTAACTGTTTCCTCTCATTACAGAGTCTGATTGTAATGTATATACAGGGTGTCCCGTAAGTAAGTACAAAAACTTTGTGAATAGGTTATATGGGTCAAAATAAAAATAAAATCAAGAATAATTTTTTTCCAAAAACACCTAGTTACCGATATATCCGCCATTTTGTATTTTTTCAATAAAAATTTATCTGAAAAATCATTAAATATTACTTTATGAAACTTGGTATAGTGTTTAAGGTTGAAATGAAATAATTGCAAAAAATATTTTGTTAAAAAGTATTTTTCCGTTTCGAAATGGCGGTCATTTTAATTTTTCAAACTAAAATTACTAAAAACCAGCTGATTTTATGGAAAAAAGACGACGAGAACACTTTTTTTTAGAATTTTTAATTTTCTATCAAACGACACCAAGTTCAGAAGGATCGGGCAACAAAAGATGAGAAATAATGATTTTTAGTTGTACAGGCCAGGTGCACCCTGACAGCTTCTCCTCATTGTCTGCGACAATCAGCTGATTAACACACATGGCTCCATTGTTGGTAACATTATGTTTTGCTATTTTGTTGACACTTTCTGTTACTTTCGAAACAAATTCAGTGATTGAACTCTTTTTTGGATCAAGTTTTATTGTGATAAATTGTAATTTATAAATATTTTTATGTTAATTTCTGAAAATGCCTAATTTCTCATTTGAAGAGTTGACTGATAATCATTTCGTTTATGGATTGGCTGATGGAAACTCGTTGCAGGCACAAAGAGTTTATGCGCAGAGATTCCCTAACCGAAGACTGAAAAAACCTCAAAAACCTCAGTCTGAAAAAGAGCCAACTTTTGTATCCTTACCATATTCAAAGGGTTCAAGGGCTTTCTCCAAGGGACTTCAGACCAAGGATCGAACTTTGCCACTGGTTTTTAATAAAATTAGCACTGATCCCTCTTTTCCTTTCTAAGATTTTATTCACGGATGAGGCTGGTTTTTTCAAGAGAAGGAATTTTTAATTACCACAATAATCACCTGTGGGATTATGTGAATCCTCATGAAATTTCTCAAAGGAAACATCAAGTACGGTTTTCTGTCAATGTTTGGTTAGGGATTATTGGGGATGTTTTGTTAGGACCTGTGTTTTTGCCAAATAGACTGAACGGAGCATCGTATTTGGACTTTCTGAGAAACATGTTGCCCGAACTACTTGAAGGTATGACACTCCATGAGAGAGCTACCATGTGGTTTATGCAGGATGGTGCACCACCACATTTTACTTTAGATGTAAGGCGTCATTTAAATGTGACTTTTAGAAATAGATGGATTGCTCGCAGGGGTCCTGTTGCATGGCCTGCCAGGTCCCCACACCTTAACCCAATCGACTTTTTTGTTTGGGGTTATCTGAAATCATTGGTATACCAAACCCCTGTTGAAAATATTGAAGAATTAAGGGAAAGAATAGTAAATGGGTGTAATGTGATCAGGCAAATACCAGGGGTGTTTGAACGGGTGAGGGTATCTATGAGAAATCGGCTTGATAGATGTATAGACATGAATGGTGGACACTTTTGAGCACATGCTGTAGGGATGTAAGTTTTATGTGTCCGAACTTGATGATTGTAAATTTAGGATAGTTGTCTTTAGTTTAGGCATTATTTTAGCTTTAGAGATTGTAAGTTTTCTAATTTGTTGATGTTTATGTATTAATTTTATTTAGTTTTAGGCATTTAAAAGTAAAACCATTGTTAGTTGTAATGCAGGTTATAAGCCAATTACTAGATAATTTACGGAAAAACTATAACCTCATTTCCACATTTGTATAAATTGTGTGATTCATAAACTAATTAATAATTCATTCGATTACAGTAAATTTCAAAAAAAAAAAACTATGCCTATTCATACTTATTATAAAGTTTTATTTATGCAGTAATAACCATGCACAACATTACAACAGGTAATGATGAAACAACAGCCTTAAACAACAGCAATGAAAAAAGTACGTAGCAGCAATTTAGAATGACCCGTACAACTAAAGTTGCCATTTTATCTATTTAGAAATTAGCCACCCTTGGTTGTTTCTTAGTTGATAATTATAATAAAATGTTGTGTGAAAAAAAATAGCAAAACATAATGTTACCAACAATGGAGCCATGTGTGCAGGTTAATCAGCTGATTGTCGCACACAATGAGGAGAAGCTGTCAGGGTGTGCCTGGCCTGAACAACTAAAAATCGTTATTTATCAGCTTTTTGTTGCCCGATCCTTCTGAACTTGGTGTCGTTTGATAGAAAATTTAAAAAAAGTGTTCTTGTCTTTTTTCCATAAAATCAGCTGTTTTTTAGTAATTTTAGTTTGAAAAATTAAAATGGCCGCCATTTTGAAACGGACAAATATTTTAACACAATTTTTTTGCAATTATTTCATTTCTACCTTAAACACTATACCAAGTTTCATAAAGTAATATTTAATGGTTTTTGAGGTATACATTTTTATTGAAAAGATACAAAATGGCGGATATACGGTAACAAGGCTTTAAAAAAAAAAAATTATTCTTGATTTTCTTTTTATTTTGACCCATATAACCTATTCCCAAAGTTTTTGGACTTACTTACGGGACACCCTGTATAACCGAATAAGTAGGGTCACGTTTTGGAAAAACAATTATTAGTGAGAACGCCACCACTCAAACATAGAGTTGATGCTGTTATTGCTGCATTTTTGTAACAGTTTATTTAATTCAATTTGTTTGCAAATTACTCTATTTTTAAAATTAGGGGATTAGGTGTGTGTTTTAAAATGTGTAGCCTATCGTTGAAAAAGATCGAAACTGAAAGTTTACGGAGGCTGTTCCATTTAGCGTGTTGGTTGGCTGAGAATATGAAAACGCGAGGGGGTCTGAAGGACTGGGTGTGTGAAAATTGCAAGAAAAGTTAAGAGTCTTGTAATTTGTCATCTTCAACTTCAGCGATTTATTATAAAAGCTTTCTTCATTGAAACCCTTGATGCTTCAAAAAAGAGATGTTTGAAATTAGTTAGGCCTATTTATTTTGATGTAGGGCCTGTGATTTTAGAAAAACTAAACAAAGTAAAACAAACTTACAAGAGGATGCCTATAAATTGATTTTTTCCAGCTTGAAATATATACAGTAAAACCTCGGATCAACCGTTAACTGTAGTTTTTCGTCATTGTCTTTCATGTAAAAAAAAAACATTTTTCGTCTTTGTAAAACATTGTTACCGGTACCTATTACAATTGTCTGTACGAGCCAATGTGGTAGCGGCAAATAAAACCAAATAAAAATCAAGTTTATTTCACATAAATACATAAATTACAAACAAATTATGCATGAAATAATAATTCCCACTTGAGCAAATTGCTTGTGTGTGCGAATAAGTTAGTGACTTTGAGTTTGTCAACTCCCATCCTATTCTGTTACTGTTGTCTAACTTATGTTCTAATACCTCAGTAGTGACTGGCGAGGAACCTGTGTGTACGGATCAGTGTTTCGTGTGGCCTTATTATTGTGTCACGTTTGAAGATGGCTGAATGGTTGGTTAGGATTGCATTCACACATATATAAATTTGATCGAATGGTGTTTACTTCAAGGCCATATTTAGGTTGTACTATCGGATTCAGCTTCAATAAAATTAGTAATTTGAATTATTGCCCTACCTTAATCAGTTGCTGGTTTAGTCAAAGTGCTTAACACACTATGTTGCCCAATCTTAATCTTAGGATGATAGGTGAAACATTTTTATCTCGCTTGTTAATGAACTTATATTGTGAAACTTGGTATGTGACTTCATTTGGTTGTGATCTACAGATATTTGCATAACACCCAATTTTTGTGGTACCTGTTGTAGATTATTCTTATGGAGGGTAAATAAAATGTGATATCTCGCATATTTTGATGAAACCTGTTAAGTGGCTTTATGTGGTAGTCAGATACATATATATGTACACTCTGTTCCCGCAGGCTTCGCCCCGCAAATAATCTTAATATATACAAACTGACAGTTGTATGTGCTGCGTTCTGTGGTTATCCCGTGGAACTACTACGAATCAAGATCAGCTGTTTGTATTTTCATCAGCTCAAACTTAAAGTGGTTGCCCATAAGAATAACACAGGATTGGAACTTTGACTCCCCGTGGGGCGGAGCCCTTTGGGAATTTCTTAAATCCCTTTCTTAGTGAGCACCTAAGACCCAAGAAGAAGGTTTGTTCCAAATTTCATTGCAATCCGTTGTGTGGTTTTGAAGATTTCGTGATGAGTGAGTCAGTCAGTCAGTGGTATTTGGATTTTATATATTAAGATTTAATCAAATTTGCTGTGTATGAATGTTTGCTGGGTCAGGAATGTTTTAATGTTCAAGCAACACAAATGATTTTATCTGATACGTTTTGTTATAATTAAACAGGATAAATAAACTACGTCTCACAACACTACAAACACACAAGACGGTAAATAAACACAAAAGATGGTACGAGGCGATCGATTTCAACCAGTTAAGGCGGTCCCACACTACTCGCGAACACGCCCGAACATTCGGCCGAACTCCGAATGTTCGGAGTATTCGCGAGAAGTGTGGGAGCTGCGCGAACTTTGAATACGGGACCGAATGTTCAGCCGAACATTCCGACGAATGTTCGGGAGGCTCCCACACTGTTCGCGAACATGCATTATTGCATCACTGCATCATTTATAAATAATGAATTAAAATGCCCATTATTGAGGTTGGCGTCAATCTGCTGCCGCGAAAACGCAAGTGATTGTATGAACTGAATGATTTGAAACAACACATTGCCTCAACGCACTGATAAAATAGTGCAGCTGAGTTGAAGAAGTGACTCAAGCCCTGAATCCTGCAGAATCCGTCGACAGTATACTAATAAATGAAAACCCCCTGTGCCTTAAAACAAAACTTCAATTTACACAAATAACAGTAAATAAAATAACTTATTCATAGCTATAATTATAACTGACATACGCATAGTAGGCTTATGTCAGTACAACTAGAGATTGACATTTAATTATTGATTATTCATTACCAATGACCACTTAAGTGGTATTCAATACTTACTTGACTAACGATCTTGTTCTACTGAGACAATACTATAAAACTGCGTATTTATTTGTATGCGTACCGTATTTATTTGTTGTGCTTTCAAGTAGGTATTGAATACCACTTAAGTGGTCATTGGTAATGAATAATCAATAATTAAATGTCAATCTCTAGTTGTACTGATATACTATGCGTATGTCAGTTATAATTATAGCTATAAATAAGTTATTTTATTTACTGTTATTTGTGTAAATTGAAGTTTTGTTTTAAGGCACAGGGGGTTTTCATTTATTAGTATACTGTCGACGGATTCTGCAGGATTCAGGGCTTGAGTCACTTCTTCAACTCAGCTGCACTATTTTATCAGTGCGTTGAGGCAATGTGTTGTTTCAAATCATTCAGTTCATACAATCACTTGCGTTTTCGCATCAGCAGATTGACGCCAACCTCAATAATGGGCATTTTAATTCATTATTTATAGAAGATACAAATAAATCCAGTGCCGGTCACAGTGTTGAAGAGGGGACAACTACTCAAGGAGAAAAAACATTTGTTTGTGGTCACATCACCCAAACATATCTGTTTTTGCAAATTAATATAAGTGTGTCATCTAAGTTGAGTAACCGGCAGTGGAACCGATTTAATTTACTTCAATTATTTAACAAGACATAAGAAGCTCCCAAGAATTACATCAATCGCATCGGCGGCGTGGTACAGGTGCACGACCAGTCTGTCATTCCCACGTTGAAATTTTCCCCGAAAAGAATAGTTTTCTGAGTTATCTCTTTACTAATATTATTGTTCAGTATATTCCTTATTGTAAGAACTTGTAAAAGCTTGACTGTTAATAAACTTAATATATTAAGGCAATAGGTTGAATGAATCATGTGAGTACTGAAACAGATGTTTACAGTAAGTAGGATTTTAATCAGCTGTGCGAAATACTGGTGTCAGCTAGTATACTTGATATATTTATATTTGTTTTTTTACTTCGTAAAAAATAGGCTTCTCATATTTTTGTTGGTTTCTTCTACACGACTAAATTCTACACCTTTTATAAATTATTAGGGCCTACATCAGGAGAAGACATATTTACTCGATGTTAATTAATTGCCGACAAATGAAAACATTGTTATTAATATGATTATCATGAATTAATTATAAGCAAGTTAAATACAAAGCGTTTCCTTGCGCACACTGAAGGCAGAGTGGTCAACAATGGACGATCGCCGCGTCAACGCCCAAACTAGCAGTTATTACAGTTGATTTCCAACAATTGTTTATAATCAGCTGATTAACAAAATCAAACAGGCGTGTATCTGCTATTGCAGAAAAAATACGACTGTAGATGCAACAACAGTGACATTATCTGTAGAGTCGTCCATTTTTTCATGGCAATGCTCGTTAGACACGACGGACAATGTGCCAACAGCTGATTGGAATTTATTTATGTTCGAGGGAATGTTCGCCCGAACATTCCCCCGAATGTTCGGTGGGTGTTCGCGAGAAGTGTGGGAGCTTCATCAGGGCGAACGTTCAGTGAACGTTCGGTAGAATGTTCGGCCGAATGTTCTGGAGAATGTTCGGCCGAATGTTCAGGCGTGTTCGCGAGTAGTGTGGGACCGCCTTCACACCGGTCATCATCAGGCCCAACCAGAGAATGATTGGGCCTGATGTCGACTGGTGTAACTGGTTAAAATCGATCGCCTTGTACCATCTTTTGTATTTACCGTCTTGTATGTAAGTAGAGTATAAATGTAAATATACTTTGTAGTGTTGCGAGTCATAGTTTATTTTACGTGTTATCAAGAGTAAAAACTCTGTAAATCCCCTAAAATATTGGTAATTTTTAGGACAAAGATGTCGTGCCATGGAAACTAGCGATTGACAAACCAACTCAGAGCTTCTTGTCTTTTCTGGGCAAGCACTATGGACTATCAAAGACATATCCTCAAAGCAACAACTTCGTTCTGTTTGAAGGGTTTTTCGATGAGAACATTGGTAAGTACTTGTGCTTTTTTTACTTTTTATGTAATATAAATTTATAAATCTCTAAAACGCTACAAGTAACATAAATGTTTTTTGAAACATAGCCGAGAAACCTCAGAAAACACCTGGACCAATATTACACGTTAGCTGCACTTCCTAATTTTGTAATGCATTTTGCTCTGTTGCCATCTGTTTACTTAAGGTACTTAGTTTTCATGGTGACATGACCTGTATTAATAATCAAGTTGTAACAACAGTTCTTCTCCTATCTCAAAGACAAAGATTGTGACTTTTTAAGAGTTCATTCCTCTACCCTTGCCTGGTAATTATACTGATGTACTTTATACATTTTCCGATTTAAAATATAATTTAAAACCATAAAAAATGTATTGTTAACACAATCTACAACTTATGGCTTTTAGCATTTTTAAGTAAGTACTACAAAAATCAAATCTTATTAAAATAAACTATAGGTAATAAAATCAAAATGTTTTGACTGACCCAACAATCTCAGTATATTAATTATTTAGACACTCACATGCGGCATAAGCATCATTGATTGGTTATAAATATTATTGTGAAGGAATATCAAGCTATAGTACCTCATGGTGGTGGGTTCGCTGCCCAAGAGGTAATTGAGCGAGCCCACCACCCGTGTTAAGAATAGCAGACGAGCAATGCTAATTCATATACAACCGCCTTCCACGACAGAAGTGCAAGTGAACATTCTGAGTCTACTCGTCGTGTGGATGTGCGGTACGGTGAACAATTAATAGTTGTTATTTCCAAGTTTTTTAAACAAACCGTTAAAATTAGGATTATATGAAATTAAAAATTAAATTGGAAATATCTTGACTAAGCAAAAAAGGGTGTCTACCGGCCCGGAAAATCACGGATGTCACGGAGAAGTCCTGTATTTTTAATATCAAGCACGGATTTTTAATGCGTTTATGACTGTGCCACTATGACTGAAATCAAAAAGACAATTTAATTATCATCATACCGGTACTTGGTGGTAACGGACAAAAGCTTGTACAAACACGTTAAGCCCAACTATTTTCTATTTCATTCGTATCCCCGTCTCTTGACACTGATCAGGGTCAGAGAACCACACAGGCTCATTACACGGCATGAAATAGTGGTAGGTGATGATGATGGGCAGTTTGATTTATCTTGGCGAATCGATTCATATGAATCACTCAAATCAAATGAATCGTATCTTCAACCGACTCATTTGATTCACGTTTCCTGCTCGCCGTAGAATGCCAAAAAGCCTGTTGTTATCGATAGTTTGGCTTCCGCTTATGCGCTTTATACCTTGATACGCAAACGAAACTATAATGGTTGTTATCTCGACTCTTTCAATAACTGAAATGGACTCACACTACGAATCGGCTCTTTCAGAAATTGAGTTAATTTGATTCGCCTTGTGATTTGTTCAATTTGAACGGTTCGTTCGCGAATCGCCTATCACTTTGAAGCAATGAGTCTCTCGTCTCGTCACTCACTGATCGTCCAAAATGGCGGTGCGGTGTTGTGTGGACTAAACAGTGTTTAGTATTTTTGTTTACCTTCTATCGTATTTCCCCTCTCAATCAGTTTGTTTGTTAATTATTAAATTGAAGTTGAGTTTAGTGTTTTAAGTATTTTCCTTGGAATAAAATACCACAGGCCTAATGGGAAAGTGCCGATTGATGAACATGATTGGAGGTTATGGCTACGACCCGGGAAAGATCCTTATTGTAAACAATTTATTGACGTTTACCATTCATTTAGCTGATGTTTTTTTAAAAAGTCATTCTAAAGGGGAAAAACATAAACAAATGGAAACCAACCTATCAAGTGACAAACAGTTGTCACTGCATGCAACAAAGCAACTGAGCCTGTAACATCAACTCACACTCTGAAATGTGATTTATATTTTCCTTGGTTTGGATAGTCAAATTAATTATTATTCAAATGTTTTTTGGTTGTTACCGATATAGCCGATTGGTTTTAAAAATCTTCAGAGGTAAAAACTTAGTTTTGCCTTGTTTTACCTTTTATTTTTAGCTTACACATTATAAATAAATAAGCATCGAGATATAGGCCTAGTAAACTTATATTAGCGAATTTTCCCTATAGGGAAGAAGCTATTACCGTAGTCGGCATGGTAAGACCTAGGCCCGGGACCATGATAACTTTTCGTTTTGAGGTCCCTAGACCCCAAAAACACCATTCGTTCGAAACTGTATATGTATATATATATGTGTGTGTGTGTGTGTCCGTGAGCACGATGACTCTCGTAAAAATGATCCGATTTTGATGAAATTTGGTATAAACGTGTAAAGCAACATTTATGACTTTAAGTTCGAAAACCAGCCAGATTGCTCTATCCGAAGGGGTATTTTGGGGGGGGTTTTGTACCCCAAAAATGGGGTTATTGAATTTTTTACATATAATTTTGGAAATAGTCAAATTTTAGTTTTTCCCATTAGATTCAGCTTAAAAAAACACACAATTTGGTATTTTGATCATTTCTCTACGTCAATTGGTTACCGAGATATTGAAAGTGCTAAACACAGTACGTTGTCTAATGTTATTCTTATGGAGGAAAATAAAAATTTTATATCTCGCTTATTTATGAACATATACTGACAAAACTTGGTATACAGCTTCATCTGGTTGTGGGCCATTGATATTTGCTCAAAAAACAATTTTTTGCCAAAGGCTCCCGTAGCAGCAAACCTGCGTACTCAGCCCCATGTTATTCTTATGGAGAATAAGGAACGTGTTATCTCCCTTAATTATGAAAATAAATTAATGAAATTTGGTATGAGACTTCACCTAGTTGAGTTATATTGATATTAGCATAAAACCCCATTTTTCTGTTCCTTCCTTCAGCAAACCTGCATACTCAGCCACCATGTTATTCTTATAGAGAATAATTAAAAGGTCATAAATTGTTTATTTATGAATTGATGAAACTTGGTATGCAGCTTTATGTGGTATTAAGATAAATATATATGCATTGGAAATTCGCTAAGTACGCAGGTTTGCTGCTACGGGGGTATTTTTTAAATTGATATATTTAATAATGGAATTGCAGTTTGTATCATTGAAGAGTTTGCATTGGTTGTGGAACATTACTTGTAAATATTCTTGTCATTGATTTATTGATCTAATAAAAACATAACTTATCTAGCCTAAGACCGATTACAACGCTTAAATTTATCTAAGGCTGACTTCTGTAGAAAACCCTTTGCAAAAAAGTCACGGTTTTTTAAAATTTGTCATCCCTGAAAGTCCCTGGAAAGTCACGGATTTTCAATTTTTTAAACCAGTAGACACCCTGTAAAATGTGCAGTTAAGTTCATTAATTTTAAAATGATATCTGAAATATATTGCTACAAATATGATCTTTAATTACTAGTATATCATATGAAGGTGTGTGTATGTGGAATCTGTTTAGCGATGTTTACATTGATTATAAAGTTCATATTCAAGAAGAACCTTGGATTTAAAAATCATAGAATATTCTATGATTTTTAAATCCAAGGTTCTTCTTGAATATGAACTTTATAATCAATGTAAACATCGCTAAACAGATTCCACATACACACACCTTCCTGTACTCTTCTAGTACTAAGTGCCATATATCAAAGTTGGGATTTTGTTGCTGCCTCTTATTTTACATTATTCAGTGTTACTTCTTCACTCAACCTACTGTTGGTGTTAAATATTTCTTTTACATATATGTATTATTTTTGCAGATGTCCGTTCTTCTCAAAAAACAATAAAGAACTCGTATGCATCTGAGACACAAATTGAAAAAGAAGAACACCTTCCAGACAAAAGGTTATTGGCCTATCTTAATTTTAGTGATGTTTCTGAAAACAGTGCACTAACATTAGGATGTTGCACCTGATGATGATATATATACGTATATTATAGATAGAGAGAGGGGGAATTGGTTTTTGAAAACCAAAGTTTTGTATTGATTACTACTGCATTTAAATATCTATGCATATAACCTTAACCCTAGGACCGCCTTGGGCCGGATTTCCGGCCCTCGCAAGTGGGCGCTGGCTGCCCTGGTCAGCCATTTGCAAAACTGCTCGGTGCCCTGATATTTTTGGTCATTTTGCAGAGGTTTTTTAACAATTCACAGTGCCTAAACTACTGTTGATAACCCTATCATATGCATACTCGTTTTGTTCACAAAAAGAAGGAGATTATATATCAAATCAAATCAAATGAATCCTAGTTAGTAGTTTTTTGCAAAATGTGAAAAACTAAAATTTTTCCAAATTTTTGAAATAATTTTCAGAAGTAGAGTCCTAGCATTTGTACACTAATTTTTTACAGACAATCAAAGATATCCACAATGTAGGCAATTTATTTCCTTACGTGGAAATGTGATTGATTTGTTTGAAAAATGTTGTTTACCCGAACTACAGAAATAAATACGGAAACCGGGGAAAATCGACAAACTTGCACTGTACATTTGAAAAATAAGAATAATATCAAAATTATAAAATTTATATATTAAAACTGTTGTATTACTAAAGGTAACAATACAATTATTGGAAATAATGCACTATTGTATAAAGTAATAACTATTTTTATGATTTTATATGACTTGAAAAAAAATTTTAGTTTTGCCGAAATTCAAAATTTCAAAAACCTCGACATTTTCAAACACACATTTGGAACATAAATAATAATATTTACCCGTAGTAATATGGATAAATATTACTATTTACTAACACACTACACGATAATACACTTGTTTACAACTAATACACTAAGATGCAATGATAAAATACGGATTTATAAACCTACTCGCAATAAATACGCACATAACCTAAGGATAGCAGAGAAACGGAATCACAAAATATGTATTCTTACGCGGTCCATGACAAGTCATCTGACGTTCCATTCAGTACGTCAGTGGTAAAAAGAGTAAGAGTGGTACCTTTTATTGACTTCACATTGGTATGACTTACGTTACGCAAAATCAATTATCGAGCTATAATTTTGGATTTCGCGAGGGCCGGATTCCCGGCCCTTGGAAAAAATGACCAGCCAGGGCCCCCACCCAACCGTGAAAACCGTGAAACCTTGAATAAGCCGTGAATTTCGTGTACCGTGAAAAAACCTGGAATAAGCCGTGAATTTCGATATCAAACCTTAAAAATATATCAAACTTGAAAAACAATAAAAAAATCTTATCAGAAAATATCACATTTGTTTTCAGATAGGGAAATGTACAACAGAATTATTACTGTTGTTGTTGTTAGTACGTTGTAAATATGGTGAATACCGCGTCGTCTGCCTACTGGCAGATTGCAGCTGTGCAGATGATTTAAGATAGTGATGTGCGATACGGCCGTGTATCGCGATACGATACGTATCGGAGTCAGATATCGTATCGGCCGTATCGTATCGGTGCTGTGTATCGCGATACGCGTATCGCTTAACATATTGTGCATAAACGATACGACGTATATTGTATTATACACTGCCGTTAAAAATACGCCATCGAGGTATTTCCACTGGTTTTAATTGTAGTATCACAGAAAGAAGACTTGAAGAATTCTTGTCAAATATAAATATAACCTCATTGTTTTACAGCCAAGAAAATAATATCGAAATATCGTCTCTATGTGCTGATACAAAATCGAGTATCGTTTTAGGCGATACGATACGTATCATTTCAAAAATATCGTGACAAAATATCGTATCGTCCCTAGTGTATAGCGATATTCCGATACGATACGTATCGCACATCACTAATTTAAGATTGGTTCTGGTTTCCACGGTGTAAAGGAACTCGGGCGACAGTTGTTAAGTTGCTGGTGTTTTTTCACTGTCAACTGACTGCTGACTGACACTTGTGTAAGACTGTTTAAGTGTCTTCTTTACTGTATGTCATTTGCCTATTGTTTTGTATTAGTCGGTGACAGTAGACAACTACTGTATCTGGACTACTGTATCTGTAGATAGTGATGGGCGATTCGCGAACGAAACGTTCAAATCGAACGAATTATCGAGTGAATCAGATGAATCATGATTCAACTTTTAAAATAACCAATTCGTGGTGCGAATCAACTCTGGTAAATATGCCTCGGTTATGTTGCTCGGTTTCGTTCACTTCTTTTGCGCATCGGTGTAGACCATCGTGGTTCGCGATTCAATTGCGTTTCCGCTGAGAAATGGTTGGGGGGGAAGTTGAAGCGGAAAGAAGGGGAGGGAGACGGACAAGAGGAGAGATCGCTAAACGCAGTCTCATTGGTTTGCGTATGCGCGGCAAACATTTTGTGAAATCCCACAATTCCATGCAAATCTATTTTGTTTTGACCTCTCTTTACAATACCATATCTGCTGGTGCTGATTCAATTGGACTATCGGTTCGCGAACCGATTGTTGTTATGTCATTCTACTAACTTTGAGTATCAGCTAATCCGTCTAAACGCTTGCTTATTGGTTCTTTAAGGAGTCTGCGGCTGCGCAGTAATAATTATTTGTGATGTTCGATAGTCAAATTTAATTGCATCAGTTGGACTATCGGTTCGCATATCGCATATTGGAGTCGTAACATAACAGGACGGCCAAATAATCTATAACAACCGATTCGTTTACATTATACGGCGAGGACAGATAATGAATCGAAACGAACGAAATTAATCGGTTCAAATTTCCATTCTTTTGAATCGAGTGATTCAAATGAATTGGTTCGCTAAGAAGAATCGCACTGCCCATCACTACTATACAACTGTCGCGTCAGTAACTCGCCCATTCCGTTTACACGGTGCGTAGTCAGCGTTGCCACTTCGAGAGAAATTACCCTTGCCGGTGATAATTTTGAACTTTGAGGGTAAAAAGGGGAAATTTTAATAAAGCCTTTAAAAATATACAAATTTACATTATCCTTTGTTACATACTTATTAAACATTCATTGATGTTTATTTATGATTAAATTAGGCCTACTACATTTCTCTACTTTAACGACCCTTCCGATTTTCGTGACTCTGACGAATACTCACGAACTCCATGACAGAAATCGAGCTTGAGTAAGGATTACATGTACAGTGATTGTCTCATGTTAAAAACGTGAAAGAGCCACGAGTGCCAGGACGACAAGAAGTCCGCTAAGTTGCAGTAATGTCTGCAAGTTTTTTTTCAACCAGACAATAAATAACAAAAATAGAAAATGGGGATTACAGTCACCTGTCTCCGCCTACCTAATCCTAGCAGTTGATAGACTGAAAGATAGACAGCGTTAGCTGTTTTATAATTGACGTTTATGGCTGTAAACAAAATTGCATCAGCTGTTAATCATTTATATACTGTGATTTTTTAAGCAGTAAAATAAATTCTGAGAAAAATCCGTTAAATCTCGCATGAAAAAATTGAGACAAAAACTGCCTGGCGTATGCAACTTCTATTTTCATTCTTTATTCTAAACTTTAAAATTAATTATACATCAGTGACATTTATAGGTGGCTCCTCAAACCTATCAAATTTCAAGCACATTTCCTTTATTTCATTAGCACTCTTTACTCAAATACAGGAGTTTAGATTTTGAGAGTAATTTTAACGAGGATCGAGGGTAATTCGGGAAAAAGTGATTGGCAACACTGAGCGAAGTAGAAATTACGGAAATTACCAGCAACCGATAACCGATAGACTGATGACATGACTTACGACGACATTAAAACAATAAGAAACTCTAAAATAGTTCTTATTTTTTAAAAGGTTCACTTGGGATGTATGGTATGGTTTTATGGTTCTGTGACATCGTAATTGGAATGTTGGAAAGTTTTAACTAGTATTTGACCGCTGCGCTGTGTCTGCGTTGTTGTTTTGCAACCGGTATAGGTTATGTTTTTTAATATTTCGACCGTGAAATTGACAATTTTTAGACCTTGAAAACCGTGAAAAACCCGTGAATTTGATCATTAAGTTTGAGCGGGAACCCTGCCAGCTCATATAACAGCTGATTTCAAAAATTATTTCTCAGACTTCCTGAAGTCGTATGACAAAGTTCTTATCACGAAAATAAACAACCACTCATGCTGTTTCCAATGCTACCAACCACTTCCTGTTTGGGTCAAAATACAGACACTGAGATTTTTTTGAAGAACACGTGTTTTACGAGATTTCACCGCACGCGAGTCAAAAATTTCGCTAAATTTCGTTCAAATTATAATAGCAATTATATTGATCTGTTACTGCTATGAGGTTCGTTTATATATGAAAATGAAAGTTTAGAATCTCCTCTTTAAAATGGTATCAATATTATTACTTTCTGGTTCATTTTCAATGTTTTATAAGCAGTTGAAAAAAATGACCCCGAGGGCCGGATTACACCCCTCGATCAGCCGGTGCCCACATGCGAGGGCCGGATATTAGGCCCAGGACACCGAGCAATCATTTTAAAATCCATCCAGGGCAGTCTTAGGGTTAAAATTACGCTTGCATTTATGATACGACAGTTCGGCTGAAGTAAAATGATAGTCTGCTATTGAAATGTACCTTGTCTTGAAGTTTTACATTTAAACATACTATAAACCTTATATTTTGAGTAGGCCCACACAAACTTATTAACATTTGTAAGTAGGAAGTAAAAAGATTTAGTAAGTAAGAAATCTATAAAACTTAAAATAAACACTGGGCTATATTTATGATAAAAAGACAAAACAAAGTATTTCTTACTTCAAAAGAATTAAGTCTTACTTGGATAATTCAAACCCCAAGGGATCAGTAAAAAAAATTTAACTGCGACCTCGTAAGGTTACGGCCCGCATGGAATTCTCTAGAACACAGTAGAAGCCACCAGTAAAGGTAAGACACAATACCATTGCTCCCCCCCACGCATGGGCAGTCAGACTCACCTGCTGACCGCCTTAGAGAATCAGGGGAGACGCGAGCGGACCGTGGCAGTGGAAGGAGTGATCAGCAGGTGGCAAGTATACCTTTTCAGGCGCCGACCATACAGTATGAAGTAAGTGGTTAGTTAGCTTTTGGGGGGAATTGGGGGGATGGGCAAATTACTTCCTTAATTTAAATGAATTGAAATATTGTTGTAAAAATTAGTAACTGGATTTAATTAATTAATTGGAATAAGACTATTAAGAGTGTGATTGCGCAATACCATGTGAATGCTAGGGCGGGAGCCAAAACGAAATCATTGTAATTATAAGCTTGGTTAAGGAATTTTCATTCCCATAATAATCTATTTAATAATATAAAAATAAACATCAAAGCTGGCATCCTAAATTGTAGTAAATTCGGGCAGGAGTATTTGGTAGACAATCCATGACCTGTAGGGCCGCAACACGCTGACTTAGTATTTGCGAGGGATTCTTGCCTAAGGATTTATTCCAAGGGCTCGATCGCCTCAAATTGGTAGCAGAGCGTGGTTACGATCCACGGACCTCTGGGTTATGGGCCCAGCACGCTTCCAAGCGATCACCACTCATGCTGATCAGTAACACCAAGGGATCAGTAAACAAAATTTAACCATCCAAAAATTTGAATTACAAAAATTGTTCAAAAAAGTTTTAAAAGCTTTATAAGCTATACTTTCAGAGAAAAGGCTTTATTAAAGAAAAGGTTAGTTGGATGTAAATCAACTTTTTACGCAATTTAAAATTGGTATGGTATTATTATTGACTGTATATTTATAGTCAGTGGTATTATTTTAGATAGTATGATACAATATCCCCAAAAACAGATTCTGGGAGAAAACATACCGTATGTTTATTGTTTGTAAAAATTGCCGTTACTTTTTCTGCAAATGTCAAAGATTTATAAGTCTGAGGCTTAGATAATTGTTGCTTCACGCTCACACTATTAAAAATAGAAGTAAAATTTAATTTTTACCCAAGTAATGCAGATCTTGCAAAATTGGACAGGAGCGGTAAGTCACACAACTGAAAAACAGTAGGGATGGACCAGAAGTGGGGGGAGTGGTGGGTACAGTGACCTTGAAGGTACCTAACGTAGTGGCGTAGTGGGGATGTGAGACTGGCTTGCATCGAGAGTTGGAATCCTGTCCCTCAGACAGTGGTTTTTAAATGCAAGTCATGGAGGAGTTCTCCTGTCTGTGGCAGAATTGAAGAGGAAGGTGTACTTAAAGCAAACAGTGGGTCCGTGCTGACCGAATGGGTGAAATTTTTGTGACATAATATTAGGGATGGACAGGACCCTAAATGTCTGTAAATTTTCGGGGGGAAAATTTATTTTTTGGCAGGGTTTAATTTACTTTGGGAATATTTCAAGACAGGATTATTTTTATAAATGATGATGATTGTACTCTAAAATAAAATTTATTTTGATTTCGTACAATTTCCCTCTTGATTTCAGTGAACGGGAAGACTACTGGCCGGATTTGCATGGCAGACACACAGCTTATAAGCTTCCGGATACCATGGGAGGGGTAAATATTCTGTTTAAAAAACTTGGTAATAGACTTTCAGAAATAACATTCCAATGGTAGAGTGTGAAGAGAAATATTCCAAACAGGATAAAAACCCCAGAAATGAGTTTGTTTTTAGAATTTTTTTACAGTTGGAATTGTAATAAAATTTAGTTAACATGTTAAAGTAAATTTTGAGACTTGTATTTATCTGGTTATGTGTAAAAAATAGCTCAGCTTATAGTTAAAAGGTATGAGACAAATGATAAGTCATAGGCTTTGTAAAATGTTTTAAATGAGCATTTCTTGCAGTTTATGTTCTTAAGTAGAGATCCCCTGTTTTGTTGGTAAAGATAAAATAAGAAGGCATTGCTTCTGGAATGCAAAATAAGTCTTGTCGATGTGAAGGTTGCCTTTTTAAAAGGCTCAAAATGTTGAAAAGGTGTTTGTATAAATACGATTTTGATATAGCAAGGAAAGAAAACCGTTTCTCTTTTCTTCATCTCTGATGTGTTGGCAACCCTAAACTCTAATTTGAAGAATGTCTGTGTGCAAAATAGATCTTGCAATCCCCTGAAGGGATTTTGCTTAAAAACCTTAAAAATGAGGTTTTTTGCCTTCAGAAATAAGTTTGCAAAATCCATAACCTGATGCAAAATTTAATTTGGTGGAAAATTCATTTAAAAATTGAAGTTTTCAACATCTGCATTATTAATTATGTAAGATACATTATTAAATAGAAATTGTGAGTTTTCAGTATATCACAGGATAATGGGAGACAGCTAAAATTAAAGGTATTGGCACCAAGGCACATATTTGTTTTTAAGTTTCTGCCAGCCAGAAATAAGGTCAAATTGTTCTCATAAGAAAAGAATGGGGGACTGCATAACCACTGCTTTGTTTACATTTCCAGACGAGATATAAAAGCACCTGCTTTGTTTACATATTAACTTGTGATCTTACTTAAACAAAATGGTTGGGGGCTACCTATAGGTTATACCAAGGAGGTCTATTGTAAATACTGGAGGCAACAATAATCAACATAATTGTGAGCTGTGTGCCGCCATTTTGTGGTGATGCAAACTGCTACTCGCTGAAATCGAACGAGTCAACAAAGTGAATAAAACAAATAATTGTTTATAATTTGAAATTTTCTAAACTTTATTTTGTTGATATTTAACAGCAAGAAAATTCAGTGGAACTTAAATAGTTTGAATCTCATTACAAGAGATGCTCAAATGAGGCTTAAAACCTTTATAATTACCATTTCCAGAGAAAATCATTAAAGAAATAGGCTAGTTTGTTAAACAACTTGCACTTTTGGACAGGTTTGAAAAGTCACATACAACACCTAAACAAAAGGGATGGATCGGAAGTGGGAGGAGGGGTGGGTACAGTGACCTTGAACATAACGTAGCAGGGTTTGAGATATGCCAAACAGTTACTCACGCGAAACAACTGCAGCTAGTTCCTCAGAGCCCATGGAGAATTGCTTCCAAAACCTGTCGCTAGTGTAACCTGCAGAGCGCTACAGCTGTTTTTTGAACGATCCGCTGTAGCTGTTTTTGGAACAAACTGTAGCTAGCTAAATTCTTGTTCACTTGGAATGGTTGGAACTGTTTTCATTTCGGGAGCATTGGAACCAAGTAGTTCCAGTTTCAGCTGCCGCGACACACTTCTAAACCGGGAAAAGATCTGAAAATTGGTCTAATGCCAACTATGTTACACCTTTTCCCATGCATTCCTAGTTTTTAAAATTGTATTACCACATTTTTATCCAGCCTAAATAACAAAAATTTAACTATCAAAAGTAAAATTTGAATTAACCAAGTTTTTAAATATTGTTTATATATCAAATGTGATGGACCAAGCGAACAATTTGAATTAAACAATTTTGAATGATCCATGTTCCACTGTACATGAAAATCGCATGAACAAAATTAATTTATTTCAAGCTTAATTACTTTTATTTCATTGATTTCCATGAGTAGATTCAGTTATAAGACCACACAACCCATTACTGCAGTTCAAAGAACATAAATTTGCCTCACCAGTGTACCAACCTAACAAAACCACTGGCTCGCTTTGTTGACAAAAATTGTTAAGCAATGTTGTTTCCATGTTTTCATTTTTTTCTCTTTGGCTTATACAAGCTATTTAAGAATCATAACTTCTCTTCATAAACAACCAGTGAACTGTCACTCACATTGTAAAGTATTATGTAGCCTTTTAGGAGCCAAACATAGCCCCCAGGTAGTGACCCTAGTGAACTAAAGGATAAGTCATATCCTTTACTTCATTTTAATATTTACATAACTTACAACACTTAAAAGAAGTAACAAACAAACTCAACAAACACTGAAATAACAGCTCTACTATACAGCTTGAAGTAAGATTAAAATTACCATTTTGATTTGCCACTGAACTGGTATGACTAAATTAGATTAAAAGTCTGTACTATGACAGTTGACAAATTTAAAATTGTCAAAAAGGGAATTAAAGTAAAATTTTGAATTTTGTTTAAGAAGACCACAATATAATACTGTAAATTCTTAACCCCCATTAACTGAGAATTTTTTGCCTGTCTATGATGGTCTGTAAATGTTTTCAAAACTAGGATTTTTGTTATAATTTTTTTAGTGAACCATGAATCCCTTGTCTCGAATCGACTTTATTTGGTCAATTTGTGTATACATTTAAATATGTCTTATCACACATGACATTCATGAAGAACTTTTATAATTCATTTTTCAGTTAAGAAGAAAATTTTTCTAGTGTTTTTTAACGATGCAGGTTTGCCTATTTGTTATATCTGATTACAGATAATTGGAGATAGTTCAACCAATTGGCCTGAAAAACCATCTCGAAGGAATGGGTTAGTGTCTGTTTATTTTGATTTTGGCATTTTTAGCATTGCACTGGCGGCACTGTCACTCTTTGCATGCTGTTCATTGTTAGTGTATTAGTCAATGAAAATGCTTTGTTCACACCTCAGATTTTTTTTAGAAGAACTCGATTGTAAGTTACTCAGAATAATATGTAATTTGATAAGGTCAAGAATATTTTAGAATGGTGAGTTTAATCAGTGGCGTAGATAGACCTTTGCCAAGGGGGGGATATCTCAGTAGGGAATACAAAACAAAAAACTGCACGGTTATGGGTATACAAAATTGAAGACATCATTGACGTGTCCCTTACATTAATGATTATTGATAGGCCTACATATCCAAGACTTAAACCATTGATACAAAGTAATCAGTATTTTTAACAGGACTAAAAAGTACTTGTAGTTGTAATCAGTACTGGAAAGTAATCGTTAAGGTAGAGTTGCCAAGTCACCGGATTTCCCCAGACACTACCGGAGATTTAAGATAAAAATATAGCTCTGGGGAATTTCCTTGAAAAATTAAAAATCTCCGCTTTTTGACATTGTTCTCAAAAATTAGGGGTGGGCGAGTAGCGTTTTTTAAAAATCGAGTCAAGTATTAAACCAAACTACTCGAGTTTCGAGTCGAGTAGTTCTTGAAAAAGTAGGAAAACCTATTTTTTTTTTTTATTGAAACTAATGTTTTTTTTACATATTAAACTTTAATTATAAACATAACATTTTATTGAATTAATAATGTTATTATTTATTTTATTTTAACCTTTATTTTACTATGAATGAATATGATTTAAATTTAAAAATAATATATATATATAACCACAACAACCAAAACAACAAAAGACAAGTATTACAAATATATATCCATACAAAGATTTTGGGTTAGTTTATCAAAACCAGAACATTTTAACAAGAAAGTGATTTTTTGACCCCGACCCAAACACTCCCTGTGCCCCTCTCTTACTTATCTTAACTCACAGGTATCCATAAATAACCCACGTGTCATTGTCTCCTTTCCCATGAAAGATTTTGGGCTCATTTTTCTCTATTTCAGTCACTTATTTTGTTAAACATTGGTTAGCGGCGTAAACGTGGGTAAACGGCGGGAGTAGGTATGCTATTGTCAAGTATTTGGGGTAAGTGGCGGGAGTATCAAACTACTTGACTCAAATTTTTGAGTAGTCTCTAATACTCACTCGGCCTTCGAGTATTAGAAAATACTCGACAGGTACTTGAAAACTTGAGTACTCGCCCACCCCTACCAAAAATGTGTTGAATATCGCAAATTTTGTGTTGAAATCCTATCTGTGAAAAAAAATGTATTTAAGTTTGCAACTTCATCGTCATGCAATGATTGCCAAATAAGCTAAACCCTTATTTCCCTGTTCACTCTAACCTCTATTATTTGTTACTCTTTGGCTTTATTTCGTCGGGAAATATCATTGACTTTTACATATATTTGCGGTTATAGAACGCTGAAAATCAGTATGAAGATTTATGGCTCCCTGCAGTTGATTAATTTAAAAATCTATGGCAACCGCAAGTTAAGCACGTCACTAAGACAGTCTAGAAATCAACATCAAGGTCAGGTGCGCTTGTTGACAAACTGGCTGCTAGGGGGTGAGGGTAGTAGACTGTTCGGTGACTCACATGGGCAAATACCGTGCCGTGTCCCGGTGCAGTTCATCTGCTACTATTTATTGTACGTGAACAATATTTGTAATGTATAAATAAGGTATTTTGGATATTTTGGTATTGCACACATATATTTTTTTTTGTTTTCAGTAACAGCATTTCTTTTTAATCAAAAGGCATAAGCTTGATTCCAGGAGGGTATAAATATGAATTTTTCCAAGTTACAAGGGGAGGATAGATACCCCTAATCCCCCCCCCCCCGCACCTACGCCACTGAGTTTAATGATTGTTTGATTTAAGTTTGATATGCTTGTTCCTTTAGTGACAAAAAATTAATCTTTATGATTCAAAATATCTGTGTTTATAAATACCACAGACAGTCTTTCCCTTTTCTGAATTAAAAAATATATTTTAAGAAAATAATTCTTAATGTTTGTTCCAAATGTTGGTTTATAGTATCTGATAGTCACAAGATTCCCCTCCTGATTTCTGGAGGGTCTGAACATTTTAAATTTTAATCTGCAGAAATTAATGTAATTTAAAAAAAAAATAAAACAACTCACGAATCCAATGAAGATAGTTTACTGTAGAATAAATAATGTAACCGATAAAATTGAAAATACAGTCTCTAGCAGTGGCGGATCCAGCCAGGAGGCGCGCACCCCCCCTTTTATTGAGAAAATGTTTAATTAATGGGTAATAGTGTGACGCTGTCTGTCGCTGTTCTGCTATACTAGCTGTACTCCTTTTTTGTTTTCAATATTTTCAAATTCCAAAAAAAAACTACCGTATACTGCCGTTGGAGAGTATTTTCGTTTTGTGCGTCGGGTGTGCAGTCCTGTAGTCTTCCTCAATCTTCTTTTCTGAAACC
The DNA here is from genome assembly GCA_963675035.1 of Allygus modestus. Classification (NCBI taxonomy): domain Eukaryota; kingdom Metazoa; phylum Arthropoda; class Insecta; order Hemiptera; family Cicadellidae; genus Allygus; species Allygus modestus. The sequence goes on from OY776112.1 coordinate 405,347,894, forward strand.
TTTGCGTTCTACCTTCAGTGTTGCCAGACTGGGTTTGCTATTTTACCCGCAAACTACCTATAAAATCCCCGCTTTTACCCGGTTATTCTATAGTAATCCCCACAAAATCCCCGTGCGAGCTTCAAATATCTGAAAACCGGGTAATTTCTTGGAAATTGCCAGATGATTACCCGGAAATTAATCTGTATACCCAAAATAATGCCAGTTTTAGTAATCTTAGCGCTTAGTCAGGGCCGGATTTAGGAGCCGTGGGCCCCTAGGCTCAACCACTGGTGCGGGCCTTGTTGGTGACCTTTTTTTCTTGCTTGTATCAGGCTTTTGAATGGGGATCTATGTGGTGCGGGCCTCTAGGCGCGCCCCTAAGTAACCTATGCTTAATTCCGGTCCTGCACTTAGTTTTAACATGACGTTCTATGGTTTTAGCCAAGGCCAATTGGTGTTACTGGAAACGACACTCTTCAACAATAATGCGCTAGATTTCTTAAGTGGTTCACTGCTCAGAGGATGACAAACCGAACGATGAGTAAAAAAATCATTTGATTAAACTATTTTTTTGCAGTTAACTGTCATATAATTATTCGTTAATAGTTATGGATTGATTATTTTTTATCGGGTTGTTTTCACCGTATATGTATGTTTGAAAATGTAAACCGGCTGTACCTGAACCGGATCAAAATAGTTGGATAGATTCAACGAGTTTAATATATCTAGAGGTCTTGCCTGGGTAAAAAAGTGAAGCCTTCATGTTGACCATAATTTTCTTTAGGTACTCTATGGCCGCCTTCCCACTAGGTCTCAGCAAACAGAAGAAAGAATCAGAAGTCGCTTTCTTATGGATTTTCGTAAATATTTTATTATTTGGTCAGAGATGATATAATTTTTATGCAGGGGGGTGCCAAACTATGACCAAAGGAGGATTCCATAACCCCTCCTGATCGTCTGTCTGTTTTTAGCGAATTTCCCCTATAGGGAAGAAGCTATTACCGTAGGTCTCATGGTAAGACTTAAGCCCGAGACCATGATAACTTTTCATTTTGAGGTCGCCAGATGCCAAAAACACCATTCGTTCAAATTGTTTTATATATATATATATATATATATATATATGTGTCCGTAAGCACGATAACTCTCGTAAAAAAGGTCTGATCTTAATGAAATTCGGTACAAATGTGTAAAGCACAATTTATTTGAACGAGTTTGAAAACCAGGCGAATCAGGCTATTCAAAGGGGGGTTTTTGGGGCGTTTTGTACCTCAAAAATGGATTTTTTGGGGTTTCCACATGTAATTTTTATTTAAATCAAATTTTAATTTTTACCATTTAATTCAGCATAAAAAAACAAACAATTTGGTATTTTGATCATTTCTCTACGTCAATTTTGGTTCCTGAGATATTGAAAGTGCTAAACACAGTACGTTGTCTAATGTTATTCTTATGGAGAAAAAGAAAAATTTTATATCTCGCTTATTTATGAACATAAACAGACAAAATTTGGTATATGGCATCATCTGGTTGGGGTTTATCGTTGTTTGCACAAAATACAAAAATTTCACGTATGGTTTCCGTAGCAGCAAACCTAGGTAATCGGTCCCCATGTTATTCTTATGGAGGATAATTAAAATGTTATATATCGCTTACTTATAAATGTATATGAATGAAACTTGGTTTGTGACTTTACTTAGATGAGTCCTAATGATATTTGCATAAAAATCTATTATTTTGTGTTCCTTGTTGCAGCAAACCTGCGTACTCATCCCCAATGTTATTCTTATGGAGAGTAATTAATATTTTAAATATCACTTGTTTGTGAATATATTTCTTATGAATCCTGTTAAGTGTTATTGTGTTATGTTATATATTCATTGGAAATTCGCTGAGTATGCAGGTTTGCTGCGACGGGGGTATTTTTAAATATATATATTTTTTTTTTTTAACAGCTCCCTGTGAGTGTTGTGTATGTTACTTTTCTGTGAGATCTGTAGTATTGTCTCTGCCTTTTTGTTGAACCTTGGGGGGGGGGTCTGAAAATTGGCAAAAACTAATGATGTAATTGATTAATGGCCTCTTATCATTTGTGTTATTATTATTTCTTTGTATGTTGTTTTTATCTGTAGTTTGCATGAAGAACATAGTCCAACTTGCAACCAGTTACCTTCAAACTACTTACCCACCAACTTGTCCAGCAAAATGGACCATCATTCTTCGAAGCACCCTGCAGCACTTGGGTAATTTTTTCCCTCTTTTTTACTGGAAAGGTTTAACCGTATGAGATTTAAACAATTATTCTGTTAAAAAATAGAACAAACCTAACTTAACCACTGCAGTGTGCTATACAAATTTTAGCCAGTAGTGCTCGTGTGTTCTCATGTGCGCGGGGCATGTGGTTTGGCCACATACGGACATATGTGTCAAGCAAATCGTTAAGAATAAGCATAACTTCTATTTTGTTAAGTGAATTCATCAAACTATTTAATTTTGTTAAATAATTTCTTTATTAGCATGATACGTGTTGTTACAACTAAACATGATAAATAAAATATGTCTTACAATACTATAAAAAATATTTACACTTATACTGTACTTACATATAACGGTAAAATATACACAAAAGATGGTACAAGGCGATCGATTTCAACCAGTTACACCGGTCATCATCAGGCCCAATCAGAGAATGACAGAAACAAGATGGCGAACAGCTTATATACTATTGGCTACCGGAAGTTCCGGAAACAAGTTGTGATAAGTACCACCAGAGTCAAAGTTGACCTGTTCATTGATCAATTTATCCCTATCCTTACATTTTTCCTTAAAAATAAACAATTCTTCCCATGCAATCATTGCATTTACTTTCTTACAAATATGGAGAATATTCAAATTGTCTTCAGTTGTTCCCAATGAGTGACCATTTTCCAGGAGGTGTTATGCGACATTCGATCTTTCCGTTTTTCGGTTCTTCCTTGCTGAAACATGATTCTTGTATCTTTTTACAAAATTAACAGTCTGACCAACATAAAAATCATCCCAATCATTTAATGATTTTATATACACCGGGCTTATCAAACTTATCACAATCCTCCATGTTCGGATGCAGAATTTTACTCATGGTAAGTACAGTATAAGTGTAAATATACTTTATAGTAGAGATGTGCGAGTACTCGAAATTTCGAGTTCGAGCCGAGTTCGGCTCTGAAACTAGAGGTTTTACTCAAACTCGAAGGTTTCGAGCGAGTTTACTCCCGCCGTTTACCCGCGCTACCACAGGTCGTCCGCGGCCGCGCGTCGTCTGTAAATTCAAATTGAGTGTCAACGTATTTGAGGTGTTAAGAGTTAGTTGTGATGTGAATTTTAGTGTTTTATTAATAAATAAGTAAGTTGTGGCTTATAAATTTGTGTTAGCCTACTCTTTATACCAAAAAGGAAGATTTACCAGGACCTTCAGATTGAGTTGTATGAACACTGCCTGTATAGTCATAGTCCACTTTTAGGTTAACCTAACTTTGTAAAAAAAAGTAAAATATTAAAAACAAATCAGTAACAAAATCTAATAGGTAAGCATAAGAAGTTTGTGCTTGTTTTTTGTTCCATAGTAATTGAAATTGAGTCAAAAGAGACTCAACAAAATTCCATCCATTAATTTTAGGCTCAACTATTGTCCTTTGGCATTGAGCTGATTTTAGAGACAAGTGATTTGTTTAGGCTTTGTTTAAGTTTCATTAATGGTTTTTAGTGAATTTCCTATGGAAAGTGAACTATTAGCATGACCCGGACGGTGAAACTTAAGCCCGGGACCACCATAGAAGTTCCTAATGTGACCCCCTGAACACGTTTTGGGGGTTCGTTCAAAATTTTATATATATAAATATGTATATATATATATATATATATAGACATATATATATATATATGTGTATGCACTCTAGCGGTCACATTTTTTGTCCGATTTACTTCAAATTTGGTAGGGACATTCCTTTTTGTAATCAGTTGGACAAGTTCGTTGGGCAAAACAATCGGAAAACTCTAACCCCCTTTTTTGGGGGTTTTAAATTTAGAAATTTGGGTTTTTGGGCCCAGAAAGGGTCAGAAAAGCCCCGGATGTAAAATTAACGAATGAAAAACGGTGGGAATTAGTGTAGCGAAACTTTTAAGCCCTCTCTCGTCATTCTAGCATATATATTTACCTAGTTATTAACGGAAATGTGTATTGACCAAACACAGTACGTTGTCTTATGGGGGTTTTACTTCAGAAAAGCCTGTTATTCATTTGTTGGTGTACTTTTATCATCCCCAACAACCTCACGCCTACTTTAAAGCCTGACTGGACCTTATCCTAACCTTATAATGCACAAAATTGTATTCCCATCATTGCAGGTAAATAGAACTAGGAGCATCAAAACAGCCAAAAAATCAATATTTTCAGATTTGAATAAAAATTGAAATAATTGTATGTTTTAAACTTATTTTGAGTTTTTATAGTTTTTTATGTGGAAATTCACTTCCCTCATGTCAGCGTGCTGCGTGCGAACTCGTTTTTAATTATTCTTAATATTTTGAAACTCTTAGACATGGCTTCAATTTTATCAATTGATTTGCCGGGCACTTTCAAACATAGTATCTTCATGTTTTTATTAACTGATTGTTCTTATTAGGACTATTAGTGTCAAAATTAATGTTAACATATGTTAGTAAATACATTTTGTGGGGTAAGTAAGTAGGCTAATGCTTTACCATGTAATAGGCCTTTTAAATATTAACATAAAGTTTATTTTAACTTTTAGGCCTAAATGTAATTTTATTTCCTCCATTCGTCGAAAGATGTAGCTTAGACCTAAACATAATATACAATAAAACGTAGGATAAATAAAAAATAGGAAATAAAATAAAAACCAAATTATTTTTTAATGAAACTGTTAATTAATACCATATAGGTTATAAAAACCTTAAAACCAAAATATTAAAAGTATTTGACCTTCATGGCAAAATGTTAGGCAATAACTTTGGTATGATTTATTTTCAGATAAATGTACTTATCTTTTTCCAATGAAGCAGGAATCCATTTATTTGACTTACTATTGTTATTTTCAGGGCATAGTGACTAGAAAAGTATATTTTAATAACAACATTTATAAATGGAACCCTATACACTGTTTTGATCCAATTTAACTCAACCTATGTGTTTTTTTATTTGTATACTCGACTCGAACTCGAGATTCAAATCTTTTTCCATTTACTCGACTCGAACTCGACTCGACTTAAAAAACCTGTACTCGCACATCTCTACTTTATAGTGTTGTAAGACATATTTGATCTATCCTGTTTAATTTTGTTAAGCCATTGTCAGTATAGAAAAGACTAAAGGCCTTCACCACTGGTTGTGGGGGAATGAAATGGAAATTTTAGATCAATAATTTTAATCCAGCCTAGTCAGTGTGCTTGTGCAGTTCTTTAGCTCTCGGGCCCCATCGACTTTTCCCGCCATTATTGTCCTGGGCGGGTGACATAGAATGCAATGTTGCCAAACCGTGCACTTAATATCTTGGGACTGACCACCTGACGGCTAGCAGAACAACATGTCACTGTGCAAGGTGTCTGCTTAGTGTAAATATAAACAATTGACTTCTGCTATGTTTACATACTGTCTGCTTTATTTATTTAATGCTTATAAAGCAACTGCATGAAATAATAATGAAGCTGACACAAAATGAAGGTTAATATTGACATGAAATTATTTGTATTCCAGTCATTCACGTTTAAAATCAATCTTTTAACATGGTTATGGGATTTATTTTAAGGAATTTATGTTTTAAAATGATTTTGAATTTACTTTGAAAATTATTGTTTTAATCAAAACAGTGGTTTACATACTGGCGACAAATTTAAATATTGAACATATATACAATTTAAAAATTAAAAGAACTCTACAACGTTTGGTATGAATTTAGTCTAAACAAATTTACAACTGCCAGTTGAAATTTGACGATTACAAAACAAATTATTGCAATTTTTGAATCTTACTGGTTTAAAGTAATATTAAAATAAAAATTTGTTATTAAGAATGCAAGTGTGATATGAGTGTTATGAGAATAAATAATGATTATAGGAGTTAGAAACTCGACACTTATAACTTCATTAAAAGGGCTTTAACAAATGTTCTGCATTGGCCTCTTCGGGGACAAGTTGTATAATGTAAGATAATGTAATCCTTACTTTACAAAAAGTCACCATGGTTAAAGTCCCCTCTGAAAATCAAAGCCAAAACAAAGGGACAAATATACTAGAAAACAGAATACATAAGTAGAATAGATAAACAAATATAATAGAAACAGAAAAATTTAGGTGGAATGTTCTGGTGTGTCAGTTAGGCTGTACTGGAACTGCTGCACAGTTGACAATTTTCCCTCACGGCACACTCGCTAAACTGATAATGAAATCGGTTTCCTCGTCCAAGTCTTCAATGAATGAAAACAACAAAACCGCAGAAATTTGTCTTCTTTTAAACTTACCTAAAACAGGCATGGCGACTATGAATGACCGTCAAAAGTCCCTATATAGGCTACTGAATCACTGGCACACTCCACACTTGAATATCGCAGTTTAGGAAAATGCTCTTGCCGCAAAACGCAGTTGCATTGAACATCCTGCGACATTCAAAAGTAATCAACCGAAATCGGCAGCGTTTTTCAATTGCCTATTTTTAAATGGCTACAGTAAACTATAGAAAATAATTCACTTAATAATCTTTGGTTAAATTATAAAACTCAACATCAATAACTAATAATGTAAGCTTACAAAAAATCAGGAAATTTGCACCTTAAAATTGTAAGTGTTTACTCCAATTCAAAATACAAACAAAACCTACACATGTGATTATGAAAACAAATAAACATATGTAACACTTGGACAATACTGGCAACATCGGAAGCACATCGTTGTCATTTAGTGTTATAGAGAGAGAGAGAGAGAGAAAGCAATGCAAGATAGAGGACAAAAGTTGCAACAGCGCGATCGTAGCCACCCGCCAGTTACACAATACGCCAGGACAATAGTTGGTGTCCCTCCCCTCTAAACTGGTAGTTTTCTATGATTGGCTTGTTATATTTAAGATTCATCTTACACCTCAGGGTCCCCACCCAACCGTGAAAACTATAAAACTTGCCGTTACTCCCAAAATTACGCGGTTCGGAAATAATTTTTACTAGCGATTTTTACCATAGATTGGGAATAAGCCGTGAATTTTGATATCAAACCTTGAAAAAATATCAAACTTGAAAAACAATAAGAAAATATCTTATCGGAAAATATCACAGTTGTTTTCAGATAGGGAAATGTACAACATAATTATTTAGTAAGTTGTTAAATCGTTGGTAATACGGTGAATACCACGTCCAACCTGCGTATTCCTGCCTACTTGCAGATTGCAGCTGTGCGGATGATTTAGGCCTGGTTCTGGTTTCCACGGTGCAAAGTAACTCGGGCGATGCGATAGTTGTTAAGTTGCTGGTGTTTTTTTCATTGTCAACTGACTGCTGACTGGCACTTGTGTAAGACCATTTATACGTCCTCTTTACTGAATGTCAGTTGCCTATTGTTTTGTATTAGTCTGTGTAAACAAGCGACAGTAGACAGCTACTGTAACTATACAACTGTCGCATCAGTAACTCGCGTATTCCGTTTACACGGTGTGTAGTCTGATTGCCAATTTGAGGATAATTACCCTTGTCAGTGATAGTTTGGAACTTCAAGGGTAAAAAGGAGTAATTTTATTAAAGCCTTTAAAAATATAACATTTATATTATACTCTGTTATATACTTATTATTATAATCATTTTTGTTTATTTATGATTAAATTACTAAATTTCTCTACTTTATTGAGCCTTCCGATTTTCGTTACTCTGACGAATACTCACCAACTCCATGACAGAAATTAAGCTTGAGTAAGGATTTCATGTAGAGTAATAGTCTCATGTTAAAAATGTGGAAGAGCCACGTGTGCCAGAGCGACAAGAACTCCGCTAAGTTGCAGTAATATCTGCAAGTTTTAACTTCAACCAGACAAGAAATAACAAAAATATAAAATGGGGATTATTGTCACCTGTCTCTGTCTACCTAATCCTAGCAGTTTATCGACTGAAAGATAGATAGTGTTAGCCATTTTATAATTGGTGTTTATGGCTGTAAACAAAATTTCATCAGCTGTTAGTCATTTATGGTATATACTGTGATATGTTAAGCAGCAAAAGAAGTTCTGATAAAAAAATCTGTTATATCTCGCATGAAAAAATTGAGACAAAAAACTGGCTGGCGTGTGCAACTTATATTTTCATTCTTTATTCTCAACTTTAACATTAATGATACATCAGTTACATCTATAGTCATAGTCGGCTCCCTCAAACCTATCAAATTTCAAGCACATTTCCTTTATTTCATTAGCACTCTTTACTCTAATACAGGAGTTTAGATTTCAGGAGTATTTGAGGGTAGTTTTGACGAGGATCGAGGGTAATTTGGGAAAAAGTTATTGGCAACACTGAGCGAAGTAGAAACCGCCAGCAACCGATAACCGATAATCCGATGACTCACGACGACAATAAAACAATTAGAGACTCTAAAAGAGTACTTATTTTTTTAAAGGTTTACTTTCATGGTATTTACTGTGACATCGTAATTGGAATGTGGGAAAGGTTTAACTAGTATTTGACCGCTGTGTCACGTCTGTGTTGTTGTTTTGCGACCGGTATAGGTTATGTTTTTAATATTTTGACTGTGAAATTGACAATTTAGACCTTAAATACCTTGAAAACCCTGTGAATTTGATTATTAAGTTTGAGTGGGAACCCCGTACACCTGCCATACACTTTTCAATGTTACTCAAAACATTGGCTGTTTTATTCTTATTTCCCCCACACCTCTCTTGTATGTCACAATGCACGACAAAACAAATTCCTTTCGACTGAGAAACCTTAGACATTATGTACTCAATTTTTTCATTCTCAGGCTTGCTAGCTGGCGAGCCTACTTGTGAAGGGACAGGTTCATAGATCCTCACACATCAACTAAAGCTTATTGTGTACCTACCCCTTGACCGTTAGTTGGATAAACCAATGTCCTTAGCCTTAATAAGGCCCAGATGTTGTTTTCCAATACTAGCATCTGATTGATCACCTGGTTTCTTACAACCCAACAGAGTCCTTCTCCTTGCTCCGAGTCTCTGGTCTCTCTCAGTCCAGTGTGATGATCTACATAGCAATTTCGTTGGACTGGTTACAAAGTCTGCACTCCTAGAGTTTGATTATAATTCAAAACAATTTTATAAAATATGAAATTTAAACATTAAATAAATGCTAGTTTGCTAGGGAGTTTTTTATTCCCACATTGGTTTTCATGAGCCCCTGAGAGTCCTTCAAAAGGCCAATCAACGCCAACAAATATCTTTCAGGAATCATCTAGTCCCTTAAAATGCACAACAGAGCTGTGTCCCCTCCTAAATTGTGTATCTTGCTTTATGAATATGACAACAGATAATGTAGAAAACTAAAAGTTTGCTTTCGAATTTAGAGCTATTTTGCTGTCAAGATGGCCATATCCCTACTTTTTACCAATAAAGTTTTCTCCGTAATCTATACTAATAAAGTAATAGTATTTATGTGTGTATGTTAGGGTTCGTATAGTTTAATTTTTCATTAATTTAATTTGAGAGTGGGAGGACCCACTCTCCTAGGTTTGTCAGCCACTTGGGTTTGTTTGCGCTTTCTGTTGAATGTGTTGGTATTTATTTAAATAAATAAATAAATATGGATTGAGGATCCATTGAGATTCAGGAGTCTGATGAACTGCTACAGTCTGGTGGGATCCATCCTCTAATATTATGCGTTGGTCGCCTGGTTTTCACAAGGACTTTTTTCCTGAAAGGACTTCGGGATCTGCAGTGGACTGTCAGTAAACAGCTTTCGACATTTCTCTGTAATAAACGATAATCCTCGTCTGTGAACCTGACGTCCAGATATGTCACAGGAACAATTGCCAACTTGCTGCATGTGGCTGATCCTTGGAAATGAGCCCATTGGCTGTTGATATCGCAGGAGCTGCTGAGTTCGTGGCCTGTCACAGAGGGACGTACCATCTCCTGGGTCGTTCGGTGCTGACCTGTAACTCTTCGCATGGGTGAGACACCCTGGTAAGATACATTCTTTTAGGGGTTTGGGGTACTATCTTACCTTTTTCTCTTGGGTCCCACTACTCCCTGGGAAGCCAGTCTCTCTCCGCCTCCTTCTGCTCCCTGATGAACCATCTCCACTCCTGGGGGAAGAGGTGCTGCCTGCTGTCTTTGTCACCTGAAAAATCAACAGGAGGTCCCTACAGATTAGCAGAGTCCGAGACCGGCACATTTGCCTCTACAGATGTCGGTGATGCGAGAGGTTCTCCTAAGTTTGCTTGGATTGACGTGTGCTGCTTCCAGCAGGTCATTGTCCCCATTTGGTTGTCTCGGGGGGGACTTTGTGGTGAGATAGCTCTGGGCAAACGCCTCTGCCCCTTTGATCTCCGTCCCCTCTTTGACTTTACAGAGTTCATGCATCAAAGCTCCCCAGAATCCATGGGCATATCGTTTTGAAAGGAGTGGGATTCACCACTGAAATGACTGGTGATACTATTTCTGTTTGTTGTCGTTTTGCCATTCTATGTTCCTGAAATCACGATTCAGTTAGCAGTGTGACAGCTATTCCGTGATCCATTTTTTACACCTGCCAATGTCTGACTCCGGACCCTTTCAGAGTTGAACTCCTCATTGTCCCCAGCGCAGTCCTGGAACTGCTGCTTTATCACAATATGTGTTAGGAGTGTAAGAATGTTATTCTTTTTGATTTACCCTCCCACTCAACTTTTACAAAGCGAGTGTGACAGTGGCTTGCCTCACTGGGCACCAGGGAATCCGAGGCTTTTATTGCGTTGGGTCCGGCTTGACTGTTGACCCCTTTAACACCCCAGTCTCCCACCCATAACCACCACCGCAATATTCTGCTCGATGTCAATCCATTTATTTTTCAATCCAAGCTATAAAACTTATATTTATATTCCACACTCACCATGTAAATAAGTGTTATTGATTAATTCATTAATTTCTTCATTGATTGCAGTATTCTTTAAAAATGTAATTTCCTTTATAATTTCACTTCTTTTCACATAGTTGAAAATCAGTTTTAATTTCTAAATTACCATAAATTATTTTTTTTTTGACTATTCAGCAATGATGTCTTCGCACATGTTGCTTTTCGTAGATTCTTTTCCATTGTTTTGTTTTATTTTTGTGTAACTTCCTACAGTAGTAGTAGATGATGGAGGAACATTTTTTGGTTGTATTTTTATATCATAATTGTTATATTCGTTTGAAAATAAAAATTACATTTAATTTTTTTAGCGAATTTCCCCTATAGGGAAGAAGCTATTACCGTAGTCCGCATGGTAGGATCTAGACCCGGGACCAGGATAACTTTTCGTTTTGAGGCCCCCAGATGCCAAAAACACCATTCATTCAAATTTATATGTATATATGTGTGTCCTTAGGCATGATAACTTTCGTAAAAATAGTCCAGTCTTGATGAAATTTGGTGTAAATGTGTTTTGGCAGCATCTAGTTTTATGAGTTCGAGAACCAGATAGGTCACTCTGGTTTGGGGGGGTTTTGTACCCCAAAAATGGGGTTTTTGAACTTTTTACATATAATTATTTTTAAATCCAAATTTTGGCTTACACCATTAAATTAAGCTTAGAAAAACAAACAATTTGGTATTTTGATCATCGCTCTACGTCAATTGGTTACCGAGATATTGAAAGCGCTAAACACAGGGCGTTGTCCAATGTTAATCTTATGGAGAGTAAGTAAAATGTTATATCTCGCTTATTAATGAACATATATTAATGAAACTTGGTATAGTTTGGTTGGTATGGCTTTATATGGTTTGGGTTTTACTGATATTTGTATATAAAACCCATCTTTTGTGGCCCCCATGTCAGCAAACCCGCGTGTTCAGCAGCTATAATGTTATTCTTATTTATAATAAGAAACATGTGATATCTTGCTTGTTTATGAATATAAATTGGTAAAACTTAGAGTGTTGCTTCATCTAGTGGAAATCTATTGGTATTTAAATAAAAACCCGATTTTTGTGGTCCTTGATGCAGCAAACCTGCATACTCAGTCCTAATGTTATTCTTATGGAGAATAAATAAAATATCATATCTCGCTTATTTATGAATATGCTTTGATTGGAAGTTGGCAGTGGCTTAACAACATAGTGAAGTACCATTTGAAATTTGCTGAGGATGCAGGTTTGCTGCAATTCATTTACAATTTCCTACTTGATTTCAGAGAATGTGAGGACTATAAACTCGATTTGCATGGCAGACACAAAGCGTTTAAGCTTCCGGATACCATGGGAGGGGTAAATATTCTACTTAAAATACTTAGTAATAGACTTTCTAGTAATGTAGTAGTAGTAGTATGGTAGAGTGTGAAGGGAAATATTCAAAATAGTAGGAAAACTCTAGAAAGGATTAATGTTTTGTTATTTTTAGGAAATATTTTGTTTTGACAGTTATAACCGAAAGAACATTCATTTGATATGTTAAAGTAAATTCTTAATAACTCACCAGGCCTTGTATAACTGTGTTACGGTTCAATTAAATTGGATCAATTTATCTTAAGTGTTGTAAGACGTCTTTTATTACATCCCGTAAGTAATAACAACAGGTAATATGCTAATAAAAAAGTTGTTAACTATTTTAGGCAAGCAGTTATTGCAGTTTATTTTCTTTAGTAGAGATACCCTGATTGCTTGCTAGAGATAAAATAAGAAGGCATGGTTTTTGACATTTAAAAAAAGATACTCAAAATGTTGAAAAAGTAATAAGGCTATATACGTGTGAGTTTTACTTAATACAATTTTGAAAGAGAATGGAAGGAAAATGGCTATCTCTTCTTCATCTCCGTGTAGGCAATCCTAAACTGTAATATGAAGAATGTCTGTGGAATTTTCCTAACCTCTCAGAACAGGGGTTTTTGTACCTCCAATTTGCAAAACCCATAAGAATAGGAAAAATTCAATGAGAAAATTCAATGAAATTCAATTTCGTTTTAAATTTTAAACATTGGACTAATTAATTTCCAATAAATGAGGTTAATACATCTAGAGCTCTCATCTGGGGTAAAACTGTGAAGCCTAAATGGTTTATCATATCAAATCCCCTTTACTTCATTTTAACATTTACATTTTAACTTAGAAAAATTAAAATTAGTAACAAATAAATTAATTTCGCAAACATTGATATAATACTCCAGTATACATTTTTTTTTTTATTGACATTCTGTAATGGCAGTAGATTTGATATGAAGGCTTTGGTTTTGATTTTATACATTTAAAATTTACAAAAAGGAATAGTGTAACATTTTATTATTTTATTTTTAGAAGACCAAAATATAGTTATGTAAATTATCAACCCCTAATAACTGAGAACTAACCCATTGGCGTAGACATACAAGCTGGTCTCGTTCCTTGTAATTTTATTAACCTGTGAACTGGAGTATAAAATTGGTGTTTTTAAATGGATTAATGGCGTATTTTAATTAAAATATTGTTTTATTTCAGTTTAGAGAGTCGCATTGGCACACACACAGTAGACATAAGGAAAAATTAGCAAAATCAGTGTTGACCATGTCTCAAAGAATTAACCGATCCCGTCAACTTCCAAGCAAGCCTGCCACCGTTTGTTTTACTTGGGCCCTCCCACCAACGTTGCCACAGACCGGTTAACTCATTGAGAGTTGCACAACTGGTCAGTTTTGGTCATGTGCGGGAATCGAACCCACGAACATCGTATCACCACCTGGCCAAGGTGTTTCCATGACGTAGCCAACTCAGCTAACACGATTAAAGGCCTGGCGGCGGTATTAAGGTTTTTCAGTCAGTCCGTGCCCCTAGCAGATAGAACCGAATAGAGTGCAGCACTAATCAATTCCCGTTATAGGCTACTGGAAATAGAATAAAATTACTACCTCAATGGGTTAAATGCCTGTGTATGATGGCTTGATGTAAAAGTCTGAGAATTCGAAACTAACCAGGATTTTTAGTGAAATTTTGTATTGTTTTGTTAATAGACTATAAATCATTCCTTGTCTAATTAGTTAGGTAGTTTGGGAAATTTCTGGAGACTCACTTTCAATTATTTGTCAATTTATTTATTCATTTAAATATACCTATCTCATTCTCATATTTTGCACTTTAAATTTATCAATAATATATTTTGTAAAATTTCTAGATTGTAAGAGACAAATTTGTCTGGTGTTTTTTTTATGACGAGGGTTTACCCATTTGATATATCTGATTACAGATAATTGGCGATGGTTCAACAAATTGAAATACAAATCAATTTCCAACGAGGAATGGGTTAGTACTTTAACCGTTGCACTAGGGGCTCTGTCACTCTTGCATGCTGTTCATAATTAGTGTATTGGTCAGTGATAAAGTTGATGTTAATGCCTCAGATCTTTTGGAAGAACTCGACTGTGAATTTCTCAGAAGATTACATATGAAGAGGTCAGGGGAATAAAGATGAGAGTCCATTTTTTTCACATATTGAGTTTGAGATGATTTCTTGTTCATTATAACATGTAGAATCTCAAAGTATATTTATCGTAAGCATAAAAGATGAGGGTGCTATGTTAATGCAGTTTAAAATTTAGTAGGTTTAGGGAAGAAAGATGAAGGTACCAGTGAATGTGGGAAAGACAGATGAGGGTCCACTTATGTTGGCTACCGTGTTTCCAGTGCTACCAGTGTTCTTTTCTGTGTTTACATCAGTTGTTGATTTGTATTTGTGAATGTTCAGTGATGACTCTTTTGAGTAAGACTTTTTAAAGTTTAATTTATTTAGGTAATATTAAGAAGTTAAAATGTCTGAAGAAGATGAAACTTTGTGTGCTCTTCATTTGAAGTCTTCAAAGAAACGTAAGTCATTTGGAAGAATGACAGATGTTTTGTTAAGAAATTGAGGTTAAGTAGCCATGAAACTGGCGAAGACTCCCATTGCAAAAAACTGAAATGTTTTGAAAGTGTTACGCCTGAAATGAGGAAAGTTATAATATCTGATTTTAACAATATTAAGACCTATGATGAACAGTCAGTGTACCTTTGTGGACTGTAAGCAAGTTGCCCGTCACCGCCCCAGAAAATCAGAAGATGAGGCTGATTTACATTCACACTCATATAACTACAAGGCAAGAGCTATGAGAAATAATAATCTTTGTGAAATACCGGTCTGTTACAAGGCTTTTCTATCACTCCATGGAATTACTGCTAAAAGGGTACAAACCTTGCAAGAAGGCCTTAAAAGTACTGGAAAAGCCCGTGTTGACAATCGGGGAAAGCACGAGAATAGGCCTAATAGAATTTGTGAGGAAGTTACTGATTCCATTATTGAGCACATCAAATCATTCCGAACACGGAGATCACATTACAGTCTGTCTCAATCTAAAAAGCAATACTTACCTGAAGGATTAAATGTTAAAAAAATGTATAATATGTTCAAGACAATGTTTCCAGAACATAAAGTTTCCTACGAAAAGTACAGAGAAATATTTATATCAAAATTCAACATTTCCTTCAGGTATCCCCGAAGTGACACCTGCAGCTTTTGTGATGAGATTACGGTACAAATTGATGCACTAAACAATAAAATCAATAAAACTAATCCACATTTGGAAATGTACAAGCAGTTAAATGAAGAACTGAAATCATTGCAAACGAAGAAGGAGTTACATTTACGCAAGGCGAAAATGTTTTATGACAAGAAAAGAACTGCTAGACTAGAAGCACAAAATAATCCACAAAAAGAAGCAATTGCAATGAACTTTGAAAAAACCTCCCAGTTCCAAACATTGAAACGAACGATGTTTATAACCGTCGACAGTTATCATTCTACATGTTCAACGTACACACTCTCTACCTCAGAAGCAATTTTTTATTCTTATCCAGAGGTATGCGGGAGAAAAGGATCAGATGATGTTTCATCAGTACTCTTTGATTTTATTTTTAACCATTTATACTCTCAGGTAAAAGAGCTGACCATTTTTTGTGACTCCTGTGGTGGTCAAAATAAGAACTACACAGTTTTCCGTTGATCCATTACATTGTTCATTTCACAAGAAGACTCAAATCTATTAAACTTGTTTTTCCTGTTCGGGGACATTCTTACCTCGAGTGCGACAAAAACATGGGTTTAATAAACTAAAATACTCGAGTCGAGCTGCCATGTGAATGGAACACTGATGTAGAAAATGCTAGATCGAAACCTTCACTGTTTAAGGTAGTTTTGTGTGAAGACCAAACGATTTTTAAAGCTTGGACTGAATTCCTTCCTGACATTTATTTAAAAAAATGTCCCTTTAAAAGGCGACCAGTAAGAGAACTGTCTGTAGTTGAACATCATCCCCGTATGATTCTTCACCGATCATCTTTTAGTGGACCACAAACTGAAAGTGTAGTGATCAAAGCAAAGCGGAAGAAACTGACTTTAGAAGAGGGTTGTTTTCGACTACCATCAATGTTGTACCATGAAAAATTGCCACTGTCTGAAGCTAAATTTCAAGATTTGCAGCATCTCAAGAAATTTTGTCATGAAGAAGCATAACAGTATTTCAATACCCTTCCACATTCAGGATAGTGGTTTTATGAACTACAAAAACACTGGTATTCAATAAGTATGTAGGCCTATCATATATAAATTTAGGCATATATTTTTATTTTTAAACTATAAAACCTTACTTCATGATACATTAACTTCAATAAATTTTGGCAAATTTTTTCGGTGATTTCATGTAATCTTTTGGACTTACCGTACTTACTATAGTGTTTTAAGAGCAAAAAGACTGTCATTCAGAACATTTATATTATAAGCAAGATACATGATTTTATTGTTCAAACTAAAAAATCTTTCTTCGTAATAAATAAAATACATTTATTAATGTATTTTAGTAATTCTATGGACTCTCATCTTTTTTCACCGGTCAGACCCTCTTCCTTTTTTGCTGAAAATATTTGTAAAAAAGAATACAAATATAAATTTTATTAATAAATAAAATTATAACAAAATCTCCTTGTAGGTGTGCAATTTAAGCTGAATGTGTTTTACAACATAACTACTAAAAGGTCATTAATTGTTTGTTCAGCCTTTTGGTATGAGTACTGCAAGTTTATATTTCCGTTTTCTCTGAATGTCGCCTCTTGGACATTCATCTTTTTCCCCTGGCCTCTTCATATGAAATTTAATGAGGTGAAGACTACTGGGTTTAACTTGTTTTTACATAAATTATTATTGTGTATGTAGTGCATGTAAACTGTCTAAAACACATACTTTTGTAACCAAGTAAGAACGTGCAATGGTACTGGGAATTCTGACACAGTCTGTTGGTAATGGTTTTTAGTTATTTTTATTCAAAGTCAGGAAACCTATTAGTCACGCTCCCATTGCAGGCGCGGTTGAGCAGCACAGTTAATACAAGCAAGAACGTCATGCACTACTTCACCTCCTGATTGTTTTATTTAAATTTGATACAACTTTTCCTGTAGTAATAATTAATAACCATGGGTTAGTATGATGTGTTTTGTTCAGCCGAGGCCAGGTGGTAGTGTCAAAACTAAAGGAATCGAGTATAGGATAATAGTTGAAAAGAAAGTTTTAATATTCAGTCATAAATAGTTAAAACCCAACTTTATTCTACAATTTTTGAAAATGTGTTGTTGAATATTTAATTATTTTTAAAGCCATTTTCCTTGATTTTTCAGTGTATCTGTAGATTGTTTTAAATGTTTTTATTTCTTGTATTTTTGTGAAGTTGGCGTCACTCTTACATGCTGTTCATAATTAGTGTATTGGTTAGTGATAAAGTTGGTGTTAACGCCTCAGATCTTTTGGAAGAACTCGACTGTAAATTTCTCAGAATATTACATATGCAATTTAATGAGGTGGAGACTGCTGGGTTTAACTTGTTTTTACATAAATTAATGTTTTAATTTATGTTTTGTTTAGGAACTAGCCTGCCTCTCTCTGCCCCATGTGAATCATGGAATTCCACCTCCTACTGGATTTGTAATTCGTTTTGTGTAAATTTGCATTTATTTTTGATTTCTATGATATTATATTTTCTTTTTTCAAATAGCAGAAATTTTAACGTAATTCAAACCTAAACTATTTTTGTTGGTCTATTCAACTAGCAAGACCAACAAGACTGCAAGACTAGCAAGACTGTATATGGATAGTTACTTTGAAATTTTTGGTGGAAATAAATACCTAAATGTTATTTTATTATTTTAGCTTCAGTTGACAATTAATGTTACCATTTATGTGGCTTGGGTAAGCACTGATAAGGCTGATAAAATAAGCACTGATCAAGGAGAAGCGCTTTGACACTATTCAACGTATACATTCCTGTGTCATAATCATAATGAATAAAGATTACTATATGTGAATCTGTCTTAGTAGGTTTATTTTACCTGTATATAGCTGATGTTCAAAGTTTCTAATACAATTATTTTCTCTATATTGCTCGTTATCATATGGACTCTTCTTAAAATAATGCCTAATAATCGATTTATTTACGTTTAAAATAAAATCTCTTCTAATTATTTTATATTTTAAGGGATTTTTATCATCAAACTCACAGTTACCTCACAGTTTATTCCCTTCTATTGGAACCGGTTTCGATTAATTTACGAATTATCTTCAGCGATTTCTTGTTGTTGACATTAAATACACTACTTTATAGCACACATCTTAATACAATTTATATCTTAAACTACAATATTCCTCAAATGGAACATTGTTTCAACTCAAGCATTGTTATTTTTTATTTGCCGTTTAGCTCCGATTTTGTTATAATTTTTGTTGATTTATATTTAAAAACTGTGTATTTTTTAATAATTTTCACCTTGTTTATTTACATCAATTGGTTTAATTTGATTGTAGAATGACGTTATTCTTTAGCAGTTTTTTAGAAAATGTATCTGTCTTTATTTCAAACTATAAGTTTTCATTTTAGCGAATTTCCCCTATAGGGAAGAAGCTACAGTATTACCGTAGGTCTCATGGTAAGACTTAAGCCAGAGACCACGATAACTTTTTGTTTTGAGGTCACCAGATGCCAAAAACACTATTCATTCAAATTTATATTTATATATATTTCTCTCTCTCTCTCTCTATATATATATATATATATATGTATGTGTCCGTGAATGTGATAACTTGAGTAAAAAACTCAAGATTTCGATGAAATTTGGCTCAAATGTGTAAAATGGCATTCATGATTTTAAGTTTGAAAACCAGAAAAATCGGACCATGGGAAGGGGGGTGGTTTATGGAGGTTTTAAATTTTCCAAAAATCAGTTTTTTGCATTTTTCACCCTACAATTTTTAAAAAACTTAATTTTGGTTTTGACCATGAGCTTAAAAAAACAAATAATGTCGTATTTTGAATTATTAACCTAGGTTAAGTGGTTGTGGAGAAAAGTCAAAAAACGTGTCCATACAATTTTCCATGTTAATTATGGGAAAAAGGTTTTTAGTTTCCATAGATAATTTTATTTAAACCTTTACAATTGTTTTTACCAATAATTTCAGCTCTACAAAAAAATCATTTTGGTGTTTTAATTGTTCTACGTCCAAGCGTTGCAGAAATATTCAAAGTGTTAAACGCAGTACATTGTCCAGTGTTATCCTTATGAGGAGAATAAATACAATTTTATATCTCGATTATTTATGAATGTATATTGATGAAACTTGGTATGTGGCTTCAACTAGTTGTGGTATATTGATATTTGCACAAAAAAGTTTGTTGTTGATTGCACCTGTAGCAGCAAACCTGCACACTCGGCCCCCATGTTATTTATACAGAGAATAAATAAAGTGTTATATATCCCTGGATTATGAATGTAAATAAAGCTTCACCTGTTTGAGTTATATTGATATTGAATTGCATAAAAACACGATTTGTTACCTTATTCCTTGTTGTGGCAAACCAATGTACTCAGCCCTAATGTTATTCTTTGGAGAAATAAAAAGCTATATATCACTTATTTATTTTTGTATTTTTATTAAACTTAGTGGCTTTATGTGGTAGTGAGAAACCCATAAATGGAAATTCGCTGAGTACATAGGTTTGCTGTGACAGGAGTATTTTAAATATAAAATGTTTATTCATTATATTTAAGAAATAAAATTATTTATTTATGGTTGGTTTTCCTTTATTTCAGTTAATTTTTAAATGTAAATACTTGATCAAGGTTCTGGGCCAGTACTGGTTAATACTTGGCCAGGTCTGGTTGATACTCGGCCAAGTTGGCCAGTTCTTTCCAATTTTGGAAGTGCCCAGAATGTTGGCCATAGAAATATTTGGATGCCCCAGACAATTTTCCACAAGGTGTCTGCAAATTGCTTCGAGCCGCCTGTCAGCTATCACGTGACTTTAATTACCTTCTTCTCCATCTTTTACCCAATGAGGGAATGATTGCGTAAGAATAAAACAGAAAAACAAAACTCACAAAAACAAACATACTTGCGGGTTTCTTTCCAGTTAAGAAAAAAAGAGGATGGACTGACTAAAGGTCACGCAAATCATCATCCATGAATTCCCTGAGTGAGTAGAAGGCTCCGCCCGTCAAGAAGTTTGACAAGCGAGTCTTCAATTTGTGAATGGGGGTAGTCCGCGCTCAAGCGAGATATTACAGCCCTTGACTCTGAAACGGCGTCGCTCTCTGACGCCTGCCACTTAACTCTCTGAAACTTGAAACTGCGTACCAAATTAAGTCATCATAGTGCACAAAGGTTTAAGTTGATACTTTTTAGTGGTTAAAAAGTTATGTTAAATTATGTAAAAAAAAACACATACAAACAGATAGACGGAAAACTATACGTTTTAGAACATATGTTCATAAGAACTTTTGGCGAATTTCCCCTATAGGGAAGAAGATATTACGGTAGGTGGTATGGTAAGACTTAAGCCTGAGACCATGATAACTTTTTGTTTTAAGGTCCCCAGATTCCAAAAACACTATTCGTTCAAATTTATATATATGTGTCCATTACCACAATAACTTTTGAAAGAAATGCCCGATTTTTATGAAATTTGGCAAAAATGTGTAGAGTAACATTTATGACTTTAAGTTCGAAAACCAGATCGATCGGACTATGGGAAGGGGGTTTTATGGGGGTTTTAAATTTTCCAAAAATCAGTTTTTTGAATTTTTTCCTCTAAACTTTTAAAAACACTAAATTTTGGTTATAGCCATTTTATAGAGCTTAAAAAAATGTTGGTATTTTGTATCATTAACCTAGGTTAATTGGTTGTAGAGAAAAAGTCAAAAAAGTGTCTGTAATTTCCCATGTTAATCTTATGGGAAAAAGTTTTTTGGATTTTCTTCAGATAATTTTACTAAAAACTTCAAATTTCTTTTTACCAATCGGTTTAGCTCTAAAAAACAATCATTTTGGCGTTTTAACTGTTGTTCTATGTCCAACCGTTGCAGAGAGATTCAAAATTCTAAACACAGTACGTTTATAATTGCAAAAATACACATTATTATCGTCCTCGTTGGAGCAAACCTACGTACTCAGCCCTAATGTTATTCTTATAGAGAATAAATAAAATTCTATAAATCACTTATTTTTGAATTTATTTTTGTGAAACTTGGTAAGTGGCTCCAAGTAGTAGCGAGGCACATAGAGCGAGCAACATTTGAGTTTTCTTAGATTTTAGGTTTTCGACAAGTTCAAAAATGCCTAATCTCAAAGTATAAGCAATATCTATGGCTGAACAATTACAGTTTGCAGACAAATAATAAGACATTTCTCGGATAAAAGTATAGGATAAAAAAGTTTATTTTTATGGCTTTAAATTTCACTTCAAGTGATAAGTATATTTTTGCATTAACAACGAAGCTGCAGGTCCCAGCGCCCTACGACCACAGTGCGGCAGCCGGGGCGGCGGGCTCACTTGTGGCGCAGATTGTACCTTGGAATTGTGAAATCTCAGAGTTATGATATTCTAGATATTTAATTGATTTTTCGAGACATCAGAGTTTTGAAACCTCGGAATTGTGATAAATGCAATATTATATTAAACTAAACCTACCTCAGGATTATGAAACCTCGGAGTTATGATAAATTTAATATTTAGTTGATTTATACAGACCTCGGAGTTGTGATATTTTGAATACTTAACTTTTTTTGTGAATCCTCGGAGTTTTGAAACCTCGGAATTGTGATAAAGTGCAATATTATATTAAAGTAAACATACCTCGGAATTGTTAAACCTCGGAGTTATGATAAATTTAATATTTAGCTGATTTTTACAGACCTCGGAATTATGAAACCTCGGAGTTTTGAGACGCTCCCACAAAAAGTTCCATATTATATGGGAATAAAATCATTTAGTATAATACCAGACAATTTTAAAACAAAACGTAACTTTTCAAGTTTTGTCTCTTCTCTCACTAATATTCTTGGAGTAGCATATCTGTATAAAATTGAAGATTTTAATCACATTAAGTCCACTGGAACTAATCAATTATGAATAAATTATAATTATAACTATGTGTGAAGCAGCTATGATGTGAAGATTGTCAAGAATTATTTGGTTATTTTGTTAATAAGTTGAGTTATGAGTTGTTATATTTATTGAGTGACGTGTCAAATATTACAGGAGCTGCGTTCCAACCTATTGTAATTTATTTGACAAATAAATTATTGATTGATTGATTATAAGTGAATTTTTTATTAATTAGCAGTAATTCTCGAGTTTTTTTTAATTATGAGTTTTTAAATTTTTATTCTTAGCCTAGGTAAGACTTAATAAAGACAATTTATTTTCTATTTAAATCAATTTCGTATACTTGCTCATTGCAAGCTGCTTACACAAAGATAACTTTACAATTTGAATTGACTCATTATATAAATTATTTCTAGCGAATTTCCCCAATCGGGAAGAAACTACTATAGTTGGCATGGTAAGGACTGGGCCTGGGACCTAGATGGTCCCAGGACTACCTTAAAACCGAGTACCTTATACCAGTTTTGAGATTGACAATTGGTACAGCAAATGAAGTTGTCATTAATATGGTAAGTCTTTTGGCTGTCCATTACGACAAATTTCCCTTTCACCTTTGGTCCCTCCATTTGCAGCGGTTAGGGACAGAATCTCCGGGTTTGGTCCCCACCTGCCAACCTGAGAATGAATGGTCTCTGGCTGTTGTACATGGATACCCTGTCAGTTGAGTTGACCAGTTGGAGGGCAGAATGTGGGTCCCCTGTTTGAGAGCCTCATCCCAGCTGTCACAGGGGCACGGGAGTTGGCCCTCTGAAGGGTTGATTTGGCTGCCGCCCCCCATCCCACCTGTTCCTTTCCTGCTATATCCTATCTTTCCGGAACCTGCGCAATATTCCCGCTTGTGGAAGATGTGACTAGCAGCTATGCTGGGGTTTCCTAATCCGCAACAATGATGATGATGGGACCTAGATGCAAAAAATACCATTTGTTCAACAGTATGTATATATATCAAATAAATCAATTTTTTTTATTGTCACAATACATTTACAAATTAGCATTACCAAACAAAAAACTGGTGACATTGTCAAAACAATAATAATTTATCATAATAACTACTTATAATTGGTACTTACACCAATAAAATCAGACAAACCGTAAGCTTACAAATAAACCCCTACTAAACTATGTACAATTTTTAAAATTAGGATCAGATAAATTGTGAGGGACTTACTGTGAAAACATGAAAATAGCTAGTTGAAAATTGCCGCTAGAAGTTTGGAAATTAATCAGTCATTATGCCTTTAAAATTAAATTATTTTTACTGTCTTGATAAAGTTCAAAAATGAAATATTTGTCACAGACCTTGGTTGATGTGATTTTGTAGTTTGGGGTACCCCACCTGAGCAGATCCCGTAGCGGCGTCGATGTCTAGTCCATGTCCATATTGTATTGTTAAAACTTGCACTGCACTTGAAACATTGTCCATGAGCGCGATCGAAAATAGTTCAAAGCAATAAACTTCTTCTCATAAAAAAAACCGAACAAAAATGCTTTCTTTAGCTTTAGCTATTTACAATGACTGATTAATAAAGGGTTGAAAGTATAGGTACTATTAAGTTGCGGGTAGCAAAATGCTAAGATGCGGAGCGGTAAGCGGGTGAAGGTTTGCCGGTGGCATTCGGCAGTGGACTGTGTCGTTTGCATGGACAACAAGCTTAGAGTACAAAGGCCGCATACCTTCCTTATCGCAAGAAGTGACTATAGAAGAAATATAACTTGGGCTGTGGATTATTATTTGAAATTGAAGTATTGAAAAATGGAAATATTGGGAAAATAAATGGTAAAATAAGAAATATATCCAACATATCGCCCCCCTTGAACCAACCTGGTTCAACAGAAAAAATATAAGAAGTGAGAATGGAAAAAGAAAACGATTTGAAAGGGGGTGGAAGTGGACTTAATTGGTAGGAAGCAGGGAAACTTTGACGGCAGGTCGACTGAAGTTCCCCGTGGCGGTGCGTAGATGGACTACTCGTACCACTCCATCAGCTCCTGGAGACACTGCGGTGATTCTTCCTAGTTTCCATTGCAAGGGAGGAGTGTTAGGCTCATGCAAAACAACAAGGTCGCCAATCTTGAGGTTCTCCTTTTTTGTTGTCCACTTCGAACGATGCTGCAGGGTATGAAGGTATTCTTGTGACCATCGGGTCCAAATGTGTTGAGAGAATGCCTGGACTAACTGCCATCTTCTCAAGCGGTTGCAAGAAGTTTCATCAAATTGAGGTTCAACAATGGATTTCAGAGGTCCACCAGTTAAAAAATGCCCTGGAGTAAGAGGCTCTAAATCATTTGGATCTCCAGTTAGAGGTGTAAGCGGTCTCGAATTTAATATTGCTTCGACTCGTGATACGAGTGTGATGAATTCTTCATAAGTCAGGATTTGCCCACCTACTACTCGATGAAGGTGGTGTTTAGCACTCCTAACCGCTCGTTCCCACAAACCACCTTGATGAGGCGCATGCGGGGGCAGAAACTTGTACGAGATGTTGTTCTCTTCGGCAAAGCGATGAGTTGTAGGATTACGAAGCAGGTTTTCAAAACATCTACGGAGTGTAGCAGCTGCTCCGATAAAGTTGGTTCCACAGTCGCTGTGAATTTCCTTGACTGAGCCACGTCTTGAAATAAAACGAGTTAGTGCTGCTATATAAGCTTCTGAAGTCAAATCTGATACAACTTCCAAATGTACCGCCTTAGTCGAAAAGCAGACGAATAGACAGAGATAAACTTTAATAGGCTGAAGCCTTTTTAGGACATACAATTTCACAGTGAATGGTCCAGCATAGTCAACTCCGGAAACATTGAAAGGACGTGACGCTACAATTCTTGGAGAAGGTAGATCTCCCATCAGCGGTGTGCTGAGCTTAGGTTTTATCCTAAAACATCTGAGACATTTGAAAATCCTGGAACGAATAATGCTACGAGCAGAAAGTATCCAATATTTTTCTCGAAGTGCAGATTGGAGATGTGTTTGTCCAGCATGAAGGTAAATGCGATGATAATAATCAATTATCAGATGTACAACGAAATGATCTTTTGGTAAGATTATTTGATGCTTAGCACTGAATGACAAGTCAGAATTTCTAAGTCGTCCTCCGACTCTTAATAAACCTACATCATCCAAAAACGGTGCCAAGCGTTGAAGGCGAGAAGAACATTCCCTCTTCTTTGACAGAGATTTAATATCTTCAGAAAAACTCTCTCTTTGAACAAGCCAGCAAATACGTTTGTTCGATTGTTCTAGCTCTTCAATGGTTAAGGGATGAGTAACTTTTTGCTTAGATTTCAAGCAAGAAATGAAGCGTAGGACATAGCTCATAACATGTAAAAGTGTAGTCCATGAAGAAAATTTATTGATCAAATTCAGACCTTGATCTTCAGTTGTGATGAGATTGAGAGTTGCGGGTCTAAGTTCAGGAAGTTCCTTTTCGGAGAAGAAATCACCCGAGGATTGAGGCCATGAAGCAAACGAACTCTTTAGCCAGGTGGGTCCAGACCACCAAAGTTCATTATGAGTGAGATGAGATGGGGTTAATCCCCTTGAGGCAACATCAGCCGGGTTGTCATGAGTGGATACATGTTTCCAAATGCAAGAAGGGGTCAATTCTTGGATTTGTGCTACACGATTTGCAACATATAGTTTTAAGCGATAAGAAGGGGTGTGAATCCAAGACAATGCAACAGTAGAATCACTCCAAGCGGTGACAGAATCAATCTTGTAGCGGTCAGAGAGCTGATCTATGCAATAGTGTAACAATTTGGCCAAAATATGTGTTCCGCACAGTTCAAGACGTGGTATTGTAATACGTTTTAGGGGGGCCACACGTGACTTGGCAATTAATAGGTTGACTGCTATATTGCCCTGAGCATTTTCGGTGCGTAAATAAACACAACCAGCAAATCCCAGTTCACTTGCATCCGAAAACCCATGCAGCTGAATGTTAACAGCATCACCTAGTGATATGTATCTACTGATCTTCAAACTTTCGATTTCAGGAAGTTCGTTGACAAACGTTGTCCATTTATCGATAATATCACTAGGTAGAGAAGAGTCCCAATCTACGCCTAGTGACCATATGTGCTGCATGAGCGCCTTAGCCCAAAAGATTATAGGAGCAAGCATGCCTGTCACATCATAAATCTTTGCAATGGCGGACAAAATTGCTCTCTTGGTAAAAACCATGGGGGGTTCAGAAATCACATATGAAAATGTATCGGATTGTGGATTCCACTTGAGACCAAGAATACTGACATTAGGCTGGTCAGTTGATATGCAGTGTTGAGGGGGTAAAGTTTCCAGAACTCGACTGTTGTTAGATGCCCATTTGCGTAGTTCGAAACCTCCTTTTTGTAGAAGGTTTATTACATCTTGCTGTAGTTTTACAGCTTCTTCAACTGTGTCACTACCAAGTAATGCATCGTCTACATAGACCTGTTGTTTAAGTGCATGAGCAGCAAGTGGATGATTATTTCCTTCATCATGAATTAATTGTTGTATTACTCGATTTGCCAAAAATGGTGATGAGGTCAAACCATACGTCACAGTTGTCAACTGATAAACTCTAAGGGGATGTGACATTTCTTCTCTCCAATATATAAGTTGAAAACGTTGGTCTTCTTCATGCATAGAGATCATACGAAACATCTGTTTGATATCACAAGCAAAGGCGATCTTATGTTGACGAAAACGTAGAATTATGTCAGTTATCTCATTGTGTAACTTAGGACCTTGGTGCTGAAGACTATTCAGGGTTATACCTGTTGAAGTGTGAGCGGATCCATTAAATACAACACGTATCTTTCCATCCTTAAGCACACCGTGGTGCGGCAATAGACAGTGAGGTTTATCATTTATGTCACTTAAATTAGAAAGCTTCAAATGACCAGAGGTTTCATAGTCCTTCATAAATTCAGTGTACTTCTCTTTGAAATCAGGTTGCAATTGAAATTTGCGTTCAAGCGATTTAAATATTTGTAGAGCAGTTTTGGAAGAATCTCCTAGCTTTAGTGGATCATCTTTGAATGGTATACGACAGACATATCTTCCCGTCTCATCACGAGAGTGAGTTTTCAAAAAATGATCTTCACATTCCTTCTCTTCTGGGGAAAGTTTGGAGCAAGTGGGTGGTTCCTCAAGAGACCAAAATCGCTGAAGCGTATCATGAAGACTGAGATCATTGATAGACAGCAAAATAGTTAATCCACTGAATGTTTGACAACCTTGCAAAATAGGCGCATTTCCAAGAACAACATATCCAAAAATTGTGTTGATAGTGTATGGCATACTATCACCAAGACAGGTGGCGGGTCCAAGAATAGTCTGGGGAAACAGATCTGCACCTATGAGCAAATCAATTGGTCCAGGAGTGTCAAAAGTTAAATCTGCGAGAGCATATTCTCTAAGTCGTGCCTTTACATCTGGAGATATCTTAACACTTGGCATGACATTTGAAATTCTATCAAGTATTAGAACAGGATGTGCATTAGCAAGAGTTTTTCCGCTAAGCGAAGAAATATTTACAAATGACATTCCCTTAGGCTTCACTCGAGCTGAGGAAATACCTTTAATCTCAGGAATGCCAAGAGAAGAACGCTGAGTGCGAATCACATTGGCACAGTGCTCAGATATTATGCTCGACTGTGATGCACTATCAAGCACAGCTCGGACAACAATATTATTTCCATTTGTAGTGGAAATATTTACTAATGCAGTGGCAAGAAGTACAGTACAATTCCGGCTGGAAGCACTAGTAGTGCCTACGTGAGCAGTGAGAATATTTGGTTCAGCACTTTGCGGTGATACAGACTTATTTTGGGGATGGGAATCGACTGCCGACCTAATAGGCGAAGGCGTAAAAACTTGTGAAGGGACAGGCTTTTCCGTTTTATTGAAATGAAGTAGCGTATGGTGTCGTTTCCTGCAAACTCGACACGAGTTCAATGACTTGCATGAGCCTAGGGAATGTCGGCCAAAACAATTAACACATAGGCTATTGCTCTTTATGAAGTTAAATCTGTTTTGTGGTGATAGGGCACTGAAAACTTCACATCGATAAATGACATGCGTTGCTGCATTACAGTAAATACAAGTAGCGGTTTGTTCATTGTCAGAGGAAAACATTACAGCTTTGGTTGGTTTCGGACTAGCGGTCGATTTGCCTTGATAAGACGAGTTCTTAAAACTACCATAGTTTTTTGGCGGTGGCGAAAAATTCGCATATGAATTAGAGCCTAAATTGGCGGCCTCTCTACACAAACACTCATTTTCTAGAAAATTAATTATTTCAACAACAGTAGGAACTTGCTTTGAGTCGTTGCGTTTTTGTTCAAACTCTGAACGCATGCTGGAATCAAGTTTTCTCAAAATGTGAGTACTTAAGATCAGGTTATCACCAGATATATCATGGTCAAGTGCTTTAAGAGCTTGTTGATTTCCATTAAAAGCAGAAATAAAATTTCTAAGCTGCTTAACACCAGGTTTGTTCAGCTGTGGTAGGTCTAGGATGTTACCTGTATGCAAAGTAATCAAAAGCCTTGTATTGTGGTACCTCTTGAGCAGGGTTTGCCAAGCAATAACATAATTAGCACTATTTAGAGGGAAAGACTTGACTAGATTCAAAGGTTCATCTGAAAGAGCGCTTAGCAGATATGAAAATTTCTCAACATTAGAAATTGATTTGTTGTTGTGTACAGTGCTTTCAAATATGCCGTGAAATGATACCCATTGCTCGGGATTACCTGAGAATGTTGGCAATTTTATCTGTGGCAATTTTACAGTTGGAGTAACTACAGGAGTGGGGAACACTCCCTCAGAACTGGAATCATTTAAATCTTCAGACTTGACTATTGGTATAAGCGCACTGCAATTGGATTGAATTTCAACAAAGAAATCAGAAATCGTTTCTTGGTATTTGGCAACTTTGTCATCTTCGATATCTTCAGGCGAAGGGGAGTTATGAAATAGCTTATTTACTAATTTCTCAAATTCATTATGCTTATGTATTGCAGTTTGAGACAAAAGTTTAAGTTTAGCAATCTGCTGGTCATTTAAGGCAGTAATTACATGAGCTTCTTTGAGAGCAATGACCTGTTTATTCAAGGTCTCAAACCTAGATTGAATAAGTTCACACTGTTTTATGAAAGCAGTAAACCTCATTTTGACCAAGTATTTTCAAAGAACAAGAGCTCAACATAACACAAGTCAACATTTATTGTAAGACAAAAAATATTATCATAGGCTTGATCAAATTATGCTATTAGTCATAGGCCTAGAATATGCATAGGATTTGGTAGCACAAAGTACAATACTCATTGTAGGCCTAATATTTCTCAATAGCCTACTCTAAAGGTGGCAAAATAGGTAGTTAAAGCAATAGCAACTTGCTTTAGAAATAAAATAATAGGTTTAATATTTTAACTATAAACCATTTATATCCAAATTGTCAAAGTCTTAAGACAGGTTGAGAATATTTGTAAGTTCTAATTCAATATAACATACTTGCCTCAAAAATCCATTATCAGGATATATTTCAATAACAAACGTCCAGTGCAAATAATATGAAAATAATCAATTATTTATGAACAGTATTGATTATCTTAATCATTCAATAGAAATAAATCAAAGTCATTCTTCAAGCGGTTTTGAGGTTATTATATTGTCACTCAAATGTAAACAAACATTTTGACAGCTGGTAAAATGACAGACGATGAGGCAGTGGCGTCTTGATATTCGTCGCCGTAGACGCTTCTCGTAGAAGGCTGTGGCTGTGACGTTGCGGATTGGGAATATAGGAATTCTCAAACAGGACAGGAATGTCTGAACAATTGGACTTGTCTATTTTAGGATCAGGAATATACTAGCAAAGCGGGAAGTGAACGAATCTGATGTACGTTCAATCTTGGACATGAAAAATATTCACGTGAAATGTGAAATCGAGAAACAAAGCTTGGATTTCAACTTTAATAGTGGAATGTGAATACTGATATTTTAAACCATAAACTGGTAAAATAGATCCGGCTGGAAGAACCAAAAATATGTGAGGGACTTACTGTGAAAACATGAAAATAGCTAGTTGAAAATTGCCGCTAGAAGTTTGGAAATTAATCAGTCATTATGCCTTTAAAATTAAATTATTTTTACTGTCTTGATAAAGTTCAAAAATGAAATATTTGTCACAGACCTTGGTTGATGTGATTTTGTAGTTTGGGGTACCCCACCTGAGCAGATCCCGTAGCGGCGTCGATGTCTAGTCCATGTCCATATTGTATTGTTAAAACTTGCACTGCACTTGAAACATTGTCCATGAGCGCGATCGAAAATAGTTCAAAGCAATAAACTTCTTCTCATAAAAAAAACCGAACAAAAATGCTTTCTTTAGCTTTAGCTATTTACAATGACTGATTAATAAAGGGTTGAAAGTATAGGTACTATTAAGTTGCGGGTAGCAAAATGCTAAGATGCGGAGCGGTAAGCGGGTGAAGGTTTGCCGGTGGCATTCGGCAGTGGACTGTGTCGTTTGCATGGACAACAAGCTTAGAGTACAAAGGCCGCATACCTTCCTTATCGCAAGAAGTGACTATAGAAGAAATATAACTTGGGCTGTGGATTATTATTTGAAATTGAAGTATTGAAAAATGGAAATATTGGGAAAATAAATGGTAAAATAAGAAATATATCCAACATAAATACTCATTAACATTATAATAGTTCTTTTCCAACAAAGTTAGATTTATTAAGTTTTTATATTTAACGGGCAACTTATTGTAAATTTGTTTCCCCATAGACATAGGTGTTTTCTCAATAAGTTGCAGATGATGTATGGGATATTGAAAATTGTTTTTAAATCTTGTATTATATCTGTGGTCAACAGTGGCGGATTTAAGCAATTGCCGCCTAAGGGCTATTAGGAAATTTGCCGCCCTCCCCCCCACTGTAATCTTTTTCCTTTTCGCCGCCCAGGTTTACCCACATGTTATATATATCTTGTTTGGTTATTTTGTGTTAGTATCTAAAGAAGTTACGATTTAACTAAATGAATAAGTTTAAGAAATTTCTGTTATTTCCTAGTTGAAAAAAAACGTAAAATAATGTATAATTGTCTTGATTGACATTAATGACAATCAGCACTAGAGACAAATTTTCGTGTTGAAAGCAGTGAAGTGCTACTTTTAATAACAAGAAAATCCTTCAACAAAGACCTAAAAATCCCTTCTTACACTTCATCAAAACATTAATTTTTACACCAACACATTGACTGCTGAAAATTATAATAAATAACCTATAAATAAGATATGATGACACTGTAGCCTTAAAATTCGTAATTCGGACCATTAGCCTAAAAATTCTGATTATTTTAATCCTGAATTAGCGCTTTTCAATACAGTTTTTCAGTCATTTTGTAATTCATACTTTTATACAAAGAATTGTTGATATGTTTTAGACGATCAAAATATAAAATTAATCGATGTAGGTTCATAAAACTCTACACATTTTCAAACGCTTCTTCTAGTTTCACCTCCATTATGTTGGAGATCCAATGAATTAAAATATAATACCATAGATTAAACAAACTACTTAATGGCATTACTTACTTGTGGTATTCTTAATCTACGATAATACCTACAGGAGTCTCTACTCTCTGACAAATAACCTTCATAAAGCGTGCCGTCATATTTGGTATTTTGTCCTGTTGTAGTGTCAACTTGTTGTTGGGACAGTATCATTCGATGTACAAGGCGGCTTGTTTTCAACACTATTTTCAAAGCTATATTAAAAGGATGTTTTCATTTAACTCAAATCGTAACTTTGCTTCGAGATAAACAATAAAATTGCATGTAAAATATGTCTTAAGATTATAAAGTTAAGTTTAACATCATGATTCGCCTAAAATGCGACAAGATATTAATTTAAAGACTTCAAATATCACAGTTTTTCATTTAATGAAATGGGTGATTTTGACACCGTCCCACCCAAAAAAATAAATATAGAGGTCTCGCCTACAGTAAAACACTGCAGCCTACATGCTGACCACCATTTTGACCCTCTGTCAACTATGCTCCCATGGCAACAACCAATAAAATCCTCTATTCACAAATTATGTTAGTCTTTATTTGCCTTTGGTCAGATGTTTTGTTTAAAAAAACATCCTCCAGAATGAACGATTATGTGTGGTAGCCTTTGATGGAAAGTATAAGACGGTGGAATAACTTTCTTTGTTACCTTGAGTTTGAAAATGAAACGACAATATCATTGAAGTATAACTTACATTTTGTTATTGTCATCTCAAATTCGAATGTTACAAAATTTCTCATCCGTGTGTGCCTTGGTCATTATTGATATTGTGTAACAAATAATTGTAATGCTACGCGAACGTATGGGTAAACTTGGAAGTCCGTGAGTTGGACCATAGATTAAGAATACCACAAGGAGTATGTTTAATCTATGGTTGGACGTAGTCATAGTGGCGCAGTGCCTGATGTAGTTCGTGGCTTGCCGCCCTTTCTCTGTAGCGTACTCGTCTTGTCGCTAGTACGGATGAATGACAAATGCATTATGACTGCTTTGAGGAACTGCAGTGTGAGGGACTGCAAGCGTTATACATTAGTCTCTGATTACTACCTTTAACTTTAAAAGGGCGGCACACCGTCATTGTCATCCATTCTCGTCAAAATGTTCCCCGTTTCAACATTTCTTTTGTAAACAACTTATTAATTTTCTGTAAATTTGCCACCCCTAAAAACTTGCCGCCCTGGGCTACAGCCCCTATAGCCCCCCCCCTAAATCCGCCACTGGTGGTCAACGTTTTCCTCTGAAAATCTTGCAAAGTTTGATTTCACCATTAATAAAATCTTTAATATAGATAAATTTAGAACTGTTAAAATTTTTGGTTCTTTGAAAATAGGCTTACAGGAAGACCTCCAAGATGCAAAAGTCATTAATCTTAAACATTTCTTTTGAATTTTAAAAACTTTATCTGCATCTGAAGCTATATAAACCCCAAAGTTCAATTCCATTCTGTACTATTGAAAATACCCCCGTAGCAGCAAACCTGCATACTCAGCGAATTTCCAATGAATATATACGTATCTTAATACCACATAAAGCCACATACCAATTTTCATCAATATACATTCATAAATAAACGATTTATGACATTTTAATTATTCTCCATAAGAATAACATGGCGGCTGAGTATGCAGGTTTGCTGAAGGAAGGAAAACAAAAAATGGGGTTTTATACAAATATCAATACAACTCATTTAGGTAAAGCCACATACCAAATTTCATTAATTTATTTTCATAATTAAGGGAGATAACACGTTATTTATTCTCCATAAGAATAACATGGGGCTGAGTACGCAGGTTTGCTGCTACGGGAGCCTTTGGCAAAAAACGGTTTTTTTGAGCAAATATCAGTGGTCCACAACCAGATGAAGCCGTATACCAAGTTTCGTCAGTATACGTTCATAAATAAGCGAGATGTAAAATTTTTCTTTTCCCCCATAAGAATAACATTAGACAACGTACTGTGTTTAGCACTTTCAATATCTCGGTAACCAATTGACGTAGAGAAATGATCAAAATACCAAATTGTGTGTTTTTTTAAGCTGAATCCAATGGTAAAAACTAAAATTTGACTATTTCAAAAATTATATGTAAAAAATTCAAAAAACCCATTTTTGGGGTACAAAACCCCCCCAAAATACCCCTTCGGATAAAGCGATCTGGCTGGTTTTTGAACTTAAAGTCATAAATGTTGCTTTACACGTTTATACCAAATTTCATCAAAATCGGATAATGTTTACGAGAGTTATCGTGCTCACGGACACATATATATATATATATATATATATATATATATATATATATATATATATATATATATATACAGTTTCGAACGAATGGTGTTTTTGGGGTCTGGGGACCTCAAAACGAAAAGTTATCATGGTCCCGGGCCTAGGTCTTACCATGCCGACTACGGTAATAGCTTCTTCCCTATAGGGGAAATTCGCTAAAAGTAAGCATATAGTAAATTATAATTCTTGTTTTTAAGTCAATAGTGTTTCTTAGGACTATCATCTGGTAGCATGCTGAATTTAATCTGTTAACTACACCTTCAAGACAAGTGGCCCAGGAAAAATTGATATCTAATTGTACTCCTAAAAATGTTGCACTACTACACATTGGTATGGCTTGGCCTTGAAAAATTATATTCCTATTAAAACCCTCTCTGGGTTGAGCAGTACAGAAATTGACCAGTTGAGTTTTCCCTTGATTTAGTAACAGGCCATTAACCTCAAACCAATACGCCAATTCCTTAAAACCTTGATTCAGCTTTTTCTCCAATTTATCGTGGGAATTGGCTCTTATAACTGCAGTTGAGTCATCTGTGTATAATATTACACCTCGAGAAAGTCGGCTTCACTGAGAAAAACTCAAAAAAACCTTAAATATTCTGCCCTTGTTTTTAGTTTTTCACCTATATCTTGAAAGCTATGCGTTTTATCTAAAAAAAAACAGTTGAATATAAAGTGAAAGAAGGCAAAATTCCCTAAAGTATTCATATGTTAACCGTGTTTTTTTGTCAAAGAATGTAGGAGTTGGAGCACGCTGAAAAAGAAAAAACTTTTCGGACTATCTGGCCAAAACGGGAGAAACGCCCTCTCACACACTCCTATTTAGCGGAAACATTCTAGTCTTACTATATCATGCAAGAAAATCAATTTTTGAAAGAATTTTTTTGCTTACAAATTTATAATTAACACATGAGTTGAATAATAAAATATGATCTCTTACTCAAATTACATTAGGTTTAATAATAAATAGGTTAAACATCAATAATGGTGTAGTAATAGAAGTATGGATCTAAACCATTACTGCATGGTAAATGTATTTAGCATAATATAATTGACAAATAGTGTAAAAGTATACATAAAAAGGTTAGGGTTCAACTGCATACACTTAACATAATTTTTAAAATTAAAATAATTTATTTTATATTTAATTCCTCCTAGTTTTGCTCTTATGGCTGGGAAAATGTATTGCCATTGTTATAGTTTTTGATTGTTTTAGCGAATTTCCCCTATAGGGAAGAAGCTATTACCGTAGTCGGCATGGTAAGACCTAGGCCCGGGACCATGATAACTTTTCGTTTTGTGGTCCCCAGACCCCAAAAACACCATTCGTTCGAAACTGTATATATATATATATATATATATATATATATATATATATATGTGTGTCCGTGAGCACGATAACTCTCGTAAAAATTATCCGATTTTGATGAAATTTGGTATAAACGTGTAAAGCAACATTTATGACTTTAAGTTCGAAAACCAGCCAGATCGCTCTATCCGAAGGGGTATTTTGGGGGGGTTTTGTACCCCAAAAATGGGTTTTTCGAATTTTTTACATATAATTTTGGAAAATTTCAAATTTTAGTTTTTCTCATTGGATTCAGCTTAAAAAAACACACAATTTGGTATTTTGATCATTTCTCTACGTCAATTGGTTACTGAGATATTGAAAGTGCTAAACACAGTACGTTGTCTAATGTTATTCTTATGGAGGAAAATAAAAATGTTATATCTCGCTTATTTATGAACGTATACTGACGAAACTTGGTATACGGCTTCATCTGGTTGTGGACCATTGATATTTGCTCAAAAAAACTATTTGTTACCAAACGCCCCCTTAGCAGCAAACCTGCGTACTCAGCCCCATGTTATTCTTATGGAGAATAAGTAACGTGTTATCTCCCTTCATTATGAAAATAAATTAATGAAATTTGGTATGTGGCTTTACCTACACGAGTTATATTGATATTTGTATAAAACCCCATTTTTTGTGTTCCTTGCTTCAGCAAACCTGCATACTCAGCCGCCATGTTATTCTTATGGAGAATAATTAAAATGTCATAAATCGTTTATTTATGAATGTATATTGATGAAACTAGGTATATGGCTTTATGTGGTATTAAGATACATATATATGTATTGGAAATTCGCTGAGTACGCAGGTTTGCTGCTACGGGGGTATTTTTCATAACGTTAACCACAGTACGGGTTAACCCATTGGCGTAGACATACGAGCAGGTCTCGTTCCTTACTTGTAATTTTATTAACGTGTGAATTGGAGTATAAAATTGGTGTTTTTAAATGGATTAATGGCATATTTTAATTAAAATATTGTTTTCTTTCAGTTTAGAGAGTCGCATTGGCACACACACAGTAGACATAAGTAAAAATTAGCAAAATCAGTGTTGACCATGTGCAAGTCTCAAAGAATTAACCGATCCCGTCAACTTCCAAGCAAGCCTGCCACCGTTTATTTTACTTGGGCCCTCCCACCAACGTTGCCACAGACTGGTTAACTCATTGAGAGTTGCACAACTCGTCAGTTTTGGTCGTGTGCGGGAATCGAACCCACGAACATCGTATCGCCACCTGGCCAAGGTGTTTCCACGACGTAGCCAACTCAGCTAACACGACCAAAGGCCTGGCGGCGATATTAAGTGTTTTCAGTCAGTCCGCGCCCCTAGCGGATAGAACCGTAGACGCCCGCGGACATTAGTTACATATTTTACTACTAGAGTGTAGCACCAATCAATTCCCGTTATAGGCTACTACAAATAGAATAAAATTATTACCTCAATGGGTTAAGCTATTTGCGATAAAAAACACATATTTTTATTTTGTATATGAGTATTATTATTTTACTCATAAATTATGCGGATATTTATATAGCAGTAAAACTGAAGCAAAAGTGTTGAACAAGATACTCTTTATAAGGAAGGCTTATTAAATTAATTTAATTATTCAAATATTTGTTTGGTTGGACGTCTTCGGTCTCATTGTACACGTTGGACCTAGTCAACAACAATACTAAATGCTGATATGACTATCGGGCTACTTTTTTTTCTGGTAGCATTATTTGTTCCTCTCAAAACCATGATTCATTAATTATGTTTAACCAGTGCCTTTGAAAAAAAACAACATAAGGTGTATTTGGCATTATTAATATAGTGTATCAAATATTATTAAAAAGGTGCGCCTTGACTGCCTTTGGATACTATGGAAATCGTCTTTAATCTCTTTAATGCGGAACTATAGAATGTCCAAAGACTTCATGATTTTTTTTTGCGAGTCCTCGAAACGTTTGTCTGACAGCTATTTTTTTCTCATGAGTTAAACAATATTCCAAGATTTCTTTTTGAGTGAGACTATTTATTTCCACCCATGGTCTGGTAGCATCTCCTTTCCACATACAAAACTATTGGCTTTTATTTCTTGAAAACACTCTTCCTACTGATAAATATAAATTTATAATTAAAAACATCAAATCAGTAATATAATTTGTATAAGTTATCATGCAAACAAAAATGGCTACTAAGCAAATTCTGATATACAGTAGATAAATGTGGTTGAGGCGATTCAGGCTTCTATTAGGATTTCTTCTCATAAAAGTAAGCTACTGATTTCTCATTTACACATCCTATAGGAAAGTAATAAATCTATTCATAGTGTTCTTAAATTTTGTGGGTTATTATTTTAAATACCTACCATATTGTAGATTTTATTTACTAGTTTCATCAAAATATTTCAACGTTTCTTTAACAACAGATGTTCGTGTGCCACTTTTCAACGTTTTATTCATTGAAAATGGCTTAATCCTGACAGTTAAAACATCTTTTGAAACAAAAAAAAATATATATATATATGTATCCAAAATTTTCAGAGGAATTAAATATAAACTAAATTATTTTAATTTTAACAATAATGTAATAAATTAAGCATGTTTTTCAGGAATGTATACCCTGACTTCATCTTTTGAAGCAAAAATATATATAGTCAATATATTCAAAATATTCGGAGGAATTAAATATGAACTAAATTATTTTAATTGTAACAATGATGTAATTAATCAAGCATGTTTCCAGTTCGACCCCAACTTTCTAATATAGTCTTTAACGCTATATAAGACAAAAATATCTACTTGTCAATTATATTACGTTAAATAAATTTACCATGCAGTAATGGTTTTGATTCATACTTATTTTACCACACCATTACACTTTAGTAAACCTAATGTAATTTGAGTAAGAGATCATATTTTACTATCTCAGAGTATCTTGTTCAACACTTTTGCTTCAGTTTTTCTGCTATATTAAATACCCATATAATTTATGAGTAAAATAATAATACTCATATATACAAAATAAAAATACGTGTTTTTTATCGCAAATAGCTTAACCCGTACTGTGGTTAACGTTAAGAACAAAAAAAAAAAAACTTTATAACAATGGCAATACATTTTCCCAGCCATAAGAGCAAAAACTAGGAGGAATTAAATATAAAATAAATTATTTTTATTTTAAAAATTATGTAACGTGTATGCAGTTCAACTGTAACCTTTTTATGTATACTTTAATGCTCTTTGACAATTATATTACGTTAAATAAATTTACCATGCAGTAATGGTTTTGATTCTTACTTATATTACTTCACCATTATGCTTTATTAAACCTAATGTAATTTGAGTAAGAGATCATATTTTATTATTCAATTCATGTCCTAATTATAAATTTGTAAGCTAAAAAATTCTTTCAAAAATTGATTTTCTTGCATGATATAGTAAGACTAGAATGTTTCCGCTAAATAGGAGTGTGTGAGAGGGCGTTTCTCTCGTTTTGGCCAGATGGTCCGAAAAGTTTTTCTTTTCAGCGTGTTCTAACTCCTACATTCTTTGACAAAAAACACAGTTAACATATGAATACTGTAGGAAATTTTGTCTCCCTTCATTTCAATTGTTTTTTCGATAAAACTAATAGCTTTCAAGATATAGGTGTAAAACTAAATACCCCCCGTCGCAGCAAACCCTACGTACTCAGCGAATTTCCAATGCATTGATATGTTTCTCACTAGTACATAAAGCCACTCACCAAGTTTGACAAAAATACATTCATAAATAAGTGATTTATTACATTTTATTTATTCCCCATAAGAATAACATTAGGACTGAGTACGCAGGTTTGCTGCAACGAGGAAGATAAGAAATGAGTTTTTATGCAATTATCAATATAACTGAACCAGGTGAAGCTACTTACCATGTTTTATTAATTTATGTTCATAATTAAGGGAGATATAAAACTTTACTTATTATTCTCCATAAGAATAACATTAGGGCTGAGTATGCAGGTTAGCTGCTACGGGGACAATCAACAAAACATTTATTTTTTGTGCAATTATCAATATACCAGTACAACATGAAGCCACATACCAAATTTCATCAATATACATTCATAAATAATCAAGATATCAAATTTTATTTATTCTCCATAAGGATAACATTGGACAACGTACTGTGTTTAGCACTTTGAATATCTCTGCAACGGTTTGACGTAGAATCACAATTTAAACACCAAAATGATTGTTTTGTGGAGCTGAAGTGATTGGTAAAAGAAAATGTGAAGTTTAAAGTAAAATTAACTGAGGAAAAGCCAAAAACCTTTTTCCCATAAGATTAACATGGGAGATTTTATGAGCAGGTTTTTTTGATTTTTTCCGCAACCACTTAACCTAGGTTAATAATTCAAAATACCATATTATTTGTTTTTTTAAGCTCTATAACATGGTCTAAACCTAAATTAAGTGTTTTAAAAATTTTAGGGTAAAAAATGCAAAAAACTGATTTTTGGAAAATTTAAAATCCCCATAAACCCCCCTTCCCATAGTCCGATTTTTCTGGTTTTCGAACTTAAAGTCATAAATGTCAGTTTACACATTTGAGCCAAATTTCATCGAAATCGGACGTTTTTTACTCAAGTTATCGCATTCACGGACACATATATAGATATATATATATATATATATAGATATATATATACATATATATAAATTTGAACGAATAGTGTTTTGGACATCTGGGGACCTCAAAACAAAAAGTTATCATGGTCTCGGGCTTAAGTCTTACCATGAGACCTACGGTAATAGCTTCTTCCCTATATGAGAAATTCGCTAAAACAAGGGCAGAATATTTAAGGTTTTTTGAGTTTTCTCAGTGAAGCCGACCTTTCTCGAGGTGGCACACATAAAATTACTCAGCTCCTCAAAAAACAAACAGAGCCGGTAAGAAAAAAACATCCGGAATATTGTCACGAGAAAAGAACCATTTGACTGGACTACATCAAGACTTAATATATGCCTAACACAGTAACTCACCATTATTAGGCTGCCGCGGTGTGCCGACCTCTTTGCTTTCTTACCCCCCCCCCAGCCTTAACATAACATACAACCCCATATAATTGTTTATCAGTAGACTCGTAAGAGAGTGGCCTCTTTCTTTAATGTAAACTGTTTGACATACAACCTCTATTGATGAAGTATATTGTTAAATACCCCCGTAGCAGCAAACCTGCATACTCAGCGAATTTCCAATGTATATATATATATATATATATTTATATATATATATATATTTATATATATATATATTTATATATACATATATATATATATATGTATCTTAATACCAAATAAAGCCACTTACCAAGTTTCTTCAATAT
Source organism: Allygus modestus (assembly GCA_963675035.1). Taxonomy (NCBI): domain Eukaryota; kingdom Metazoa; phylum Arthropoda; class Insecta; order Hemiptera; family Cicadellidae; genus Allygus; species Allygus modestus. The sequence continues at coordinate 405,389,098 of OY776112.1, forward strand.
ACATTCATAAATAAACGATTTATGACAATTTAATTATTCTCCATAAGAATAACATGATGGCTGCTGAGTATGCAGGGTTGCTGAAGCAAGGAACACAAAAAATTGGGTTTTATACAAATAACAATATAAATCAAGAAGGTAAAGCCACATACCAAATTTTATTAATTTATATTCATAATTAAGGGAGATAACACATTACTTATTCTCCATAAGAATAACATAGGAGCTGAGTACTCAGGTTTGCTGCTACAGTAACTATTGGCCAAAACATGTTTTTTAGTGCAAATATCAATAGGAGCTGAGTACTCAGGTTTGCTGCTACAGTAACTATTGGCCAAAACAGGTTTTTTAGTGCAAATATCAACAGACCACAACGATATGAAGCAATATAACAAGTATATTACCAAGTATATCCATTGGCATTGAAGTTTCATCAGGATGAGTTGATAAATAAGCGAGATATACAATTTTTCTTCTCCATAAGAATAACATTGGACAACGTACTGTGTCTAGTACTTTCAATATCTCTGTAACCATTTGACGTAGAGCAATGATAAAAACACCAAAATGTGCGTTTTTTAAGCTTATTCCAGTGGAAAAAAGTAAAATTTGAATTTTTCAAAAATGATATGTAAGAAACTTAAAAAACCCATTTTTGGGGATCAAAACCCCCCCAAAAAACCCCCCCTTGCTTCGGATAGGTCGATCCGTCTGGTTTTCGAACTTAACATCATAAATGCTGCTTTACACGTTCATACCAAATTTCGTCAAAATCGGACTATTTTTACGAGAGTTAAAGTGCTCTCGGACACATTTTTCTATATATATATACAGTTTTGAACAAATGGTGTTTTTGGGGTCTGGGGACCTCAAATCGAAAAGTTATCGGGTATAGGTCTTACCATTCCGACTAAGGTAATAGCTTCTTCCCTATAGGGGAAATTCGCAACATTGTAAATGTAAAATTCTATTTTCTCCCCATGTTATTTTAAATTGACGAGGAACCATTGGGTTTAGCTAAAATATAAAGAGGACCAATGTTATGGCCAATGTAATTATGAACAAAACAAAAAAAGAATGAACTCAATCCGATAATTAGTAACATAGATAATAGCTGTTTTGTAAATATTGACATTTTGAACCTTGAAGGGGGGCTGGGGGGCGAAGCTCCAGGGGGATTTTTGGGGACTTTTGTAAAAATGTTCCTCTGGTAGTGGTCTATCATTGGTACAAATTTCAGCTTTACCCTAATTTTTTCCCTGTCAAAACCTTTACTGACTGTGCTATTACCCCAAAAATGAGTTATTTCAACTTTATACATACCGTATAATTCTTTTTAAACCCAAATTTTGGTTTACACCATTATATTTAGCTTGAAAAAACGAACAATTTGGTATTTTGATCATCGCTCTACGTCAAAAATGTATACAGGGTTAATTAAGTATACATTGACGTCAATTGGTTACTGAGATATTGAAAGTGCTTAACACAGTACGTTGTCCAGTGTTAATCTTATGGAGAATAAGTACAATTTTATATCTTGCTTATTAATGAACATATATTTATGAGACTTGGTATGTGGCTTTATGTGGTTGGGGTTTACTGATATTTGCATACAAAACCCATTTTTTTGTGGTTCCCATGGCAGCAAACCTGCGAACTCAGCAGCTATAATGTGATTCTTATAGAGAATAAGAAACATATATGTGATAACTTTTTTATGAATGTTTATGAATATAAATTGGTAACTTGGAGTGTTGCTTCATATAGTGGTGATCCATTGGTATTTAAATTAATAAAAACTTGATTTTTGTGGTCCTTGATGCAGCAAACCTGCATACTCAGTCCTAATGTTTTTCTTATGAAGAATAAATAAAATGTCATTTCTCGCTTATTAGTGAATTTCCTATGGAAAGTGAACTATTAGCATGACCCGCACGGTGAAACTTAATCCCGGGACCACCATAGAAGTTCCTAACGTGACCCCCTGAACAGGCTTTGGGTTGTCATTCAAAATCTATAATATTATAAAGAAGAGGTGGTTTCTGTCTGTCTGTCTGTCTGTCTGATGTTCCGGGTAAACGCAAAAACTACTGAACCGACTGGGCTGAAACTTTACACAAAGGTAGATCTTGAACCCATGCTACACATAGGCCTATTCACTTCCTTAAAATCCCCTCGGGCTACGCCCCGCGAACGTCCTAAGTTTCAATGTTTATATTTCATATGAAAGTAAACATTCAGAAACTGTAATGTGAATAGCTGAGGACACTTCCATTTGACAGCTTAAAGAGCAGAAGCAAGAACAGCTGTTTCAAGCTAACTTACCTTTCTGCCCCGTGCGAAGAACGGGTACATTCAACTAGTTATATATACAGGGTGAGTCAGACCACCCGTCCAGCATGTATAACAAGAGTACGGTTTGGTCTGAAGTGGTCAAACAAAATTCTTCCCCACTAAAACGCATATGGGCTATCTATTAAAAATATTTTCATCAAAATCTATATACAGAATGTTCCAAAACTGAAGGTCACGGGTTCGAATCTCAAAATGTTCTAATGTAAACATAGAGAATATTATACATAATTTTAATGGTCTCGGTAAAATAAACATTTTGGCGAAAACAGAATTCACTTATCTTTATTGGTTTAAAAATGGCGGCCATTTGTGTGTAAAACATTGACATTTATACCCTGTATTTTCTAAACCACTACGCGTACATTTTTTTCGACTTAAATTTCTTACTCATGATAAACTCAGCTTTATTCTGGTATGCTACATGACAGGCTTTTTTGAAAAAATCTATATTTCAAAAAATATTTATTTTGAAAATACCTATATGCCCAAAATTCAAAATAGTCAAATGGTAGTGTATGTCAAAAAGCATACTATTGAAAAGGTCTTGTAAATCCTAGCAACTTTCTAATTTACACCAACCTTGTATCTTTTTTCATTTTTCTGCAATCAGAAAAAACATGATTTTCCATATGAAATGCATGTTAATTGATTGTACATAACACATAAAACGAATGTGGACAGAGAATACATGCAAGTGTTATGCAAATTAACATGCATTTCATATGTGAAAATAATGTTTTTTGTTGATTGCAGAAAAACGAAAAGAGATACAAGGTTGGTGTAAATTAGAAAGTTGCTAGGATTTACAAGACCTTTTCAATCCGGTATGCTATTTGACGTATGCTACCATTTGACTTTTTTGGATTTTGGGCATATAGGTATTTTCAAAATAATTTTTTTTTTAAATATAGATTTTCTCAAAAAAGCCTGTCATGTTAACATACCAGAGTAAAGCTGAGTTTATCACGAGTAAGAAATTTAACTCGGAAAAAGGGTACGCGTAGTGATTTGGAAAATACTGGGTATTCCGTAAATGTCAATATTTTACATACAAATGGCCGCCATTTTGAAACGAATAAAGATAAGTGAATTCTGTTTTTGCCAAAATGTTTATTTTAACAAGACCTTTAAAATTATGTATAATATTCACTATGTTTACATTAGAAACTTTTGAGATTTGATCCCGTGACCTTCAGTTTTAGAACATTCTGTACATAGATTTTGATAAAAATATTTTTAATAGATAGCCCATATGCGTTTTAATGGGGAAGAATTTTGTTTGAAGACTTTAGACCAAACCGTTCTCTCGTTATACATGCTGGACGGGTCTGACTCACCCTGTATATATATGTGTGTGTGTGTGTGTGTGTGTGTGTGTGTGTGTGTGTGTGTGTGTGTGTGTGTGTGTGTGTGTGTGTATGCACTCTAGCGGTCACATTTTTTGTCCGATTTAATTCAAATTTGGTAGGGACGTTCCTATCTATAATCAGCTGTACAAGTTTGTTGGGAAAACAATTGGAAAACTAAACCTCTTTTTTGGGTATTATTCTTTCAAATTTAAAGTTTTTGGGCTCAAAAAGAGTCAGAAAAGCCCCGGACGTAAAATTAATGCATGTATTAAGATTGGAATTAGTGAAGCGAAAGTTTTAAGCCCCTCTCGTCATTCTAGCATAAATATTTAGCGAGTTATCAAAGAAAATGTACAGGGGTGGCCCGTCAGTTTTTCAGCGCATACAAAGACCAAATTTTTTCGCCCCCCGCCCCCCACCATCAACCAAAACCTCCCTACCCCATAGTTCTGAGATGGACTGTCACTTGCGCGCCTCGCTACCTCGCTTGTTGTTGCGTTTGCGATGTTTCTGGTTCCGTGCTATGCTGATCACCTGAAATGACAAGCTATGGAACACATTCAGATAAGAGAGTTGTGTAGTTCAAAATCTTGATTTCATATATTATTGCCCTGGAAATGTATCCTGTTTCCGATCTTCCGCGCCACTAAACTTTTTACCATAACAAAACTCAAAACCTCAAATAATTAAAAAATCTAAATTTTTAAAAACAACAAATGTGCACACTTGTAGTCAACGTATCACAACACACTGTATATCATAAAACAAATATGTGTTTCTTGAAGAAAAATAATAATGAAAACAAACCCTTAAAACTGAGTAGGAACGGTGAAGTACCTACATACTGATAAAGTACATCTGTTCTGACCGTGGGAAAGATTTTGTCCAGGGGAACCAAAACAATAATCAAAACGCTGATCAAATCCGACCTGGATTCTGACGGTTCCTGGAATCGGTGAGGCTGAAGTTTGTGATGGATACAGCAAAGTTTTTTGAAAGAGTTATTTTTGTTTTTGAAAGAACTAATGTTTTCTGAATGTAATTAATATTTGTTTATTGAATCTAATCTATAACACGTTTTTCAGTTATACAGACTCTATCTACGAGTATTTAATCTTCAAGGTTTAGTGTAGCTATAAAGCTTATTTTTAATTTTTTAGTGAATTTCCTTTGGAAAGTGAACTATTAGCATGACCCGCACGGTGAAACATAAGCCCGGGACCACCATAGAAGTTCCTAACATGACCCCCTGAACACGTTTTGGGGGGTCGTTCAAAATTTTATACATATATGTATATCCATATATATATATATATATATATATATATATGTGTATGCACTCTAGCGGTCACATTTTTAGCCCGATCAACTTCACATTTGGTAGGGACGTTCCTTTCTGTAATCAGTTGGACAAGTTCGTTGGGCAAAACAATCGGAAAACCCTAAACCCTTTTTTTGGGGATTAATCTTTCAAATTTCGAGTTTTTGGGCCCAAAAAGGGTCAGAAAAGCCCCAGATGTAAAATTAATGCATTTAAAAAGATGGGAATTAGTGAGGCAAAAGTTTTAAGCCCTCTCTCATAATTCTAGCATAGATATTTACCGAGTTATTAAAGAAAATGTGTTTCGACTAAACACAGTACGTTGTCTTATGGGGGTTTTACACTAGAAAAGCCTGTTATTCCTTTGTTAGAGTACTTTTATCATCCCCAGCAACCTCACGCCTACTTTCAAGCCTGCCTGGACCTTCTCCTATCATTATAATGCACAAAACTGTATTCCCAGCTTCGCAGGTAAATGAAACCAGGAGCATCAGAACAGCCAAAAATTCAATGTTTTCAGATTTCAATAAAAATTGGAACACATGTTTGTTTTTACACATATTTTGAGTTTTAAGAGTTTTTTTGTGGAAATTCACTTCCCTTAGGTCAGCGTGCTGCGTGCAAACTCGTTTTATTCTGTGATACACATTGAATCTTATCTTCTAAAAGTGTTTGGATCAATTAAGTTTAATACCAATTACTCTAAAAACTCAAGTTGGGTGCAAACATGTTTTGTTCGTTAGTACTATACTGTGATATACAGTCGCATCATATTTAAAGTTTTGCCAATTTTTGTAAGAAATACAGATGATTAGTCAATTAACCACGACCAGAGTTCAAATAATCTTAATCTGTAATGAGGAGAGGTATATGTTTAATTCTTAACATTTCCCACTCCATCTTCAATACTCCGAAATTACTCAGTTAATAAATAAGAACTTGGCTGAAATGGTTACTAAACAGACGGAACGATAAACTATAATTTTCAAAGTAAGCTAAACGAGTGGACCTTACAAGTAACAATGTAAGGGGGCACCTAAATCTGAGGAGGGTGTATCATATTTCCCCCTTATTTCATATAATACTAAACTCAAATAGATCAAATCCCTATTCAATACCCTCCAGTCTCCAAACCATATCTTTCCTCATCTATAGGAACTAGTTTAAAACAATCGACGTGGGTGGATTAAAACAATTAGTTGCATTGTGTTACTTTATATTTTAACATTGCAAATTTCTTGCATCGTATTGCGAGTTTTATTTAAACTCTCAATACCAATCAGCATGCTCTGAAGTTGTCACAAACCGATAAAACTCAAAACAATTTCTGGTTTTGAAATAGAGGGGAGCAGAAGTTGTATTATCTGATATGTAAATTTAATGTTTAAGTATGATGAAGGTGCAACATGGGGAATACTCATCACTTTCTTTCAAATAATGCCTTTCAACAACTTATAATACTAATATACAACAATTTACAAAACCAGTTTGGTTTTTATATACTGGGTGTCCCACGAAGAGGTCGCTATTTTTGAATTAATATACCAGACGTATCGAACACGCTCCAAACTTGAAACTCTACTGTTATAATAAATACATATGTAAAAAAATACCCCCTAGTCTCATTTGATTCTGATTAATCAGAACAAAATGGCGGGATATCAAAATAATGGTGCGTTTTTGTGATTTTATTTGCAATACCATTTCAAATTAATTCTTGATTTTTTACAATATTATTAAGTACTAAATAAAATTAAAGAAATTAAAGAGATAGGAAAGTGGTAAATCATAAATTAAATTAATTTGATTCTTAACCCTTCATTCAAACTGATGACCATCAATCCGCTATGCACTGATGGCAACGAAACAAAAATGAGTCATAAGCGTTTTTGAAAAATTGGCAAGATATCAACAGTTCCTCTTCAATCAACCTCATTAATTCATCATCTGTCAAAATATTGTGAGAATAAACCTTTTCCTTCAATAAGCCCCATAGGACATTGCGACAGACGTTGAATTATTGTGGTTGATTGAAGAGGAACTGTTGTTGACACCTCGGCAATTTTTCAAAAACGCTTAGACTAATTTTTTTTCGTTGCCATCAGTGCATAGCGATTGATCGACATCAGTTCAAATGAAGGGTTAAGAATCAAATTAATTTCATTTATGGTTTACCACTTTCCTATCTCTTTAATTTCTTTAATTTTATTAAGTACTTAATAACATTGTAATAAATCAAGAATTAATTTGGAATGGTTTTGCAAATAAAATTACTTTAACGAAAACGCACAATTATTTTGATATTCTGCCATTTTGTTCTGATTAATCAGAATAAAATGAGTCTGGGGGTATTTTTTTACATATGTATTTATTATAACTGTAGAGTTTCAAGTTTGTAGCGTGTTCGATACGTCTGGTATATTAATTAAAAAATAGCGACCTCTTCGTGGGACACCCGATATCTATATACAAATACTTTATGCTAGCGCTACGGCCCATGCCCCCCACCCCGCACCAGGTGGCGTACTGTGGGGGGGGGGCGGTCCGCCCCTGGCCCCACTTTGGCTTAGGCCCCCAAATTTTGAAAAATGTTAACAAATCTGAGCGAGTATTTCCCGCCGATCTCCGGAGAATCGCTACCGATCTTCTGTCGTATTTTCGGTCATTATTACGTAGTAAAACCGTAATTTTTGGACAGTATTTTGTTTTCCGTCGACGTTTATAGCCGATAAAACGCAGCAAGGACGTTAATTCCAGATTATATCATATGTAACGTCTTCAATTACGGCCGATAATACGTGGTTCGGTTGCCATTTACACAGTTAGGTTGTTTTTTATGTCCGAATCATGTGTAATACATAATGTTATGTCTCGTAATTTTCGGCCGATTTTACGTGGTGTGATCGTCTTTGGTGGCCGTTTACTATGTGATTTGGCAGGTCACGATTGTCCAAAGATTGGCGGGAAATACTCGCTTGAACTTTGGAGTATTTTTCAAAACTGACTATTTAAATAATTTATAATAAAAAAAATTAATTTCAAATAATTTAATAATTGGCAATTCAATTGTCAAATAATTTAATTTTACTATTTAAATACAGTACTCAAATTTTGAGTACTCGCATGCCCCTAATACATTGTATGAACATATATAAATAGGCCTTCCTCTTCAATCCCTAATGTATAGACCCCTACAAATATATCCGCCGCCCCAGGCTCCCAACTACGACAGTACGCCACTGCCGCATCCCTTATGAGCGCCGAACGCCGCCCCTCCTAAAAGCGCGGCGCCCCGTGCTGGAGCACGGCTCGCACTACCCTAGAGCCGGTACTGAAAATGTATATCGACTAAACACACAGTACGTTGTCTTATGGGGTTTTTAGAAAAGCATGTTATTCATTTGTTGGTGTATTTGTTTCATCCCCAGCCACCTCGCGCCTACTTTTAAGCCTGACTGGACCTTCTCCTAACCTTATAATGTGCAAAATTGTATTCCTAACATTGCAGGTAAATTAAACTAGGAGCATCAGAAAAGCCAAAAAATCAATTTTTTCAGATTTCAATAAAATTGGCATAAATGTATGATTGTACCAGTGTTGCCGTTGTTGGTGTATATAATTACGCGCAAATTGGCGGATTTTTTTGGTCTTGGAGTATTTTTTGGCGGATTAAGGTTTTTGGTGGATTCTTGGCGGATTTTACCGAATAACATGGGGGATTTTTATCTTGTTAGGGTATTTCCTAAATTCGTGGTTTATACTACGTTTTTAAGTATATCTGCCTAATTTGGTGCTCTATGATGGCATCTGCACTAAACGGATCAAATAAATAAATAAATATATATATATATATATATATATATATATATATATATAGGGGCCAGAAAACCGTTTAACCAATCAAATATAAGAAAGTTCCTGTCTAATCTAAACCATGTTCCTCTGGAGCCGTTACATTCAACTTAGGAGTACCGACCTTGGGGAGGCGTTTAAAAGCAAGGTTCGTAGAGCTTTCAGACAAGGTGTGCTGAGTCGATCTATTTAAGGTTTTCTGCTTTACCGGAAGAGACCTCGTAAAAACAGGTGGAAGGTCACGTGATCACCAATCCAATCTGCAGTGTTGCTGGAAACACGATATTTATCGTACGAGTACCATATTTTTCTCACCGTTGTTAAAATGACATTGTTTAACTACTTGCATATTTTTATCAGCTGTTATTTAATGAAACTAATATATCGTTTTGATTTATTCTGATTATTAACTTAAACTGCATATAAAAAACAAAACCTAACAGTGAAAAGAAACGTGTTTTATTTCTTCCCAGGTTTACATTGATATTTTAAGTTAATGTTAATATTTAAGTTATTTACTTTTGAGTGTTGAAATTAGTTGACTTTATGAAATTCCGAACGTTTTTCAAAGTCTACTTTACTGCTGTTACTTTTTTTAATTATGTGTTCGATTGTTTAAATTTTCCTTTTTGCATGACTAATAATTCGTAATTAAATAAATATCCAAGCCTATATTTTTTATTTTATCTTCACTGACATGCCAGGGATGAAATGTGTTGTTTTAAGTTGCAAAAATTACATAAAAAAGACAAAAAACGACTAATTGAAGCATATTCAATACCACGTTTTTCCTAAAGATGAAGCAATTAGAAAACAATGGATAGATAATTCTTTGCCTAATCGTGAATGTAATGTAAACCATTTAAGAGTTTGTTCCGTTCATTTCAGAAAAAACTCTTTTCATGAGTATTTCACAGGAAAAGTACCTGATGTCTAACTAAAAGGAAACTGAGACGCACAGCAGTGCCAACCCTATTTTTAGGCCATCAAACAGCAGAAGTTTCTGACGATGAGAAGAAAAACAACCCTGAAGTATCAGAATATAACGAACCCTCAAATGTTAACACTCAAAGTGGTAAGACTGATCAAATTCTATATTTTCAGTACAGTGGTTGCTATATGAAATGTCGCTCCGAATGCTTTGCACATGCCCCCCCCCTGTACTATACCTTCCTATAGGCTAATAGAAAAAACAAATCGTTTCTAATCATTTGGATAAGTCCAGTAGTGTCTTGGTCTTGTGTTGGTATACAGGAGCACGAGAACCCGATACCCGGTGTCCATGGTTAAGAGTAGTTTATATTAATTTATTAACAGACAATCCATTTGTACGTATGTTGGTAGGCTAAGAAAAATTAGCAATATAAGATAGTAGTAATATTTTAAATATACTCTATATTAAAATATATAATTGGTAAATGAATAAGTTTTAAGTTTTATAGGATATATGTTAGTCAATTTCCGAACTTTACTAAACATCTCTTACGGGATGTAATAAAAGACGTCTTACAACTCTTAAGATATATTTACACTTATACTGATTCACATACAGACGGTAAACATATATAAAAGATGGTACTAGGCATCCATCCTAGTACCATCTTTTATATATGTTTACCGTCTGTATGTGAATCAGTATAAGTGTAAATATATCTTAAGTGTTGTAAGACGTCTTTTATTACATCCCGTAAGTAATAACAACACGTAATATGCTAATAAAAAAGTCGTTTAAACATCTCTATAGTCTATACATACTATTCACATTCTAGTGATAACATTAATCTTAGGCCTATCATTATTTACTCATAAAGTGATATAAAATAAACTAAACAAAAGCTAATACCTTAAGTTGTTAAATCTAGTTTGAAAAATGAATAAGCTCAATTTATTAAAACAAAAAGGAAGGCCTAATAATAACAATAATATTATTTTTTATTCCTACCCGATGTCCATGAACAATAAATTGTATTGTTTATTAGGTACCAAGTTTAAGATGAATTCCATTTACAATGAAGGCTTCAAATTACACTTACACAAGATTGATTATTACACTTAGACAAGATTGACTAGTTAACGTAGTTATTTTTTAATTCTTGGACACTTATTACTGTAAACAGTTCTAAATACCAACAGCTTTTAATTCAATTTGTTCTACGATTGTAATAACAATTACCTAATTAGCATTATTCAAGTAAATGCGTAAAAGTCATGTACCGAAAGTCCACTGTCCAGTGGCTATTTAAAACTAACTGTAACTGTACCAATATTATACTCTGTAAGGTTGGCTACACTTTATGGTATGTTGTGGATTTATGAATCAGCTGGACGACCTCGTAAAGGCGGTCCCACACTACTCGCGAACACGCCTGAACATTCGGCCGAACATTCTCCAGATGATTCGGCCGAACATTCTACCGAACGTTCACTGAACGTTCGCCCTGATGAAGCTCCCACACTTCTCGCGAACACCCACCGAACATTCGGGGGAATGTTCGGGCGAACATTCCCTCGAACATAAATAAATTCCAATCAGCTGTTGGCACATTGTCCGTCGTGTCTAACGAGCATTGTCGTGAAAAAATGGACGACTCTACAGATAATGTCACTGTTGTTGCATCTACAGTCGTATTTTTTCTGCAATAGCAGATACACGCCTGTTTGATTTTGTTAATCAGCTGATTATAAACAATTGTTGGAAATCAACTGTAATAACTGCTAGTTTGGGCGTTGACGCAGCGATCGTCCATTGTTGACCACTCTGCCTTCAGTGTGCGCAAGGAAACGCTTTGTATTTGACTTGCTTACAATTAATTCATGATAATCATATTAATAACAATGTTTTCATTTGTCGGCAATTAATTAACATCGGGTGAATATGTCTTCTCCTGATGTAATAAATTATAAAAGGTGTAGAATTTAGTCGTGTAGAAGAAACCAACAAAAATATGAGAAGCCTATTTTGTACGAAGTAAAAAATCAAATATAAATATATCAAGTTTACTAGCTGACACCAGTATTTCGCACAGCTGATTAAAATCCTACTTACTGTAAACATCTGTTTCAGTACTCACATGATTCATTCAACCTATTGCCTTAATATATTAAGTTTATTAACAGTCAAGCTTTTACAAGTTCTTACAATAAGGAATATACTGAACAATAATATTAGTAAAGAGATAACTCAGAAAACTATTCTTTTCGGGGAAAATTTCAACGTGGGAATGACAGACCGGTTGTGCACCTGTACCACGCCGCCGATGCGATTGATGTAATTCTTGGGAGCTTCTCATGTCTTGTTAATTAATTGAAGTAAATTAAATCGGTTCCACTGCCGGTTACTCAACTTAGATGACACACTTATAATAATTTGCAAAAACAGATATGTTTGGGTGATTTGACCACAAACAAATGTTTTTTCTCCTCGAGTAGTTGTCCCCTCTTCACCACTGTGACCGGCACTGATTATGGAGTGTGGAAGAAAATCAACTACTATTTAAATAAAGGATATGAAGGGACAATAATTAAGGGTTCCGTATTAAAGGATTTATTTGTATCTTCTATAAATAATGAATTAAAATGCCCATTATTGAGGTTGGCGTCAATCTGCTGCCGCGAAGACGCAAGTGATTGTATGAACTGAATGATTTGAAACAACACATTGCCTCAACGCACTGATAAAATAGTGCAGCTGAGTTGAAGAAGTGACTCAAGCCCTGGAATCCTGCAGAATCCGTCGACAGTATACTAATAAATGAAAACCCCCTGTGCCTTAAAACAAAACTTCAATTTACACAAATGACAGTAAAATAACTTATTTATAGCTATAATTATAACTGACATACGCATAGTAGGCTTATGTCAGTACAACTAGAGATTGACATTTAATTATTGATTATTCATTACCAATGACCACTTAAGTGGTATTCAATACTTACTTGAAAGCACAACAAATAAATACGGTACGCATACAAATAAATACGCAGTTTTATAGTATTGTCTCAGTAGAACAAGATCGTTGACTATCAATGATGCAGTGATGCAATAATGCATGTTCGCGAACAGTGTGGGAGCCTCCCGAACATTCGTCGGAATGTTCGGCTGAACATTCGCCCGAATGTTCACTGAACATTCGGTCCCGTATTCAAAGTTCGCGCAGCTCCCACACTTCTCGCGAATACTCCGAACGTTCGGAGTTCGGCCGAATGTTCGGGCGTGTTCGCGAGTAGTGTGGGACCGCCTTTATTTACATAAGAACAATGTTCGCAGCAAAGATGTCTTACGAGGTCGTCCAACTGATTCCTAAATAAACAACATACCACAAAGTGTTGCCAACATTAAGGGTATAATAATGGTACAGCTATTTTTAAATTGTCACTGGACATGCAAAAGAAAATTTAAACCCTTAATCCATTAATCTAATAATACAAATAAATCAAAACAATATATTAGTTTCATAAAATAACAGCTTATCATAGAATGTAAGCAGTTAAACAATGTTAATTATAATTACACTGAAGAGGAAAATATGGTACTCGTACGATAAATATCGTGTTCCAGCAACACTACAGATTGGATTGATGATCACGTGACCTTCCAGCTGTTTTTACGAGGTCTCTTCCGGTAAAGTAGAAAACCTTAAATAGATCGACTCAGCACACCTTGTCTGAAAGCTCTACGAACCTTGGGCTGAAGCTAGCTGACGAGTTGCAGCTGACGACCTGGTGGTTGTAAATCAATGATTTACGACTTGACCCTTTTTGTACATGTTTTCCAAATAAAAGTGGGACCACACTTTATATCCAATAATACAGCGATATTAATCAACGCCCCTCCTTCCATTGCTTGCTCTGTATTCTATTAATTAATTTAAATACAGTATGTTAACTGGTTTAGTAATATATCTTTAAAAAATAATTAAATATATCTCAATATTCAAAGTTTTAACTTTATTACAAAAGCTTACTTCTTTAAAACTTATGAGTATGGGTTAAGAAATCAGGAGGTGGTGGACGATCGTGAAGACAGCTATCGCCAGCTGTCGACTGTCGAACGGTTACTTTCCCCTACTACTTTACAATTTATAATCTCGTCATAATAAAATAGACCTCATATCACTTAAAAGTGCTAAACTAGCCTGTTTAGTATAAAACGAGCTGCTCCCCCGCAATATTTTGCGGATATAATCATTATAACAGCTGTTTATTGAATCTAGCACTTCAATAAACACATGTGACATAAACCAAATAAAACTCCCCTCCTTATGAAAAACATGGGAACTTGGAAGTCCCGTTGGGCAGTGCACTTAAAATTCTGATTGACATTTGACTTATACCTTGAAATTATCTTTTAAATAAAAAAAGAATCATTAAAATCGGTTACGTATTAACTGCAGGAAGTGGGTGAACAAAAAGCAGGGAGTTTTTTTAAATATGTAGATTAAGTTTAACAAATTAATATTTATTAGGAAAAGCCTGAAAATCATCCGATCATATTATACGTTAAGTACATGATTGAATGATATTCCTGAATATTGAAACAGTAATATTTTTTATAAGATTATATCCAAAATAATGTAGTAACATATGTTTTATTTTTAAAGAAAAAAAACTATTTTTAGATAGTGGCACATTATAGGATATATTATACCAACATACAAACCACACCATCTAAGACGCCTTTGAAATGTCGTAAATGTGATAAAACGCAGATGTTTAGGACGAGTTTTTATTATTTTATTAAATCGTACTATATACTGGCGTAATGAAGTGTAAATAAAATAATCCTTGTAAAGTTGGTGGATCATTTTTAAAATATGAGACTCTTATTTAATATACGTCAGTAATTTGACGCAAACGCCCATGTTTAGGACGCGTTTTTTATAGGATCAAAATCATTTCCCCACGATCAAAATCATTTCCCCACGTTTTTATTTTATTAAATCATACTATATACTGGCGTAATGAAGTGTAAATAAAATAATCCTTATAAAGTTGGTGGATCATATTTAAAATATTAAACTCTTATTTAATATATGTCGGAAATATGACGCAAACGCCCATGTTTAGGACGCGTTTTTTATAATATCAAAATCATTTTCCCACGTTTTTATTTGATTAAATCGTACTATATACTGGCGTAATGAAGTGTAAATAAATTAATCCTTAAAAAGTTGGTGGATCATATTTAAAATATGAAACTCTTATTTAATATATGACAGTAATTTGACGCAAACGCCCATGTTTAGGACGCGTTTTTTATAGGATCAAAATCATTTCCCCACGTTTTTATTTTATTAAATCATACTATATACTGCTGTAATTAAGTGTTGTTAAAATAATCCCAATAAAGTTGGTGGATCATGTTTAAAATCTCAAACTCTTATTTGAAAAGTGTTGATAATTTGACCAAAACGCCCATGTTTAGGACGTCTTTTTGTATGTAAACAAAATCATTCCCAGGTTTTTATTTTATTAAATCATAGTATACACTGCTGTAATGAAGTGTAGGTAAGGTAATACCTATAAAGTTGGTGGATCATGTTTAAAATCAGAAACTGTTATTTAAAATATGTCGGTAATATGACGCAAACGCCCATGTTTAGGACGCGTTTTTTATATGATCAAAATCATTTCCCCACGTTTTTATTTGATTAAATCGTACTATATACTGGCGTAATGAAGTCTAAATAAAATAATCCTTAAAAGGTTGGTGGATCATATTTAAAATATGAAACTCTTTATTTAATATATGACAGTTTCTGATTTTAAACATGATCCACCAACTTTATAGGTATTACCTTACCTACAGCACGTATACTACAGCAGTGTATACTATGATTTAATAAAATAAAAACGTGGGGAATGATTTTGTTTACATACAAAAAGACGTCCTAAACATGGGCGTTTTGGTCAAATTACCAACACTTTTCGAATAAGAGTTTGAGATTTTAACCATGATCCACCAACTTTATTGGGATTATTTTAACAACACTTAATTACAGCAGTATATAGTATGATTTAATAAAATAAAAACGTGGGGAAATGATTTTCATCCTATAAAAAACGCGTCCTAAACATGGGCGTTTGCGTCAAATTACTGACATATATTAAGTAAGAGTTTAATATTTTAAATATGATCCACCAACTTTATAAGGATTATTTTATTTACAATTCATTACGCCAGTATATAGTACGATTTAATAAAATAAAAACGTGGGGAAATGATTTTGATCCTATAAAAAACGCGTCCTAAACATGGGCGTTTGCGTCAAATTACAGTCATATATTAAATAAAGAGTTTCATATTTTAAATATGATCCACCAACCTTTTAAGGATTATTTTATTTAGACTTCATTACGCCAGTATATAGTACGATTTAATCAAATAAAAACGTGGGGAAATGATTTTGATCATATAAAAAACGCGTCCTAAACATGGGCGTTTGCGTCATATTACCGACATATTTTAAATAACAGTTTCTGATTTTAAACATGATCCACCAACTTTATAGGTATTACCTTACCTACACTTCATTACAGCAGTGTATACTATGATTTAATAAAATAAAAACCTGGGAATGATTTTGTTTACATACAAAAAGACGTCCTAAACATGGGCGTTTTGGTCAAATTATCAACACTTTTCAAATAAGAGTTTGAGATTTTAAACATGATCCACCAACTGTATTGGGATTATTTTAACAACACTTAATTACAGCAGTATATAGTATGATTTAATAAAATAAAAACGTTGGTAAATGATTTTCATCCTATAAAAAACGCGTCCTAAACATGGGCGTTTGCGTCAAATTACTGACATATATTAAGTAAGAGTTTAATATTTTAAATATGATCCACCAACTTTATAAGGATTATTTTATTTACACTTCATTACGCCAGTATATAGTACGATTTAATCAAATAAAAACGTGGGGAAATGATTTTGATCCTATAAAAAACGCGTCCTAAACATGGGCGTTTGCGTCAAATTACAGTCATATATTAAATAAAGAGTTTCATATTTTAAATATGATCCACCAACCTTTTAAGGCTTATTTTATTTAGACTTCATTACGCCAGTATATAGTACGATTTAATAAAATAAAAACGTGGGGAAATGATTTTGATCATATAAAAAACGCGTCCTAAACATGGGCGTTTGCGTCATATTACCGACATATTTTAAATAACAGTTTCTGATTTTAAACATGATCCACCAACTTTATAGGTATTACCTTACCTACACTTCATTACAGCAGTGTATACTATGATTTAATAAAATAAAAACGTGGGAATGATTTTGTTTACATACAAAAAGACGTCCTAAACATGGGCGTTTTGGTCAAATTATCAACACTTTTCAAATAAGAGTTTGAGATTTTAAACATGATCCACCAACTTTATTGGGATTATTTTAACAACACTTAATTACAGCAGTATATAGTATGATTTAATAAAATAAAAACGTGGGGAAATGATTTTCATCCTATAAAAAACGCGACCTAAACATGGGCGTTTGCGTCAAATTACTGACATATATTAAATAAGAGTTTAATATTTTAAATATGATCCACCAACTTTATGAGGATTATTTTATTTACACTTCATTACGCCAGTATATAGTATGATTTAATAAAATAAAAACGTGGGGAAATGATTTTGATCCTATAAAAAACGCGTCCTAAACATGGGCGTTTGCGTCAAATTACTGACGTATATTAAATAAGAGTCTCATATTTTAAATATGATCCACCAACTTTATAAGGATTATTTTATTTACACTTCATTATACGCCAGTATATAGTACGATTTAATAAAATAAAAACATGGGGAAATGATTTTGATCCTATGAAAAACGCGTCCTACACATGGGCGTTTGCGTCATATTACCGACATATATTAAATAAGAGTTTCATATTTAAAATATGATCCACCAACTTTATGAGGATTATTTTATTTACACTTCAATACGCCAGTATATAGTATGATTTAATAAAATAAAAAAGTGGGGAAATGATTTTGATCCTATAAAAAACGCGTCCTAAACATGGGCGTATGCGTCAAATTACTGACGTATATTAAATAAGAGTCTCATATTTTAAATATGATCCACCAACTTTATAAGAATTATTTTATTTACACTTCATTACGCCAGTATATAGTACGATTTAATAAAATAAAAACGTGGGGAAATGATTTTGATCCTATAAAAAACGCGTCCTAAACATGGGCGTTTGCATCAAATTACTGACATACATTAAATAAGAGTTTCATATTTTAAATATGATCCACCAACTTTATAAGGATTATTTTATTTACACTTCATTACGCCAGTATATAGTATGATTTAATAAAATAAAAACGTGGCGAAATGATTTTCATCCTATGAAAAACGCGTCCTAAACATGGGCGTTTGCGTCATATTACCGACATATATTAAATAAGAGTTTCATATTTAAAATATGATCCACCAACTTTATGAGGATTATTTTATTTACACTTCATTACGCCAGTATATAGTATGATTTAATAAAATAAAAACGTGGGGAAATGATTTTGATCCTATAAAAAACGCGTCCTAAACATGGGCGTTTTGGTCAAATTACCAACACTTTTCAAATAAGAGTTTGGATTTTAAACATGATCCACCAACTTTATAGGGATTATTTTAACCACACTTTATTATAGCAGTATACAGTAAGATTTAAGAAAATAAAAACGTGGTAAAATAATTTTCTTTCTATAAAAAACGCGTCATGAACATGGGCGTTTTCATCAAATTTGTAACATATTTTAAATAACATTTAGATTTTAAACATGATCCACCAACTTTATAAAGATTGTTTTATCTACACTGTATTGCAGCAGTATTTACCATGATTTAATAAAATAAAAACGTGGGAAATGATTTTGTTTATATACAAAAAGGTGTCCTAAACATTGGCGTTTTGGTGAAATTACCAACACTTTTCAAAAAAGAGTTTGAGATTTTAAAATTGATCCACCAACTTTATAGAGATTATTTTAACCACACTTCATTACAGTAGTATGCAGTATGATTTAAGAAAATAAAAAGTCCTGGGAAAATGATTTTTTTCTCATAAAAAACGCGTCCTAAACATGGTCGTTTGCGTCAAATTTCTGACATATTTTAAATAACAGTTTCTGATTTTAAACATGATCCACCAACTTTATAGGTATTACCTTACCTACACTTCATTACAGCAGTGTATACTATGATTTAATAAAATAAAAACGGGGGGAATGATTTTGTTTATATACAAAAAGACGTCCTAAACATGGGCGTTTTGGTCAAATTACCAACACTTTTCAAATAAGAGTTTGAGATTTTAAACATGATCCACCAACTTTATTGGGATTATTTTAACCACACTTCATTACAGCAGTATATAGTATGATTTAATAAAATAAAAATGTGGGAAAATTATTTTTTTCTCATAAAAAACGCGTCCTGAACATTGGCCTTTTCATCAAATTTCCGACATTTTTCAAAGAATAGCTTAAGATTTTAAACATGATCCGCCAACTTTATAATGATCATGTTAACTACACTTAATTACACCTTTACTTGTTTATAAACTAATATTTATTTTAAATATATAAGATATTGTTTTATATTAAAACTTGTTCTAAACATGGCTATAACTTATTTTTAATTAGATGCAGGTATTTCAAAAAAAATGTCAATAATATATACAGGATTGTATCTGACAAATAATACCGCAATTAATAATTGTATGGTGGAGAAACAGCAAAGAGGCATACTATTCGGCGCTTTTTTCCCATGTTATTCTTATGGGGATCAGTTTTTGCACCGACGCCCGATCCTACCCTACACAAATTTTCTTTTTGGCCCCTGCCTTATTTTCCCCCATTTAAAATTTGCATTAATTTTAATACATCCTTTGCAGAAATCCACGAGTTCAAAAATAACTCCACACTAAATAAACAACACATGTAAACAACTTAGAAGTTATTGTATAGTAGTGGTGAAACCAGAAAGAGGCATCACTTCCGGCGCTTTTTCCCCATGTTATTCTTATGGGGAGCCGTTTTTGCACCGACGCCAGCTCCCGCCTATAGAGCTCCCGCGCGTTGGCCAATACTAATGTCCAACCCTTGCCTATATTAAATATATTGTCCCCATCCCCATCCCTCCTCTATATTTTTAAAAATTAATTTTCAAATTCAGGCTAAAAAACTATCTTTGGTGTTTACTGTCCGATTTGTCTGCAATTTGGATATGTTATTGTCCTAGGCAAGTGTTTTAATAAATTTCACTTACATTTCCCAAATTCACTATTACGGTCAAAAATATTTTTGAAAAATACTGCCAATTGCCAACTTCTTTATTTACTGTCCGATTTGTCTTCAATTTGGATATGTTATTTTCCTAGGCAAGTGTTTTAATAAATTCCACGTACATATCCCAAATTCACTATTACGGTCAAATTAAAAAATATTTTTTGAAAAATACTGCCAACTGCCACCTTCTTTATTAACTGTCTGATTTGTCTGCAATTTGGATATGTTATTGTCCTAGGAAAGTGTTTTAATAAATTTCACTTACATTTCCCAAATTCACTATTTTACGGTCAAATAATAGTGAATTACGGTCAAATTAAAAAATATTTTTGAAAAATACTGCCAATTGCCAACTTCTTTATTTACTGTCTGATTTATTTAAAATTTGGATATGCTATTGACCTAGGCAAGTGTTTTAATAAATTCCACTTACATATCCCAAATTCACTATTACGGTCAAATTAAAAAATATTTTTGAAAAATACTGCCAATTGCCAACTTCTTTATTTACTGTCCGATTTGTTTAAAATTTAGATATGTTATTGTTATAGGCAAGTGTTTTAATAAATTAGCCTTACATTTCCCAAATTCACTATTACAGTCAAATTAAAAAATATTTTTGAAAAATACTGCCAATTGCCAACTTCTTTATTTACTGTCCGATTTGTTTAAAATTTGGATATGTTATTGTTGTAGGCTAATGTATATGCACCATCCACATTTTACAAATATTGCGGTTAAATTTTAAAAAATTTGGAAAAATACTGCCAAATGGCAACTTCTTTATGGTCTGATTTGTTTAAAATTTATATATGTCATTATTCTAGGCTAGTGTATATGTACCATCCACATTTGACAAATTAACTATAATGGTCAAATTTAAAAAATATACTAACAATTTCAAACTTCTTTATTTATGGATATGTTATAGCTCTTATATAGGTAACAAGACCACACTACCACACGCTCCACTACCCCCATACAATACAGTATTTTGCTATAATCCCAAAACTGACTGTTTATTGTCCGATTTGCCTACACTTTGGATATTGTCCTAAGCATTTATTGTCTGATTTATTTTTTGGATATGTTATAGCCCCCAACTATTATATCTAAAATTACAATATTATTTCCACCTATAATACTGTTGTTTGTTTTGCTGCAACCTAAAAACTAACATTGGTATTTGTGTTTTTACAAAACTATATTTTGTAAATTACTACCAACAACTCCTTTATTTACATTTCGACTTGTTATATCACCCTATATCTAAATTTACCATATATTTTTTTCCCTTTTAGCGCTGTTTTGTCGTAACCAAACTTTGAATATGACTGCAATATATTACAGGCCATTGCATAAGTAAATACCCCATTTCCAAATTCAATATTACGGTTCGATTAAAAAAATAAATGCAAGCTTATTATATTTGCCACAAGCTTATTATATACATCCAGCTGTTATATTTGCCACATTTCCAATATTGTTGTGACCCTCTCAACTACCTCTCATTGTAATATAATAAGTAATCCACAAAATATTTATGGAACTGCCTAAACTTTGGATATGTTTTAAGCCAATGCAAAAATAAATTTTTAAAACCCAAAACAACTAATCTTTCTTTGTGCTTGTTTGGAGTAGTCTTTATTTTATCCAACTTAATTTTAATTTTGTAGTTAAAATCAAACTTCCCACATTCTAGCTCCCTTTCCAGCCAGCGACATAAAGGTTACGAATATTTTCAAACAATATATCTTTTTCTTCCCCTATGTTGGACTTGTTTAATAGCGCACCATATTCCAAATCCTCCAGTCTACTACATTCTTTAAATTTAACATTGCCTTTAATATCTCTATGTCTTCTTGTCCATTGTTACGGAAACTTAGGTTTTCTATTTTTGGAATCGCCACAAAATGTTGCGGTTCCGTTAGTGTTAAAGCTTGCAAGTGGCTCGTTGGTAGGTAGATAAATAATGTCCAAATCACCACTGTATGGCAACACGCCTTCCCTATTCTTATTTATCTCTATAAATACAGTTTTACAGACACCTTTAACATAGTATACACACCTCCTTTTCTGCCAACACTCCCACAAACTTGTTTACTACAAACGCATACACACAATGCTCTAGATCCTCCCAACGTCGCAGGAAGTAATCTTTTAATTTATTCTCTCTTTCCCTTCTTTCTTTAGCCAACTGTGCATTCCTCTGCAACAGTATTTTCCACATATTCCAATGTCTTCTAATTCCAATTTCCTCTTTTGGAACAACTCTCTAAGAAAGGCTTGGAAAGTGGCTCTATTTCTTTAATAGTGTATGGGTACAGTTTATTGGTCCGGCTTCTTAAAACGTAGGGAGTAAGGTTAGGACTTTCCAAATTGATGTGTTTAGATATAGTGGAGAAAGGTGTATTTGATGTGCCCCCAGATTTGATGTAACACTTATGCTTTACACTTATGGCATCCTCCTCTATTACCTCTACGTAGTTGGTAAACAGTTAAAGCTAAATGCAGATAGAGCACACTTTATTAACTTTTCCCTTTGATCTTTTGGCAGTTTTAGTTGTACTCCAGTTATCTTCTTCGTATTACTATTACCCCAACATGCATCATTAAACACTAAACAACAACTGTTTTGTAATTGGCAACTTTCACCCACATCTTATGCAGAGGTACAGCATAGAATGGAGCATTTTGAAAGTACCGTTTGTTGTCTTCTATTAGACTTAAACAATCTCTTAAAGGTTCAAACCCCTTACCAAAACCTCTACAATAGATTGTTGCCTCTAACCTTGTTATTCCATTCTCTCTAGCCAGTTGAGAACGTTTCTTTTAGGTTTACAAAGTTTATTATATGGTTTCCTATACTTTTAATTACTCCAGGGCTTGTAATCTGGCATATAAATTTATTATATATTTTTACCCTGCTATTTACACCATGTTAAACAGCTTTACTAACATTATCTACAATAACATTATGGGGGTCCATTCGCCCCCCTGGTAGCAAAAGTTTTCTGTAAGATATTGGCACATTTCCTCTTTATTAAATATTCCAACCAAATCTAGTGTTATATCGAAATCCATAAGATCTTGCAGTATCTTTGGAAGATCTTCCAACAAATCCTTAATTTTAACATTTGCAAGCTCTATTTTATAGGGAATTGCTATAGGATCATCATACTTTTGTTTAATTTGGTCAATATCTTTCTTTATTATTTGTAACACACCCTCGCTTTGGGAGAATGGTAGTTTGGCCACAACACCATGTCGAGCTAAAGAGAACTTTTTAAATATTCCTCATAAGTAGCTATTAAACGAGCCACATATTTCCTTCTTAACTTTAAATTTATTCCGAACGTCCCCATCACAATCCGTAACATTGGTTATCTTAACTAACATTATGTTATCACAAAACGCATCCGTTATAGATGTTATTTAATTTTGGTTCGCCCTCGCAATAGTTTATATTACCTATGTCTGTAAGAAGGTTATTATTACGCAGATTTTCTAATAAAAACCACATACCAAATCTTTCGTTAGTAGGTTTAATACAATTCCCCAATAAATGGCTAACAGAGCACATTTCTTTTATACAAAAGTAGCGGAAACATGTAAACAGGACAGATTACACTATAGGCATATAGAGGTTGTAAATATATATTGTATATAAACATAGGCGAGCGGTAAGTGTAACATGTAAGTGGACACCCACATGCAAATATGGAATATCCACAAATTCGACTAAATAAGTTTATAGTCTCAATATAATTAACATATTAACATTAGTACCCAAATTGTCGAAATTCTATAATTCTATTCTTAGTCCTTGTATTAGGTTTTGTACTATTAAACCCAACACCCCATGCAGTAGAGTAATATATGTATTTAATACAGATACGCACATTCTACAAGACCCATACATCTGTTGTATAAGCAGCAGAATAGACATCTCATTGTGTTGTTGTAAAGTAAAACATAAATGTAAATTGTGCTGGATACAACCGGCCAGATATTAGACAGGAAATGTGTTGGAAGTGTATTGCCAAAGACAAACACCACATAGTGCAGCATGTAATCAATCCATTACTATTTAGACAGCATTGGTACAACATCCGATATATTAGCCAAACCCACAATCAAACTTGGAAAACAAACAGTAAAAGATAAATATTATAGTAACAGAAATAGTAAGAGTATAAGGACATAGTAATATTTAAAGTTTATAAAACAACACAAATGCAGAGACACAATAACACACTCCAACACATTTGGACACAGGCACAGATACTGGTTTACATCCATTTAACACAACTTTACACGTTCTGTCAACTGACACAAAAATAGTTTGTAAATTGTGTAATAAACACATGTAATATAAACAAATTTAACACAATCATAACATTGTCCACATTAACATTGGAAGTTAAAGGGGGGTGTATCGATACACCCCCCTTTAACTTCCAATGTTAATGTGGACAATGTTATGATTGTGTTAAATTTGTTTATATTACATGTGTTTATTACACAATTTACAAACTATTTTTGTGTCAGTTGACAGAACGTGTAAAGTTGTGTTAAATGGATGTAAACCAGTATCTGTGCCTGTGTCCAAATGTGTTGGAGTGTGTTATTGTGTCTCTGCATTTGTGTTGTTTTATAAACTTTAAATATTACTATGTCCTTATACTCTTACTATTTCTGTTACTATAATATTTATCTTTTACTGTTTGTTTTCCAAGTTTGATTGTGGGTTTGGCTAATATATCGGATGTTGTACCAATGCTGTCTAAATAGTAATGGATTGATTACATGCTGCACTATGTGGTGTTTGTCTTTGGCAATACACTTCCAACACATTTCCTGTCTAATATCTGGCCGGTTGTATCCAGCACAATTTACATTTATGTTTTACTTTACAACAACACAATGAGATGTCTATTCTGCTGCTTATACAACAGATGTATGGGTCTTGTAGAATGTGCGTATCTGTATTAAATACATATATTACTCTACTGCATGGGGTGTTGGGTTTAATAGTACAAAACCTAATACAAGGACTAAGAATAGAATTATAGAATTTCGACAATTTGGGTACTAATGTTAATATGTTAATTATATTGAGACTATAAACTTATTTAGTCGAATTTGTGGATATTCCATATTTGCATGTGGGTGTCCACTTACATGTTACACTTACCGCTCGCCTATGTTTATATACAATATATATTTACAACCTCTATATGCCTATAGTGTAATCTGTCCTGTTTACATGTTTCCGCTACTTTTGTATAAAAGAAATGTGCTCTGTTAGCCATTTATTGGGGAATTGTATTAAACCTACTAACGAAAGATTTGGTATGTGGTTTTTATTAGAAAATCTGCGTAATAATAACCTTCTTACAGACATAGGTAATATAAACTATTGCGAGGGCGAACCAAAATTAAATAACATCTATAACGGATGCGTTTTGTGATAACATAATGTTAGTTAAGATAACCAATGTTACGGATTGTGATGGGGACGTTCGGAATAAATTTAAAGTTAAGAAGGAAATATGTGGCTCGTTTAATAGCTACTTATGAGGAATATTTAAAAAGTTCTCTTTAGCTCGACATGGTGTTGTGGCCAAACTACCATTCTCCCAAAGCGAGGGTGTGTTACAAATAATAAAGAAAGATATTGACCAAATTAAACAAAAGTATGATGATCCTATAGCAATTCCCTATAAAATAGAGCTTGCAAATGTTAAAATTAAGGATTTGTTGGAAGATCTTCCAAAGATACTGCAAGATCTTATGGATTTCGATATAACACTAGATTTGGTTGGAATATTTAATAAAGAGGAAATGTGCCAATATCTTACAGAAAACTTTTGCTACCAGGGGGGCGAATGGACCCCCATAATGTTATTGTAGATAATGTTAGTAAAGCTGTTTAACATGGTGTAAATAGCAGGGTAAAAATATATAATAAATTTATATGCCAGATTACAAGCCCTGGAGTAATTAAAAGTATAGGAAACCATATAATAAACTTTGTAAACCTAAAAGAAACGTTCTCAACTGGCTAGAGAGAATGGAATAACAAGGTTAGAGGCAACAATCTATTGTAGAGGTTTTGGTAAGGGGTTTGAACCTTTAAGAGATTGTTTAAGTCTAATAGAAGACAACAAACGGTACTTTCAAAATGCTCCATTCTATGCTGTACCTCTGCATAAGATGTGGGTGAAAGTTGCCAATTACAAAACAGTTGTTGTTTAGTGTTTAATGATGCATGTTGGGGTAATAGTAATACGAAGAAGATAACTGGAGTACAACTAAAACTGCCAAAAGATCAAAGGGAAAAGTTAATAAAGTGTGCTCTATCTGCATTTAGCTTTAACTGTTTACCAACTACGTAGAGGTAATAGAGGAGGATGCCATAAGTGTAAAGCATAAGTGTTACATCAAATCTGGGGGCACATCAAATACACCTTTCTCCACTATATCTAAACACATCAATTTGGAAAGTCCTAACCTTACTCCCTACGTTTTAAGAAGCCGGACCAATAAACTGTACCCATACACTATTAAAGAAATAGAGCCACTTTCCAAGCCTTTCTTAGAGAGTTGTTCCAAAAGAGGAAATTGGAATTAGAAGACATTGGAATATGTGGAAAATACTGTTGCAGAGGAATGCACAGTTGGCTAAAGAAAGAAGGGAAAGAGAGAATAAATTAAAAGATTACTTCCTGCGACGTTGGGAGGATCTAGAGCATTGTGTGTATGCGTTTGTAGTAAACAAGTTTGTGGGAGTGTTGGCAGAAAAGGAGGTGTGTATACTATGTTAAAGGTGTCTGTAAAACTGTATTTATAGAGATAAATAAGAATAGGGAAGGCGTGTTGCCATACAGTGGTGATTTGGACATTATTTATCTACCTACCAACGAGCCACTTGCAAGCTTTAACACTAACGGAACCGCAACATTTTGTGGCGATTCCAAAAATAGAAAACCTAAGTTTCCGTAACAATGGACAAGAAGACATAGAGATATTAAAGGCAATGTTAAATTTAAAGAATGTAGTAGACTGGAGGATTTGGAATATGGTGCGCTATTAAACAAGTCCAACATAGGGGAAGAAAAAGATATATTGTTTGAAAATATTCGTAACCTTTATGTCGCTGGCAGGGGCGGCCCGTCAGTTTTTCAGCGCCCGTGCAAAGACCAAATTTGCCGCCCCCCGCCCCCCACCCCCAACCCCATAGAGCCTCCCTACACCATAGTTCTAAGATGGACTGACACGTGCGCGCCTCGCTCCCTCGCTTGTTGTTGCGTTTACGGTGTTTCTGGTTCCGTGCTATGCTGATCACCTGAAAAGACAAGCTATGGAACACATTCAGATAAGAAACTTGTGTAGTTCAAAATCTTGATTTCATATATTATTGTCCTGGAAATGTATCCAGTTTCCGATCTTCCACGCCACTAATATTTTTCAACAAAACCCAGAACCTCAAATAATTAAAAATATAATTTTGTAAAAACAACAAATGTGCACACTTGTAGTCAACGTATCACAACACGCTGTGTATCATAAAACAATTTTGTGTTTCTTTAAGAAAAATAATAATTAAAACAAACCCTTAAAACTGAGTAGGAATGGTGAAGTACATACTGATAACAGTACATCTGTTCTGAGCGTGGGAAAGATTTCGTCCAGGGGAACCAAAACAATAATCAAAACGCTGATCAAAACCGACCGTGATTCAATGATGGTTCCTGGAATCTGTGAGGCTGAAGTTTGCAATGGATACAGCAAAGTTTGTATGAAAAAAAACAAAAAACTAATGTTTTCTGAATATAATATTTGTTTATTGATTCTAATGTATAACACGTTTTTCAGTTATACGGACTCAATCTTCGAGTATTTCATCTTTAAGTTTTTTAAGTAGCTATAAAGCCTATTTTAATTTTTTTTTGTATTCTGTGATATATTGATTCTTACCTTCTAAAAGGGTTTGGATCAATTAAGTTTAATACCAATGACTCTAAAAACTCAAGATGGTTGCAAATATGATTTGTTCGTTAGTACTATACTGTGATATACTGTCGCAACTTCTTTAAAGTATTGCCAATTTGTAAGAAATACAGATGATTAGTCAATTAACCACGACCAGAGCTCAAATAATCTTAATATGTAATGAGGAGAGGTATGTTTAATTCTTAACATTTCCCACTCCATCTCCAATACTCCGAAATGACTCAGTTAATAAATAAGAACTTGGTTGAAATGGTTACTAAACAGACGGAACGATACAGTATATTTTTCAAAGTAAGCTAAACGAGTGGACCTTACAAGTAACGATGTAAGGGGGCGCCAAAATCTGAGGAGGGTGCATCATATTTCCCCCTTATTTCATATAATACTAAACTGAAATAGATCAAATCCCTATTCAATACTCGCCAGTCTCCAAACCATATCTTTCCTCGTCTATAGGAACTAGTTTAAAACAATCGACGTGGGCGGATTAAAACAATTAGTTGCACTGTGTTACTTTATATTTTAGCATTGCAAATTTCTTGCATCGTATTGCGAGTTTTATTTAAACTCTCAATACCAATCAGAATGCCCTGAAGTTGTCACAAACCGATAGAGGTCAAAACAACTTCTCGTTTTGAAATAGAGGGGAGTAGAAGTTGTATTATCTGATTTGTAAATTTAATGTTTAAGTATGATGAAGGTGCAACATGGTGAATACTCCATAACTTTCTTTCATATAATGTCTTTCAACAACTTATAATACTAATATACAACAATTTAAAAAATCAGTTTTGGTTTTTATAAATATACAAATACTTTATGTTAGCGCTACGGCCTATGCCCCCCACCCTGCACCAGGTGGCGTACCGTTGGGGGGGGGTGGGGGGGCGGTCCGACCCAGGCCCCGCTTTGGCATAGGCCCCCAAATTTTGAAAAATGTTAAAAAATCTGAGCGAGTATTTCCCGCCGATTTCCGGAGATTCGCTACCGATCTACTGTCGTATTTTCGGCCGTTATTACGTAGTAAAGCGGTCATTTCTGGACAGTATTTTGCTTTCCATCGTCGTTTATAGCCGATATTACGCGGCAAGGACGTTAATTCCAGATTATATCATCTGTAACGTCTTCAATTACAGCCGATAATACGTGGATCGGTCGCCATTTACTTAGGTTTTTATTTATGTCCAATTTATGTGTAATACATAATGTTATGTCTCGTGATAATCGGCCGATTTTACGTGGTGCGATCGTCTGTGGCGGCCGTTTACTACGTTATTTGGCAGGTCAGGATCATCCAAAGATTGACGGGAAATAATCGCTCGAACTTTGGAGTTTTTTTTTAAACTTTGAGTTCATTTGACTTATTAAATACAGTACTCAAATTTTGAGTACTCGCACGCTCCTAATACATCGTATACACATATACGAATAGGCCTTCCTCTTTAACCCCTAATGTATATATAGGCCCCTACAAATATATCCGCCGCACCAGTGCGCCAACTACGACAGTACGCCACTGCCGCATCCCACGACCCGTTATGAGCGCCGAGTGCCGCCCCCCCAAAAGCGCCGCGCCCCGCGCGCCCCGTGCTGGAGCACGGCTCGCACTGCCCTAGAGCCGGTACTGGTCGCTGGCTGGAAAGGGAGCTAGAATGTGGGAAGTTTGATTTTAACTACAAAATTAAAATTAAGTTGGATAAAATAAAGACTACTCCAAACAAGCACAAAGAAAGATTAGTTGTTTTGGGTTTTAAAAATTTATTTTTGCATTGGCTTAAAACATATCCAAAGTTTAGGCAGTTCCATAAATATTTTGTGGATTACTTATTATATTACAATGAGAGGTAGTTGAGAGGGTCACAACAATATTGGAAATGTGGCAAATATAACAGCTGGATGTATATAATAAGCTTGTGGCAAATATAATAAGCTTGCATTTATTTTTTTAATCGAACCGTAATATTGAATTTGGAAATGGGGTATTTACTTATGCAATGGCCTGTAATATATTGCAGTCATATTCAAAGTTTGGTTACGACAAAACAGCGCTAAAAGGGAAAAAAATATATGGTAAATTTAGATATAGGGTGATATAACAAGTCGAAATGTAAATAAAGGAGTTGTTGGTAGTAATTTACAAAATATAGTTTTGTAAAAACACAAATACCAATGTTAGTTTTTAGGTTGCAGCAAAACAAACAACAGTATTATAGGTGGAAATAATATTGTAATTTTAGATATAATAGTTGGGGGCTATAACATATCCAAAAAATAAATCAGACAATAAATGCTTAGGACAATATCCAAAGTGTAGGCAAATCGGACAATAAACAGTCAGTTTTGGGATTATAGCAAAATACTGTATTGTATGGGGGTAGTGGAGCGTGTGGTAGTGTGGTCTTGTTACCTATATAAGAGCTATAACATATCCATAAATAAAGAAGTTTGAAATTGTTAGTATATTTTTTAAATTTGACCATTATAGTTAATTTGTCAAATGTGGATGGTACATATACACTAGCCTAGAATAATGACATATATAAATTTTAAACAAATCAGACCATAAAGAAGTTGCCATTTGGCAGTATTTTTCCAAATTTTTTAAAATTTAACCGCAATATTTGTAAAATGTGGATGGTGCATATACATTAGCCTACAACAATAACATATCCAAATTTTAAACAAATCGGACAGTAAATAAAGAAGTTGGCAATTGGCAGTATTTTTCAAAAATATTTTTTAATTTGACTGTAATAGTGAATTTGGGAAATGTAAGGCTAATTTATTAAAACACTTGCCTATAACAATAACATATCTAAATTTTAAACAAATCGGACAGTAAATAAAGAAGTTGGCAATTGGCAGTATTTTTCAAAAATATTTTTTAATTTGACCGTAATAGTGAATTTGGGATATGTAAGTGGAATTTATTAAAACACTTGCCTAGGTCAATAGCATATCCAAATTTTAAATAAATCAGACAGTAAATAAAGAAGTTGGCAATTGGCAGTATTTTTCAAAAATATTTTTTAATTTGACCGTAATAGTGAATTTGGGATATGTAAGTGAAATTTATTAAAACACTTGCCTAGGTCAATAGCATATCCAAATTTTAAATAAATCAGACAGTAAATAAAGAAGTTGGCAATTGGCAGTATTTTTCAAAAATATTTTTTAATTTGACCGTAATAGTGAATTTGGGATATGTAAGTGAAATTTATTAAAACACTTGCCTAGGACAATAACACATCCAAATTGCAGACAAATCGGACATTTAATAAAGAAGTTGGCAATTGGCAGTATTTTTCAAAAATAATTTTTAATTTGACCGTAATAGTGAATTTGGGATATGTAAGTGGAATTTATTAAACAACTTGCCTAGGACAATAACATATCCAAATTGAAGACAAATCAGACAGTTAATAAAGAAGGTGGCAATTGGCAGTATTTTTCAAAAAATATTTTTTAATTTGACCGTTATAGTGAATTTGGGAAATGTAAGTGAAATTTATTAAAACACTTTCCTAGGACAATAACATATCCAAATTGCAGACAAATCAGACAGTTAATAAAGAAGGTGGCAGTTGGCAGTATTTTTCAAAAAATATTTTTTAATTTGACCGTAATAGTGAATTTGGGATATGTACGTGGAATTTATTAAAACACTTGCCTAGGAAAATAACATATCCAAATTGAAGACAAATCGGACAGTAAATAAAGAAGTTGGCAATTGGCAGTATTTTTCAAAAATATTTTTGACCGTAATAGTGAATTTGGGAAATGTAAGTGAAATTTATTAAAACACTTGCCTAGGACAATAACATATCCAAATTGCAGACAAATCGGACAGTAAACACCAAAGATAGTTTTTTAGCCTGAATTTGAAAATTAATTTTTAAAAATATAGAGGAGGGATGGGGATGGGGACAATATATTTAATATAGGCAAGGGTTGGACATTAGTATTGGCCAACGCGCGGGAGCTCTATAGGCGGGAGCTGGCGTCGGTGCAAAAACGGCTCCCCATAAGAATAACATGGGGAAAAAGCGCCGGAAGTGATGCCTCTTTCTGGTTTCACCACTACTATACAATAACTTCTAAGTTGTTTACATGTGTTGTTTATTTAGTGTGGAGTTATTTTTGAACTCGTGGATTTCTGCAAAGGATGTATTAAAATTAATGCAAATTTTAAATGGGGGAAAATAAGGCAGGGGCCAAAAAGAAAATTTGTGTAGGGTAGGATCGGGCGTCGGTGCAAAAACTGATCCCCATAAGAATAACATGGGAAAAAAGCGCCGAATAGTATGCCTCTTTGCTGTTTCTCCACTACTAATATCATAATCGCTTCCTGTCCGAGAGCGTATTTCGAAACATGGCATAATACTTTATGAAAATGCGCATGGTGCATGAAATATGCACCACAAACTTTAAATAAGCAAGGACCATTTATCAATAAATAATCATTTATTACCAATGCAAAAAATACCTCTGTGATATCAAATACAATATTGGAACTGAGAGGTCTACTTTTTGGTTTATTGATTGTACCTCTCCGTTGAAGCGGCCACCTGATCGGTCATTTGCAGGAGGAGGGGAAGTGTTGGTGGCAAGGGAAGTGTTGGAGGGGCGACAGCTAACTTCACGACGGTAGTTGGTGGTAATTTCAATAAATTCGGTTGGCAACACTGGACATGACATCGACATGACGACATGACATGACATTTTGTATTTTATTTTAGGTTAATGGAATTGTTTAGGTTCCTTTTCTGAAAATCTTATTCAGAATTCAGAATCCTTACTGTTTTCCCTGAGTTCCAGTTCTGGAAAGTCTGAGTGCCGTTCTTCACGTTTGTGTTCGGTGTGTTCGTTACGAATACGTACGTGAGTGCGAATTTGATTCTGGAAGGCAGTTCAATATTTTTAAAAGCGTGATTCGATTGAAGGTTATGGATTTAAATTAGGTAATAATCAGAAGAATAGATGTAAAACTATTCTATCAGATCAAAATACACTGTGAAAGCCAAACATAAGTCTAATGGGTGTTGGTTGGTACCCACAGCTAAACACTAGGTTTATGATATTCGTCAATAATTGACTGTTAAATATTCAAGTAAACGGGGCTTACAATGCTGGCATATGATTAATGTTACAACCCACAATGTTCTTGTAGGTCTGAAGTCTGAAGGTGTATTCAGGCTATTTAGCTAGGAATCAAGTCATAAGAGTTGATTTGAACTGGGTGGGTACCACAGTTTCTTAAGCAGTTTGAGTTGGTTATTTTTTCGATATCAATATTACAATTGGATGAGGTTCAAGCATTGTATAACCATATTTTTTATTTTGGAAATGTTCCAAGAATGAAAAATTGCTGACAGCGAGGAATATTATTGCTTTGTATGAAGTGTGAACTTATAGGCCTTCAGCATACCTACTGTAGTATAGTAGTTGATTAGGTTATAATTTTTTTACAAAAAACATTAACCGTAACCTAACTGCTACAATACGGTACTCTGGTTGGGTAGACTTCAAGACACCTAAACTGAAACATAATTTAACCGCAACCATAACTGAATAATAACCTAAATAATCGTTATAGGCCTACCATATTGAACAGTTTCATTCGGTTTTTTATATCGTTCCGCTTATGAAAGTCTCCCCCTTTGCTTATGTGTAGGCTAGGCCTATTTGTGTTGCTAACAGGTCCTAAAGAGTCAAAATGTACAATCAGTTAGACTAACATCGATTGTCATTTCAAAACTAATTTGATACAGTAAATTACTATTTGAAACAACGTATCGATCGTGTACGGTTTGATTATAAATGTCATAACTTATCACTAGATGTTTTTTACCTTGTAAAATTTTTCCTCTAAAGTTCGAAAAAACAATGGTTAAAAGATATAAAAAATTTGAGTTTGAAGTTTCATACTGAGGCGAATCTGACATCTGTAAACGACTTATTAGGTTATACTTATCTTGCAAGGCTCCTCATACTAAGATGGGCAGAAATAAACGAGTGATTCTGAAGGCTACCAATTCGGTGCTACATGTGTATTTATGTTTATATCTGTGAGCATCAGAGCTTTGCATGATTGAGAAAAAAGTCATTGGCTATTACATACGGTGCATATTTCTTTTTTGTACACGAACCACAATTTTGTTAAGAGAACACACTAATGTTCTGAAGGCAGTAGAAACCCTCAAATGTTTTTGAGCACACTGGGATTTGAACTTGTAACCCCTTAAACCGAAGTCAAGACGCTAAGCGTTGGGCTAGCCAGATGCCACTGGATTATTGGACTTTGGGACCTCAACTAAAGTGGGATTAGTACGCCTGTTTTGTATTACGGTACGATATTGATGTGGTATCTGAAGGTAATTTTAAATTGGGCCTATTGTCAAGTTTGTCTGACAATGATTTAAGAGCATACATTTTATGTGGCAGTCCTGGTCACTGGCCTCCCTCGTTTCCATTTATGAGAAAACATGTTGCCACTGAAGTCTGGGCTCCCAGCGCCGTAAGGTGTTACTCAGTAATTATTACTATTAACCCTGTAGTACGGAGAGATAATCAATCATACTCATTAAACAGGACATTTACGCTCACTCAGGAAGAGTCTGAAACAAATCGAGTTTGCACGCAGCACGCTGACGTGGGGGAAGTGAATTTGCGTACCAAAAACTTTAACAAATCAATTAAAGGGTTTAAACAAACACTGGTGACATGTTTTTAAATATGAAACAAAAACAATTGTTTGGCTGATCTGATACTCTTGGTTCTATTTAAATTCACTATTAGGATGGTAATGTTGTACATTATAGAGTTAGGAGGAGGTCTCGTCAGGATCAAAAGTTGGTATGGGGGTATTGGGGGTGATAAGTCTACATCAAGATATGAAAAACAGCCTTTTCCAATGGAAAACCCCCTTTAAGACAACGTACTGTTTTTAGTCAATTAACATTTTCTTTAATAGCTCGGTAAATATTTATGCTAGAATGATGGGGGAAGGCTTAAAATTTGTGGCTTTTTACATCCAATAATTTATTTAATAGGCATTCATTTTAAATTCAGGGCTTTTCTGACCCTTTTTGGACCCAAAAACTCAACATTTTAAATATTAAAATCCCCAAAAAGGGAGTTAGAGTGTTCCGATTGTTTCGCCCAACAAACTTGTCCAACTGTTTACAGAAGAGAAGATTCCTACCAAATTTCAAGTAAATCAGACAAAAATTGCAACTGTTAGAGTGCGAACACATAGGGCCTATATATATTGCCTATATATATATATTCAAACTATTAAGTTAATTGTAATGAATTGTTAAATATTGAAATTGAACTTTGCCAATGGTGTCTTATCATGTAAACTTCATATCATTAAGTTAGTTAATTTCCTATGGAAAAGTGAACTATTAGCATGACCCGCACTCTGATATATATATATCTATTTGTTAGCCAGCGACCCCCCAAAACGTACTTAGTGGGTCTTGTTAAGAACTTCTATGGTACTCCCCGGTCTTAAGTTTCAGAGTGCGGGTCACGCAATAGTTCACTTTTCCGTAGGAAATACACTAACTTAATGATATGAAGTTTACATGATAGACACCATTGGCAAAGTTCAATTTCAATATTTAACAATTCATTACAATTAACTTAATAGTTAGAATTTTTTAAATATTGAAAAATGTTACATGCCTATGTAGTTACATGCCCCTGTAATAAAATTGCATAAATTGTATAAAGTTTATTAAAATTCAGTTACAAGAAAACACATAGGACTACAATAAACAATCAAAACACAACAACTTTCAAATGTTGTTGCGCTCAGTGTTAATTGTTGATATAACAAAAGTAACAGATAAAATGTGTATGTTGTAGCTTTTCCGTCCTAACTAATTCTGCCATCTCTTATGATATGTTTTGAAATGTTAAAATTCCATCTCATCAAAGTACGATGGAATTTAGATAGGAATTAAAATCTTAAAGGACTGGTAACAAATTTTAAGTATCCAAAAATTCAAATTAGCCTAACCAAGTTTTTTTAAATGTTGTTTATATAGTCTGGGAGAATAGGGACCAAACAAAAAATTCAAATTAAAGAATATTTTGAATTATAAAAGTTTGAATTATCTATTCAAGTTCCACTGTATTAAAATTTAAAAAGTTCAATATAAAAACACAGTTCCACACGTCATACGTACAACACACAATTTACATAAAATTACATTACACACATTCAGGTTCTTTATTGTGTCCAAAGACATATCAGTACGGTACATGAACACTAGTCGTAAATAAAACTAAAATTAACTCAAAATAATGGAGCAGGCCGGCAATTAGACACGTTACTTGCGCTTATGATCTGACCCGTCATAACCAATCAGTAGTCCAAAACATTTCAGAATAACTCAAATTTTCTTGTTAGGCAAAGTTAGTATGGTATAACTGGTAATTTTTACTTGTTCTTGACTGTTGATTAAAAATGTTCAAGGCAGTTAGGTTAAGTTTTAGTAACTTAATCATCAGTAAAGTAACCCATAACAGAATCATTGTAAGTTAGTCTATAATTTAGTTGTATAGGAGGAATTAAAATTGTTTAGGGCCTATATGACTAGTTATAGCAATAATAGTATTTTCTCAATTGTGGGCCTACCAATTTTCCACTAGGCCCTAAGTATCTATTTAATATTTTATTTGTAATATTATTGTGAAACAAAAAAGTCAGCTTTCCTGTCTCTTTCTTTATCAAAATATGTCCAAATCAAAGGTAGTAAAAACATTGTTTTGATTTGTTAAGGTGATTCAGAAGAAATGGTGCTTTTATCGAACCTAATAACATTGTAGAGAATGGAGCGTGCTATTATAGATCTTGAAGAACAATTTCAAAGCACGGTTAAGCGGATTGATGACATTGAATGGAAGATAGAAAGCACTCAGACGTACAAAAACAACAAGTGTGAATCTGCAGTAAAATTACTAACTGAAAGTGAAAGTTTAAACAACAGTTTTGAAAATTTCTCAAAGGAGCTTAGTGAAATTGATATTACTCTTGATGAAAGAAGATCAAAATTAAGAAACGCTTATCAGAATTTGGTGTTTCAATTGGGTGCACTGAGCAGAAATTCAAAAAAATATTGTGAAAATCCAAAATCAAGCTAAAACTCAGGTAAAATATTAATATTATTATTATCATTTTAAATAAGTTATAGTAGAGATAGATTCATGTAACTATGGCCCCCCAAACTGAAAATGTAAGCTTAAGATTTTAAACTCTTGCATTTTTCTTTTAGAATAGGCATAATTGGGAAAGTTACAGATTTTAAAAACCAACTCACAAGACACAATGTTTATTTTACCTCACTGATGACATAGTATAGTAGTCTATCATGATTTTGAACAAACAAACTTTGAAGATTAGATTTTAAAAGTAAACTTAAAAAAGTCAAAGTCACTGGTAAGATCAGTTTCAAAATACATTTTGTAATTAGAACTAGAGACCGCCCAATGGTTGAAATTCAACCAAATATTTTTAAAATTTAAATTTGACGAGTTTTATTCATATAAGTTAAACTTATATGAATAAAAGTTTAATATTTAGAGGGTTCTTTTGCGCTCATCCCTCTATTGCTCTCCTTCCCCCTCCCCCATCCTCACCTACAGGTAATTTTTTTAACGTGAGTTAAAACGGATAGTAGAAGGGTGTTACCATTCCAGTAATCAGTAGCCTTTTTATTTATGCCTGAAACCTCTCCACTTCATTGTCCCTCTTCCCCCCCTCCCTCATTGTCCCTCTTCCCCCCTCCCTCACAAACATGTTTAATTATTGTAATATGGAGTTAAAACGGAGAAGGAGTTAAGATAAGGGTGTTACCATTCCAGTAGTCAGTAATATTTTGTATTTACCAATCATCTGTTCTTGCTGTTGTGCTTCATATTTATTTGAATAACACAGCTGTTTATTAAATGAAAAGCATAACGAAAAGCAGAACACAAGTCCCCATGCGGATAACATAAATAGACTTTGAAAGCCAAAAGAGCATAGCCCTACACACTCAAACTCAAAATTATTTGCAGTCAACACATCCCCTAATAGTATTAAATAAGTGTGCCAAGTTTCATAATTCTACAATGCTGCATATTCGATAAATTGGTAACACAAAAATTGCCTTAGCCTGTTAATATATGAATTATGGGTACTTTGGTATTATACGGATGCCACCCTTATACAGCGCGCTGCGGCAGTTATGTTAGGATGGGTTATCATAAAAATGATTGTAGGACTTTCCTTGTTTCGTTACGAATCGAATGATACCTGATGAGTCATACTTAAGGCCGCCAAACCCCCTCCAAATAGGCCAAGGTCAGGTCGTTGACCGGAGCGCGCGCATCACCTGTCACCGCCTGTATCTGGGTCAGTGTCATGAGTGATTTATTGCCGTGGCACTACGTTACATTTGTTTTCATAAAGAGTGACGTTCTTTTGGTGTGGGATTTACCTCGAAATGAAGAGGAAACCGTACGTAATTTTATGATAACCCATCCAACATAACTGCCGCAGCGCGCTGTATATTTGGCGGAGTACATTGCCGATCGGGTCTGGCTGCTAGCGGCGGCGACGCATTCAACACGATCCTAGCGGACATCGCTGTCTTTTGGGAGGCACAACACAAAGACCGCTCATCAGAATGATGTAAAATTTGTACAGTAAGTCAATAAAAGTACGTTTTTTCGAATTATGTAGTTATCCTTTGTATCCGGTAAAAATTTAACCTCCAAAAATAGTGGCATCCGTATAATACCAAAGTACCGAATTATGTCTGAAACATTTTATTCATGCTGTTTTACTGGCATTTTTTATACCAACAGCTGTCAAATATACAGTTCAATGAATTACTGTTCTTCCACAAGATTAGCATTGAAACTTTGAAAGCCTGTGGGGCTTAGCCCTGAGGGCTGATGTAACTTATAATGTGTTTCTGCTCATCTACAGGACAATACCATTGACTATAAATACTGAAGTAGACTTCTCATTGCCATTATAAAATGTGTCCCTAGTTTTTTGTATGCCAGGATTGAAATAGGTCGTAGTTTACACCAATCACCAACAGAGTATACTGTTGTAAACTATTATTTATCCTCTCAAGGAGGGGATAATACAACAGTTGGTGTGTCAGGAAGCAAACATAAGTTGATTATTACTTGCTTTCTGGGGTGGAGATATTTTAAAAGTTAACGTAAATAACTAAAATAAATAGTTGACAGCAGCACAATCTGTCGGTGACCTAATCAAACTACTTCAATTTTAAATTCTAGCATACACTAAAAGTGGGACAGCTGGGCCATATGGATGGAATGTCTCCTTCAGTATTTATAGTCAATGACAATACCTTTCTAACGGTATACGCGAATTTCTCCTAAGATGCACACGAGTTGAGAAAATACCCCCGTCGCAGCAAACCTGCATACTAAGCGAATTTCCAATGGAGATATAAATGTCTTAATACTACATAAAGCCACTTACCATGTTTCATAAAAATATATTCACAAATAAGCGATATATACAATTTTAAATATTCTCCATAAGAATAACATTGGGGCTGAGTACGCAGGTTTGCTGCAACAAGGAACACAAAAAATGGGTTTTTATGCTAATGTCAATATAACTCAACTAGGTGAAGTCGTATACCAGTTTTTATTCATTTATGTTCATAATTAAGGGAGACAGAGCATTTAATTATTATCCATAAGAATAACATGGGGGCTGAGTACGCAGGTTTGCTGCTACGGGAGGATTATGCAAAAACAATTTTTTGGAGCAAATATCAATAGACCTCAACGAGATGAAGCTGTATACCAGGTTTCGTCAGTATACGTTCATAAATAAGCGAGATAAAAAAATTTTCTTTTCCTCCATAAGAATAACATTAGACAACGTACTGTGTTTAGCACTTTCAATATCTCGGTAACCAATTGACGTAGAGGAATGATCGAAATACCAAATTGTGTGTTTCTTTAAGCTGAATCGAATGGTCTAAACTAAAATTTGACTTTTTCAAAAATTATATGTAAAAAATTCAAAAAACCCGTTTTTGGGGTACAAAACCCCCCCAAAATACCCCTTCGGATAGGTCGATCTGTCTGGTTTTCGAACTTAAAGTCATAAATGCTGCTTTACATATTTATACCAAATTTCGTAAAAATCGGATCATTTTTACGAGAGTTATCGTGCTCACGGACACATATATATATATATATATATATATATATATATATATAGATATATATATATATATATATATACAGTATCGAACGAATGGTGTTTTTGGGGTCTGGGGACCTCAAAACGAAAAGTTATCATGGTCCCGGGCCTAGGTCTTACCATGCCGACTACGGTAATAGCTTCTTCCCTATAGGGGAAATTCGCTAAAAGGAGGGACAGTTTTGTGCTTGCCTATTAATATGAAGATTGGTTATGTCTATTACATGTTATAAATTGCATGCTGGTTAAGAGACAATCTGTGGAGGGAGGGCAAAACAAAACATAACAAACTTACAATACAACATTTATGAATAGTATAAAATTCATTAGTCATAAGCTATAAAATATTTAACCCGATGATGTAAATACCAGACATAGGTTTGCTCCAACGCCGACCAAATTTAGTAACGTTCTGCGCATCCCCCGAAGTTAACGTCAATTGTTTTGATTGATGTAAACATTAAAAATACCCCCGTAGCAGCAAACCTGCATA
The DNA here is from genome assembly GCA_963675035.1 of Allygus modestus. NCBI lineage: Eukaryota > Metazoa > Arthropoda > Insecta > Hemiptera > Cicadellidae > Allygus > Allygus modestus. Next base: position 405,430,070 of record OY776112.1, read on the forward strand.
CTCAGCGAATTTCCAATGCATATATATGTATCTTAATACCACATAAAGCCACATACCAAGTTTCATCAATATACATTCATAAACAAACGATTTATGACATTTTAATTATTCTCCATAAGAATAACATGGCGGCTGAGTATGCAGGTTTGCTGAAGCAAGGAACACAAAAAATGGGGTTTTATACAAATATCAATATAACTCATGTAGGTAAAGCCACATACCAAATTTCATTAATTTATTTTCATAATTAAGGGAGATAACACGTTACTTATTCTCCATAAGAATAACATGGGGCTGAGTACGCAGGTTTGCTGCTACGGGAGCCTTTGGAAAAAAATTGTTTTTTTGAGCAAATATCAATGGTCCACAACCAGATGAAGCCGTATACCAAGTTTCGTCAGTATACGTTCATAAATAAGCGAGATATAAAATTTTTCTTTTCCTCCATAAGAATAACATTAGACAACGTACTGTGTTTAGCACTTTCAATATCTCGGTAACCAATTGACGTAGAGAAATGATCAAAATACCAAATTGTGTGTTTTTTTAAGCTGAATCCAATGGAAAAACTAAAATTTGACTATTTCCAAAATTATATGTACAAAATTCGAAAACCCCATTTTTGGGGTACAAAACCCCCCCAAAATACCCCTTTGGATGGAGCGATCTGGCTGGTTTTCGAACTTAAAGTCATAAATGTTGCTTTACACGTTTATACCAAATTTCATCAAAATCGGATAATTTTTACAAGAGATATCGTGCTCACGGACACACATTATATATATATATATATGTATATATATATATATATGTATATATATATATATGTATATATATATATATATACATACAGTTTCGAACGAATGGTGTTTTTGGGGTCTGGGGACCTCAAAACGAAAAGTTATCATGGTCCCGGGCCTAGGTCACCATGCCGACTACGGTAATAGCTTCTTCCCTATAGGGGAAATTCGCTAAAAGTAAACAAACACGACGACAAGAAGATGAAAATGACTAATGGGGGTTTGTTGTACGACTACCAGCTGATTTTCCCCGAAGATGACGTCACTAAACCTGCGCAAGAGCACACCTGTGCGGTATTTACATCATGATTCCACCCATCATCACAATACAAGGCCCAAAATATTCAGAAAACTGGTAAAAAGGTTATAAATTTGGAAAATTCATTACAATTTGTATTGTTTACCTCAAAGATTGGTTAAAAGCTATAAAAAAGCTTGATATCTAGAAGCAGTTTACTCCGTATAAAATGCGTAGTAAGAAATTTTTACTTTACCTTGTGATTACCTTTACAAACTCAATAGCTTGAGTAGCTTGATACATACAATTAAACAGGACACAACTATGTCTTACGTTACTCTTATGTTGTAGGCTACTCACGTACAAGACGGTAGATGTACATAAAGGATGGTACAAGGAGATCGATTTCAACCAGTTACACCAGTCATTATCAGGCCCAATCACAGAATGAACGAATCAGTGTCACTGGTTGAAATTGATCGCCTTTTATCATGCTTTACGTACATTTATCGTATTGTATGTAAGTGTAGTATATTTATTTATTTATTTCCAAAGGTTCCACCATTACAACATTACAAATCATTTTGATATATAAATGGCAACAATATAATACATTCAAAAATTGGGATTTACGTGAGCACTTTGCGGACAATACTTTATTTTTTTATTATTTTTTCTATTTTGTTTAGTTAGGCCTATATGGCCCAGGTTCACTTTCTGAATACTTAAATTGTTTAATTTACTTTTTCCGTCAGTGATCTTACTAGTCCTCAATATAGGCTATATTGAGGACGAGTAGGATCACTGACGGAAAAAGGTAAATTAAAATATTTAAGTTTATAATTCTTTACTAACAAATTACCAACTACCAACAACAATCCTAATTAAATCACAGTATAATAAGTAATAAGTATATAGGCTATGTATTTGATAGTGTTGTAGACATACGGTAGTGTATTGCATCCGGTATTGATATACAGTTGTAAACTGATGTGAAAAACAATCATAAGTTGTTTATTATGTTTGACCCATGTATGGTAATAATTTGTCTATGGAAGAACATCCAAGTTTTTAGGGAGGGGGATATGTAATATAAGCACCTTATGATTTTTTTATAAGTTGACATCTTCAGTGAATAGATCGGTTGATGTTAATTTTTTATTTCAGCCAACCATTTTTGCTTGTATATTACCAATATTGTTATGGTTGGCAATTTGTGTTGACTTAGTAACATGTTTTACATACTTTAGAAAATAAAATTGTATTTCATACCTATAATGCAATTTGTATTTGTAACTATAATTTTGTAATTTATTTTATTAGTTTTGTATGGACAGTGTAACATTTCAAAATATGGAAACCATATCAACACCACGTACTCAGGACGTACACAGTGGAACAGAATTATATAATGAATTCAAACTACCGTATTAGGCTGTCAGGCGTAAACAAATCATCTCAAGTTTTTGGATTTAATAATTTACGCTATGGGAATTATTTAGATTTGTCCCATGCTCATTATAAACAATTATAGAAATCAATATATCTGTTGCAGAATAAATCAAAAGATGAACTCAACCCACTTAATTGGTCCAATGAAGCATTTTGTTAAAGGGTCCGAAGAACAAAAAACTAGTTCAGTAAAAAACGATGATTTAAAACCAACCCCAAGAGCTGCATTCCTTTCTGGTACTCATGTAAAACAGTTTTATGAAAAAGTTATAGGGAAAGAGGCTTTTGAAGATTCAAATACAAATAGGTTAGGAAAGAGGGTAAGGACATTTGATAAGAAGAGAAGGAACAGTTTGAAGGTTCCATTTAATATAAATACACTTATGAAAGCTGTGGAGACTGGGAACGTTAAAGATGTAGAGAGAATATTGGACGACCATGAGGAAAAAGTAAACATTACAGATCAGTTCGGTTGGACCCCGCTGATGTCGGCTTGCTGTGCAGGTGATCAAGCGATGGTGGAACTACTGTTAAAGTGGCGTCCGGAACTTGATGTTAAAGATAGGAAAGGCAACACGTGTCGACATTTGGCATCTACTAGAGGTCATTCTTATGTTATTAAAACTCTTGAAAAATACACCAAGGAGTTAAAAGACTCTAGGAGAAAGAGTTCAGAGCAGTCTTCATTCCGTGGTTCAGAACAATCTCCAAACACTCCCTTTTATTGTAAAACGTGTAAACAAAGTATTGAAAATACAACGTTGAAAAAACATCTATCTTCCACAATACATAACTTTAACGCAGCCTCTAAGAAAAAAATGCCTACGATGTACGGCATTCCTGAAAGTAACAAGGGATTTCAAATACTTTTGAAATCCGGCTGGGACAAGGAAACCGGATTGGGTCCGAGTGGCGAAGGCCATAAGTTCCCGCCGAAAACTATTCTGAAACAGGACAGAACCGGTCTAGGGGCCAAACGGTATAAACCAAGGGTCACCCATTCGGTAGAAGATGCTCGGAGAGAGGCAAAACCCAAAGATACTTTTAAAAGAAAATTGCAATCAGAAAAAAGGAAAGAACAAAGACTAGAGAGAAATCTTCGAGAAATGTTGTCATAACAAATTATTAATTCCTTATACCGTTATATATGTTTTAATGGTAAGTGAGGCTCCCAGTATGAACACAATTTGTATGTACTAAGGTTTAATTTATTACTCAAAGTCATATTCATTATTGACTACACTCTTAGAGTGTTCTCGTTCCTTGATTATAATGTGGGAAGTGGAGTTTAAATGTTTATAATTCATAGATATTAAAATTCACTAATAACAACTTAAAAGATCACACACTTAATTTCCAACTAATTAAATTAGATTAGAATTAGAACTAATGGCCTGTGTAAACGATTCAAATGCTCACTTTTATTGGTTGGTTACTTAATATTCTGTTTTAGCGAATTTCCCCTATAGGGAAGAAGCTATTACCGTAGGTCTCATGGTAAGACTTAAGCCCGAGACCATGATAACTTTTCATTTTGAGGTCCCCAGATGCCAAAAACACCATTCGTTCAAATTTTTATATATGTATATATATATATATATATTTATATATATATATTTATATATATATATTTATTTATATATATATATATATATATATATGTGTCCGTAAGCACGATAACTCTCGTAAAAAAGGTCCGATCTTAATGAAATTTGGTACAAATGTGTAAAGTACCATTTATTTGAACGAGTTCGAAAACCAGATGAATCGCACCATCCGAAGGGGGGTTTTGTACCCCAAAAATGTGTTTTTTGGGGTTTTCACATTTAATTTTAATTTAAATCAAATTTTAATTTATACCATTGAATTCAGCTTAAAAAAACAAACAATTTGGTATTTTGATCATTGCTCTACGTCAATTGGTTACCGAGATATTGAAAGTGCTAAACACAGTACGTTGTCTAAAGTTATTCTTATGGAGAAAAAGAAAAATTGTATATCTCGCTTATTTATGAACATAAACTGGCGAAATTTGGTATATGGCTTGATCTGGTTATGGTTTATTGTTGTTTGCACAAAAAAACAATTTTTCGCCTATGGTTCCTGTAGCAGCAAACCTAGGTACTTGGTCCCCATGTTATTCTTATGGAAAATACTTAAAATGTTATTTATCGCTTATTTATGAATGTATATGGATGAAACTTGGTATGTGACTTCACCAAGATGAGTTCTATTGATATTTGCATAAAAACCCATTATTTTGTATGCCTTGATGCAGCAAACCTGCGTACTCATCCCCAATGTTATTCTTATAGTGAATAATAAATATTTTAAATATCGCTTGTTTGTGAATACATTTCTTATGAATCCTGTTAAGTGTTTTAATGTGTTATGTTATATATTCATTGGAAATTCGCTGAGTTTGCAGGTTTGCTGCGACGGGGGTATTCTATTAATCTGACTGATTACTCAAAGAACATGGTAAACATGGTATGATTTCTGAACATGGTAAAATTGTCCAGCATATCTTGCTGTGGATATACTATCATCTTTAACAAATAAACCATCTCCATTCAGCCACTCTGTTTTATATTTAAGATTCTGCTCTTACCAATTTCATTAAAATGACCTGTCATCATTACTTCTATTAGCAGTAAACTACCATCATCCTCCCCCTTCTCTCTTGTATGCATTTTAACAAAATTAGACAAGACAGTTATTTTGTAGATCTCTTGTTTCCATTTCTTTTTAGCGAATTTCCCCTATAGGGAAGAAACTATTACCGTAGGTCTCATGGTAAGACTTAAGCCCGAGGCCATGATAACTTTTCATTTTGAGGTCCCCAGATGTCAAAAACACCGTTGGTTCAAATTTTTATATATGTATATATATATTTATATATATATATGTGTGTGTGTCCGTAAGCACGATAACTCTCGTAAAAAAGGTCCAATCTTAATGAAATTTGGTACAATTGTGTAAAGTACCATTTGTTTGAACGAGTTTGAAAACCAAGCGAATTGCACCATCGGAAGGGGGGTTTTGTACCCCAAAAATGTTTTTTTTGGGTTTTCCACATGTAATTTTTATTTTAATCAAATTTTAGTTTTCCCCATTGAATTCAGCATGAAAAAACAAACAATTTGGTATTTTGATCATTGCTCTACGTCAATTGGTTACTGAGATATTGGAAGTGCTAAACACATGCACTAATGTTGTTGTCTAATGTTATTCTTATGGATAAAAAGAACAATTTTATATCTCGCTTATTTATAAACTGTCGAAATTTGGTATTTGGATTCATCTGGTTGTGGTTTATTGTTGTTTGCACACAAAAAATTTATCGCCTATGGTTCCCGTAGCAGCAAACCTAGGTACTCGGTCCCCATGTTATTCTTATAGAAAATAATTGAAATGTTATATATATCACTTATTTATGAATGTATATGGATGAAACTTGGTATGTGACTTCACTTAGATCTAAGTGACAAGACAGTTATTTTGTAGATCTCTTGTTTCCATTTCTTTTTAGCGAATTTCCCCTATAGGGAAGAAACTATAGGGAAGAAACTGGTTTCATTGTGAAAGCTAGTATGTCTCCGTAATCTATCTGATTACTTTGTCTGGCTGAAATCTTTGTTAACTATTTTGAGAACTTTTTTAAAATTTGTAAGCTCACAAACTTCCTCTAACAACCTGAATTTTCCCCGAGCTGAACTTTATCAAACTTTATCTCTGATTTAGTTTGTTATTGTTATGACGATACACCAAATCAAATATGCAAAATGTGCATCATACTTTCTTGCCCCTTTTGCAACCGATTGCGCTATTCTTGCAACTAACACTCATTAACCATGATAAAAAGAAATACCCCCGTAGCAGCAAACCTGCGTACTCAGCGAATTTCCAATGCATATATATGTATCTTAATACCACATAAAGCCACATACCAAGTTTCATCAATATACATTCATAAATAAACGATTTGTGACATTTTAATTATTCTTCAAAAGAATAACATGGCGGCTGAGTATGCAGGTTTGCTGAGGGAAGGAAAACAAAAAATGGGGTTTTATACAAATATCAATATAACTCATTTAGGTAAAGCCACATACCAAATTTCATTAATTTATTTTCATAATTAAGGGAGATAACACGTTACTTATTCTCCATAAGAATAACATGGGGCTGAGTACGCAGGTTTGCTGCTACGGGAGCCTTTGGCAAAAAATTGTTTTTTTGAGCAAATATCAATGGTCCACAACCAGATGAAGCCGTATACCAAGTTTTGTCAGTATACGTTCATAAATAAGCGAGATATAAAATTTTTCTTTTCCTCCATAAGAATAACATTAGACAACGTACTGTGTTTAGCACTTTCAATATCTTGGTAACCAATTGACGTAGAGAAATGATCAAATACCAAATTGTGTGTTTTTTAAGCTGAATCCAATGGGAAAAACTAAATTTGACTATTTCCAAAATTATATGTAAAAAATTCAAAAAACCCATTTTTGGGGTACAAAACCCCCCCAAAATACCCCTTCGGAAAAAGCGATCTGGCTGGTTTTCGAACTTAAAGTCATAAATGTTGCTTTACACGTTTATACCAAATTTCATCAAAATCGGATAATTTTTAAGAAGAGTTATCGTGCTCACGGACACAAACTGTATATATATATACAGTTTCGAACGAATGGTGTTTTTGGGGTCTGGGGACCTCAAAACGAAAAGTTATCATGGTCCCGGGCCTAGGTCTTACCATGCCGACTACGGTAATAGCTTCTTCCCTATAGGGGAAATTCGCTAAAATCGCTTATATGTGAATATATTTTTATGAAACTTGGTATGCGGCTTTATGTAGTATTAAGACAAATATTTTGCATTTGAAATTCGCTGAGGACGCAGGTTTGCTGCGACGGGGGTGTATATATTGTATATATTATGTGTGTCCGTTAACACGATAACTTGAGTACACAACGTCCGATTTTGATGAAATTTGGCTCAAATGTGTAAAATGACATTCATGACTTTAAGTTCGAAAACCAGAAAAATCGGACCATGGAAAGGGGGGTTTATGGGGGTGTTAAATTTTCCAAAAATCAGTTTTTTGCATTTTTCACCCTAAAATTTTAAAAAAACTTAATTTTGGTGTTAACCATGTTATAGAGCTTAAAAAAACAAATAATTTAGTATTTTTAATTATTAACCTAGGTTAAGTGGTTGCGGAGAAAATCCAAAAAAACCTGCTCATAAAATCTCCCATGTTAACCTTATGGGAAAAAGGTTTTTGGCTTTTCCTCAGTTTATTTTAATGTAAACTTCACATTTGCTTTTACCACTCTGTTCAGTTCCACAAAACGATCATTTTGGTGTTTAAATTGTGATTCTACGCCCAACCGTTGCTGAGATATTCAAAGTGCTAAACACAGTACGTTGTCCAACGTTATCCTTATGGAGAATAAATAAAATTTGATATCTCGATTATTTATGAATGTATGTTGATGAAACTTGGTATGTGGCTTCACGTAGTACTGGTATATTGATACTCGCTTCGCTCGCTGGGGGCTCCGCCCCCAGACCCCTGTGGGGGGCTTCGCCCCCAGGTCCCTGTCGTAAATTATACCCTTAACTGATGTATAATGTAGCCTTTAAAATGCGTATTTTGAACCTTATAAGGGATACGACCACCGTTAACAACCTGAAATACTATGACTTTGGGTAACTAAAAGCCTCTGCAACAAATATGACAAGTTTTATAAGGGATTTTACCCTCGACAGTGCGCAACATAGAAAATGTACCCGAAAAACACGAAAAGTCTACAAGAGCTCAAAAACTTTGATTTTGTTGGGTGTTTAAGATACTTAATCTGGGCGTGGGAGTATTTCTTAGTACTAATTGTAATGTAGGAATACTGTGTGATAAGTATTAGGCCTATAAGTTCTATATTAGATTGACAAACCATTAAAAACCACAAACAAATTTGTGAAAAAAGTTTAAATTTAAAAAATCTAGCGCTATCTAAGGGTGAAAGGGGTGAGATACGGCAAAATGTCATAGGACTAAAGTTGTAGTTCGTCTGAAATCCGTGGCACATAGTGGTCTTCGTTTTTCGGTAGGACAACCCGTTCGGCCTCTAGAGCTTAAATAAAAACATACTACATTTTGATTTTTGATTCACAATTATTTATTTTGTTGAGATAGTTCAAACCAAAAATAGTAGGATTTGGGAAGAAAAGGTGCAAGGCACATGCATGCTAAATCTCACGTCTCTAGCTCAAGTATTATTGGTGTCACGTGTATGTCCAATAATATAAATTGGCATAGAACCCCCAATACGCCACTACTTGTACTAAGAAAACGGTCAAATCTAATGATATTTAGAGTTTTTCATTTTTCGACAGGTTTAATTAATAAAAACTGGTCATATTTCTGCTGCTATTTTTTAAGTGTGATGTAGACATACTGCTTGCCAAATATTAGGCCTCCATCAAGTATATTAACGTGATAGGAAATAAAAAACGGCCAAAATATTTCGAAAATATGCCAAAATTTGAAAAATCTAGCGCTACCTAAGGGTGAAGGAGACGAGATACGACAAAAAGTCATAGGACCAAAGTTGTAGATCTTGCAAAATCCGTGGCACGTGGTGGTGTCCGTTTTTCTATAGGATAATTAGTTGAACCGCTAGAGCTCAAAAACTGGAATTTTAAAATAAGCCTTTTTTGGGGGAATTTTAATATTTTTTTTAGGGGGGTTAAAATGAAAAATTGTCAAATTTGGCAATTTTCCTGGGGGTTACAAGGTAAAAGCTACCTGCGTGCAAAATTTCAGGTTTCTAGCTCGTCTAGAAGTGGTCTAGAATTCGTATACCTCAGTGAGTCAGTCAGTTACACAAGCGGCTGTATATATATTAGATTTGCACAAAAAATTGATTTTTTGTTGATTATTCCCATAGCAGCAAACCTGCATACACAGCCCCCATGTTATTCTTATGGAGAATAAGTAAAATGTAATGACTCCCTTAATTATGAACATAAATTAATAAAACTTGGTATGTAGCTTCACTTGGTTGAGTTATATTGATAATTGCATAAAAACCCATTTATTTTGTTCCTCGTTGCAGCAAACCTGCTTACTCAGCCCCCATGTTATTCTTATGGAGAATAACTAAAATGTTATATGACGCTTATTTATGATTGAATATTGATGAAACTTGGTATGTGGCTTCGCCTAGTTAAATCATATTTATATTTGCATAAAAACCAATTGTTTATGTTCCTTGTTTCAGCAAACCTACGTACTCATTACCAATGTTATTCTTATGGATAATAATTAAAATCGCTTATATGTGAATATATTTTTATGAAACTTGGTATGCGGCTTTATGTGGTATTAAGACAAATATTTTGCATTTGAAATTCGCTGAGGACGCAGGTTTGCTGCGACGGGGGTATATATATATATATACATACCCCCGTCGCAGCAAACCTGCGTCCTCAGCGAATTTATACGGACATATATATATATATATATATGTGTGTCCGTTAACACGATAACTTGAGTAAAAAACGTCCGATTTTGATGAAATTTGGCTCAAATGTGTAAAATGACATTCATGACTTTAAGTTCGAAAACCAGAAAAATCGGACCATGGAAAGGGGGGTTTATGGGGGTGTTAAATTTTCCAAAAATCAGTTTTTTGCATTTTTCACCCTAAAATTTTAAAAAAACTTAATTTTGGTGTTAACCATGTTATAGAGCTTAAAAAAACAAATAATTTAGTATTTTTAATTATTAACCTAGGTTAAGTGGTTGCGGAGAAAATCCAAAAAAACCTGCTCATAAAATCTCCCATGTTAACCTTATGGGAAAAAGGTTTTTGGCTTTTCCTCAGTTTATTTTAATGTAAACTTCACATTTGCTTTTACCACTCTGTTCAGTTCCACAAAACAATCATTTTGGTGTTTAAATTGTGATTCTACGCCCAACCGTTGCAGAGATATTTGAAGTGCTAAACACAGTACGTTGTCCAATGTTATCCTTATGGAGAATAAATAAAATTTGATATCTCGATTATTTATTAATGTATGTTGATGAAACTTGGTATGTGGCTTCAAGTAGTACTGATATATTGATATTTGCACAACAAATTTATTTTTGTTGATTATTCCCGTAGCAGCAAACCTCCGTACTCAGCCCCCATGTTATTCTTATGGAGAATAAGTAAAATGTACTGACTCCCTTAATTATGAACATAAATTAACAAAACTTGGTATGTAGCTTCACTTGGTTGAGTTATATTGATAATTATATAAAAAGCCATTTTTCTGTTCCTTGTTGCAGCAAACCTGCTTTCTCAGCCCCCATGTCATTCTTATGGAGAATAACTAGAATGTCATATATCGCTTATTTATGATTGAATATCGATGAAACGTAGTATGTGGCTTCGCCTAATTAAATTCTATTTATATTTGCATAAAAACCAATTGTTTCTGTTCCTTGTTTCAGCAAACCTACATACTCATTACCAATGTTATTCTTATGGAAAATAATTAAAATTGCTTATATGTGAATATATTTTTATGAAACTTGGTTTGCGGCTTTATGTAGAATTCAGACAAATATTATGCATTGGAAATTCGCTGAGTCCGCAGGTTTGCTGCAACGGGGGTATTATTTATTCTCCATAAGGATAATATTGGACAACGTACTGTGTTTAGCACTTTGAATATCTCAGCAACGGTTGGGCGTAGAATCACAATTTAAACACCAAAATGATTGTTTTGTGGAACTGAACAGATTTCTAAAAGCAAATGTGAAGTTTAAATTAAAATAAACTGAGGAAATGCCAAAAACCTTTTTCCCATAAGATTAACATGGGAGATTTTATGAGTAGGTTTTTTGGATTTTCTCCGCAACCACTAAACCTAGGTTAATAATTCAAAATACTGTATTATTTGTTTTTTTAAGCTCTATAACATAGTCAAAACCAAAATTAAGTTTTTTTAAAAATTGTAGGGTGAAAAATGCAAAAAACTGATTTTTGAAAAATTTAAAACCCCCCCCCATAAACTCCCCTTCCCATGGTCCGATTTTTCTGGTTTTCGAACTTAAAGTCATGAATCGCATTTTACACATTTGAGCCAAATTTCATCGAAATCGGACGTTTTTTACTCAAGTTATCGCATTCACGGACACACATATATATATATACACATACATATACATATATATAAATTTGAACGAATAGTGTTTTTGTCACCTGGGGACCTCAAAACAAAAAATGATCATGGTCTCGGACTTAAGTCTTACCATGAGACCTACGGTAATAGCTTCTTCCCTATAGGGGAAATTCGCTAAAATTGGTTAGAATTCACAAAATACCCCCCGTCGCAGCAAACCTGCGTACTCAGCGAATTTCCAATGCATTGATATGTTTCTCACTAGTACATAAAGCCACTCACCAATTTTGACAAAAATACATTCATAAATAAGTTATTTATTACATTTTATTTATTCCCCATAAGAATAACATTAGGAATGAGTACGCAGGTTTGCTGCAACGAGGAAGATAAGAAATGATTTTTTATGCAATTATCAATATAACTGAACCAGGTGAAGCTACTTACCATGTTTTATTAATTTATGTTCATAATTAAGGGAGATATAAAACTTTACTTATTCTCCATAAGAATAACATTAGGGCTGAGTATGCAGGTTAGCTGCTACGGGGACAATCAACAAAACATTTATTTTTTGTGCAATTATCAATATACCAGTACAACATGAAGCCACATACCAAATTTCATCAATATACATTAATAAATAATCAAGATATCCAATTTTATTTATTCTCCATAAGGATAACATTGGACAACGTACTGTGTTTAGCACTTTGAATATCTCTGCAACGGTTTGACGTAGAATCACAATTTAAACACCAAAATGATTGTTTTGTGGAGCTGAAGTGATTGGTAAAAGAAAATGTGAAGTTTAAAGTAAAATTAACTGAGGAAAAGCCAAAAACCTTTTTCCCATAAGATTAACATGGGAGATTTTATGAGCATGTTTTTTGGATTTTTTCCGCAACCACTTAACCTAGGTTAATAATTCAAAATACCATATTATTTGTTTTTTTAAGCTCTATAACATGGTCTAAACCAAAATTAAGTGTTTTAAAAATTTTAGGGTAAAAAATGCAAAAAACTGATTTTTGGAAAATTTAAAACCCCCATAAACCCCCCTTCCCATGGTCCGATTTTTCTGGTTTTCGAACTTAAAGTCATAAATGTCAGTTTACACATTTGAGCCAAATTTCATCGAAATCGGACGTTTTTTACTCAAGTTATCGCATTCACGGACACACATATATATATAAATGTGATATATAAATTTGAACGAATAGTGTTTTGGACATCTGGGGACATCAAAACAAAAAGTTATCATGGTCTCGGGCTTAAGTCTTACCATGAGACCTACGGTAATAGCTTCTTCCCTATAGGGGAAATTCGCTAAAATTGTAAGAAACAATTTGTATTTCTTGTAAAATAATTATACAAAACTAAAGAAATTGAAATGAGAACGTCGTTTTCTAATTTTCTGTAAATTGTCTTTACTTGTAGGGGCTCTATAATAATGACAATCTGAAAAATAGGTTACGGTACAATACCGATACCCGCCAATTAAAACTTTAATTTTTTTAAAATTGCAATCATATTGTGTGCAATTGTGTTACGTGTTTCTTAATACTTTAGTTTACAATGGACATGTCTAGTTCTGTGGGACTTTTTTAAGTTGACTTGAAGATCAAAGTATTTTAACTTCTGAAACTGTGGTTGTCCTGTTTGAATTGAACACAAGTTGGCCGAGATATTAAAGCCTAACCTATTTTTTAGATTGTCTCATCAGCTTTGAAGGACATATAATCAATAAATCGAATAATGAGCTGAAAAAAAACCAATGGAAATTCACACTTTAAGTGAACTTTTTCACCTGCTGGATTGGTTGAAGTGTAGTAGTACATGTTAAAATATGTATTTAATGTGTAATGTCCAGATCTGACTACAAAAAGTTGAATTATAGGGCAAGCCAGTGTATGGCTGTTGTAGTTGTTAATTGAAACCTTTTTTCAATATTGTAACTTCTATAACAAATAATGCTGTTTTCTTCACAAAAATGCTGCTGGCGTTGAAAAAAATGAAATAAATTACAATGGAAGGTAAAAAAAAAAACTTTACACTTTGACTTTGCCGATATTTAGTTTGGTTGTTTGTACTGGTCTTTGATCCAGGTAAACCATCCAGTTCTCTTCTGGATTATTGGTTTGTCACTGATACAGTTTTAAATTACTTCACCTTTCAGCTGTGTTTTCTTTACAGTAAGCGATTTAAAATGGAAAATCCAAAATTGAGTTTGCAACACCTGCATGCGGCTGAGCTCCAGGCCGACTCCATCTTGAGAGACAGAGCGGAGATCGTGGCGCTCGACCGGAGACGCAACGGCAACCGGGAGGGCTTGAGAGCTCTGGTCAAGGAAAAAGGGAAAAAGACTTGGTTCACTCTCGGACCGATACTTGTGAAACTGCCTGTCTCCACAGCTACGGACTTGCTAAACAAAGGTAGTCTAGGCAGTTGTTTGAAGTTTCCGTTGACTCAAAACCAACTTAACTTTTCTAAAGTTGTAAAAACCCTGGAATGTATAAAAAACCATTTACTATTCAATTTATGTTGCTTAAACCCTTTAGGTGCCGAGGGTATTTTAATACTTGTCAGCTGATTTTGTGGGATAATCTTGAAGAGGGCCAAGTCAGCTGATTTAATCAATTATTGCATTCACAATTTTGTGGAAAAACAGATTACTGTGAAGTGTCAAAGTTGAAAATATCAGCTTTTATTCCTTAAAATTCTATGATGCTATTTTCCAAATGCATACAAATAAAAGGCAGACTGATATAATTAGCTCGTGGCATTTGAGGGATTCTCCCTATGAGCCGATACAAATCGGTACACTAGAACCAATCGACCTGTGGCGTGTTTTAATCTCAAAAGAAATAATAGTTTATATGCAGTATTTTTGTGTTAAAATTATCTCTAGAATCATGTTGTTATGGTGGTTTGCAACTGTTACCTTAAACAAGTGGAAATCAATCAGTAAAAGATCAGGATTCAAAAGGAATTTACTACCTTTACCAGTTACTGCAACTTAAATTATTCCATTCCTTTCGTACAAGTTAAGGAGCTTCTCATTTTAAATCCAAGGAAGTTTGATTTTTTTGTGGACATTAAAGAACACACTGATCCTTACCTTATGTGTGTGAACTGACCCGTGTTTACTTTTAGTGCCACCAGAAAGCGCTGCTCACGTGTTCATTTCTTCTAGAATAATAACTGTTTGGCTTATACAGCAAGCATATGATACTGGTTTAGCAACCTTGCGGTTCCGTGTTTAAAATATCACATTTCCTTTTGTAATTTTGACACTACTTGAAAGCTTTACTAAGACATGCATGTGTAATTAGGTTATGTTTGGCCAAGTTATCATTGCTATTCTGGGTTTAATTGATGAGATCACCTGTTATCATGTTTATGTTTCCTCTGTTTGCGATTCCAGAAACTATTTGTGCCGTTGCATGTTCATATAAAGGATCAGTGTGCTTCCTCGTTTGGCCTTATTTTTCAGTATCAATTACCAAGTAACAGATTCAGAATACTTCTCTTACAGAATCAAACATTTTAAAATAAACGTTATAATATATAATTAGATTTGATGATGCAGGGATGTTAAACAAGATTGGTTTATCTAATGGCAACGGTGCAAGGACGGTGTTGGTGTTAATTAACCCTCCAAGTATTGCTGGAGTGGGGAAGCTTGCCTCAACCTCTGCCTCTTTCCCACGAGAGCTCAAAAAAGGTCGCTTTAAAGAAAATTCAGTTATAAGATCCTACCAGTTAGAAATGTTAAATGAACAATAGTTTAAAGGAAAAACCCTACAATTAGTTGAACTAAGTTCATGTAACATTAAGGAATATTCACAATCACCTCTGTATCAACATCTATGAAATAATATATCCATGGCTAAATCACAGCCATTAAACAATTTTGCTATAGCAAAGGCTAAAAATTGGTTACTTAAATATGTTTACATGTTGTTGAATTCATATTTCACTTGAAATCTACATGTTTTCTCCAACTTTCTCTTTCAGACCAAGTAACCATTAATGGTGAAATCAATAAAATTCGAAGCGAGCTTAAAATAAAGGTGAACAACTTGCGGGATCTAGAGTTTGAGGCACCGGTTCCAGGAATGGACCTCAAGCCGATGACGAGAGATGAAATGTCGGCGATTAACCAAGTGCTGGGCTATCACGCAGACTGAAGCTGATGACACTTCTTGTGAGGAGGTTTGGACTGAGGCGATAAAATAGCTTTCTAATAGGAAATGTATGATACTTGAAATTATTGTATAATTTGTATCTATCTGAACATTTTAATAAAAATCAATTTTTTAGATTGATTGCTGTGTCATTTAATCCTCTGTCATTGTCAGGGACACATCTTTGAGTAGCGTAATAACAATAATCATTTAAGTGTGACCAACCTAAGAAAAGTTGGTGGTTGCAACCAGGGTCTGATTACCTGTTGAGCTGACAAGGCTGCAGCCTAGGGCGCCGTAGAAGCACACATTTTTTTTAATATTGGAAATGTGGTGATCAATTGGCTAGAGGGAATTTAAGTTACGCCCGCCCTTTCCTGTCGCCATACCTGCTTTATTATCAGTTTGACACTTTGACAAAAGGTTATTTTATTTGTTCCTTAGCTCGTGATTAGGGATGGATAGGTCCTGAAATTTCGGAAAATGTTCTAGAAGAAAATAATCTTGTTATTCGGGAGGGATTTATTTTACCCTGGGATTATTCTGGGACGAGATTATATCCTCGAAACGGTCATCTGCGATGCAGCGCCGGATTTAGGAGCCGTGTGCCCCTAGGCTCAACCTGTGGCGAGGCCCCTTGTTGATGTCCAGATCCAAGTAGGTGACCTTTTTTTTCTTATATCGGGGCTTTTGCATGTGCTTCTGTGTTGTGCAGGCCCCTCGACGCGCGCCTATGTAGCCTATGCTTAAATCCAGCCCTGCTGCGTTGTGATCACCATTTACGGCCGATATAATGTAGTTCGTTCGTCATTTGCGGCATATATCGCGTGGTACGGCCAAATTACGTGGTGCGATGGCCGATGTGATACGGTGCAATCGTCATTTACGGCTGATGTTACACAATCCGGAACTGAAGCCAAATTATATGGGACCCTTTAGATCAGACCATAAGGGGATGCCAGCGGTGACCCTGAGTTTAAACAACCTATTTTTGGTTGAAAAGAGACAAAGATACCTGCTGCTGGTATCCTCTTAACGCGTAACGCATCCACAAAATGCAGCTACATCGGGCCGCGATTAGACACTTGTTCTAGAGTCTTTCCGACACACATCCCCACACCTCTTAATCAGGCCCTGGTTGCAACCCACTACTCGATCTGTAAGTTTATTTACAGAAGAGACACAGCAGCTGAATCCACATTATGTTCAATTCTCCTAATCGATAGAAAATACATATTTTTTTTGTTAACTAAAGTTTGAAATAAGGTAATAATTGATTCCTGTAATTTTAATTTAAAATAGCAGAAGTTCCTTGCTTCGTCTGGGACAAAAAGGAATAAATAAAAATGTGTCTGATTCTAATAAGCAAAAATAAACCCTCAATATTAAAATACTACAAACATTATAATTAGCTATAGTCATTTTTAACTTCTAAAGATTTTACACACATTTGAAATGTCTTAAATTACAATATGGTGTCTCTGTACTGCAAAGTGACCAATAAAGCTTGATTTTATTTGAAGACACAAATATTTAAGGAAAATTAAAATGATATCTATACAACAACATAAGTGTTCTAGATAGTTCTATAGAAAGCTTAACAGGCAACAAGAGTATATATAAGTAAGTCAATATAAAAACCTTTATTACATCCAAATATAAATATGGCAAAACTTAATAATATTGATACCCTCTACAATGAATATACATTTCTACAAGTTATTTACATTATTATGTATGAAACGTTTTTACAGCATCTAGACAAAACCTGAAACAAAAACAAAAAAACATCAGTGTTACAATATACAGAAAACAGAACAGAAAATACAAATTGTAAGTATCAATAAATACACCCACATGAAGGGAATTTTTCCACAGACTGCTTTTAGTTCATGGGGTGTGTCGTTTTACCAAACATTGTTTCAGAAAATCAAATAAGGATATCAATTTAGATAATAAAAAAATGTATTTGTTTGCTGGATAATGGACAGGGATGGACTGGCACTATGTAAAGGAAGGGTGGTGGAAAAAGTTCTGAAAGGGCATCAAAAACATGGCTAGTGCGAGAGGGGAGCTTAAAAATACCCCCGTAGCAGCAAACCTGCGTACTCAGCGAATTTCCAATGCATATGTATGTTTCTTAATACCACATAAAGCCAAATACCAAGTTTCATCAATATACATTCATAAATAAACGATTTATGACATTTTAATTATTCTCCATAAGAATAACATGGCGGCTGAGTATGCAGGTTTGCTGAAGCAAGGAACACAAAAAATTGGGTTTTAAACAAATATCAATACAACTCATGTGGGTAAAGCCACATACCAAATTTCATTAATTTATTTTCATAATGAAGGCAGATAACACGTTACTTATTCTCCATAAGAATAACATGGGGCTGAGTACGCAGGTTTGCTGCTACAATGGCCTTTCGTAAAAATTGTTTTTTTGAGCAGATATCAATGGTCCACAACCAGATGAAGCCATATACCAAGTTTCGTCAGTATACGTTCATAAAGAAGCGAGATATAAAATTTTTCTTTTCCTCCATAAGAATAACATTAGACAACGTACTGTGTTTAGCACTTTCAATATCTCGGTAACCAATTGACGTAGAGAAATGATCAAAATACCAAATTGTGTGTTTTTTTAAGCTGAATCCAATGGGAAAAACTAAAATTTGGCTATTGCCAAAATTCGAAAAACCCATTTTTGGGGTACAAAACCCCCCCCTAAAATACCCCTTCGGATAGGTCGATCCGTCTGGTTTTCGAACTTAAAGTCATAAATGCTGCTTTACACGCTTGTACCAAATTTCATCAAAATCGGACCTTTTTTACGAGAGTTATCGCACCCACGGACACATATATATAGATATATATATATATATATATACAGTTTCGAACGAATGGTGTTTTAGGGGTCTGGGGACCTCAAAACGAAAAGTTATCATGGTCCCGGGCATAGGTCTTACCATGCCGACTACGGTAATAGCTTCTTCCCTATAGGGGAAATTCGCTAAAAAGAGTTTATATGCACACAAAAATTTGTTTTCAATGCATGCAGTTCAGAAGTATCTTTTCATTTAACCCTTTGCGATCGGAAGGCCAGCAGGAGTGGCCACAACGCAGTCGGCAGCCAGTCGAAATTCTTTCTGTACTGACTTGGTTCCGACGGTCGGACGGCCAGCTGTACTGGCCACGTCCCACTACGTGTCACCTCGGCATTTATCATGGCGGCTCGCTCCCCGCAGCTCGGAATTATTTTTACTGAAAACCTTCAATGTTAGCATAGGGGATTTAAATTTTAATAAAACGTCTCTCAATTCGTCTTATCTTTAACGATCGTTCATTATTAGTTCTTTGACTGTTGTAAACTTAACAGTTGATCTTAATTAGAAAATTATTTATTTATTCTTGAAGAGCATGTTAAATATACGGGGGAAAAAAATATAACCCCATTCTTACTAATAAGTGTTTATACGGGATAAAACACTTTTATTGTAGGCCTAATTATAATATAAGTGTAGGCCTATACGTAAACGTAGAAGTGTTCTTATAATCATGTACATTAAAACTTAAAACTTAATTAAAAATACAAATAAACACAAATCTCTCGAGAAAATCACCAAAACACAGTTAAAATCACATAAAACTGAACCAAAACAATGATGATTATGACAGCACTTGTGCCAGAACAACAGGTGTTTATTTTAGTTGTTTACATCACAATTCTTACGATATAATGTTGCAAGCCTGCTGATCGTTTAGTTTAACAATTCCTCACTAGGTTGCAGCACTCTACAGGCATTGTACCACAGTTGGAATATTACAAACGACAACATTGTTGTCGGCCAGTCCTGCTGGACGCCCGAGCGTTCGTTGGATTTCATGTTGGCCAGCACCGCTGGCCGTCCGATCGCAAAGAACAACTGCTGTGGAAAAAAATCCAACTTCCGCGCGCTAATGGCGGCGGCCAGTAGAGCTGGCCGCACGACTGCTGAGGAATAGCGGCAAATATGCATTCCGATCGCAAAGGGTTAAGAGTCATGCTCTTCAAGAAGAAATAAAAGAACGAGTCATGCTCTTCAAGAATAAATAAAAGAACGAGTCATGCTCTCCAAGAAGAAGTAAAAGAACGAGTCATGCTCTTCAAGAAGAAATAAAAGAACGAGTCATGCTCTTCAAGAAGAAATAAAAGAACGAGTCATGCTCTTCAAGAAGAAATAAAAGAACGAGTCATGCTCTTCAAGAATAAATTAATTATTTTCTAATTAAGATCAACTGTTAATTTTACAACAGTCAAAGAACTATAATAATGATTAAGTAGTGTAATCATTTGTCTGTACTAACTATTGTTTCATAGAAATTGGTACAAATTAACATTTAATACAGTGATAAATACTCAACTCTAAGTCTAAACGGTGTTTTGAACAAATGAATAATCGTATAATTCAAGTAGGTAACCAAATAGTTTTTCTTAATTTGTACTTAACATTTTAGAATTTTTTCTCAATGCAGATGATTACGTGTCAAAGGGCTTTTGTCATATTTAACTATGGCGAAACAAAAATTCTATTAACAAAATTATATTTATTTTAATTACTGATTATAATATTTACTAACCCAAATTGCCAAAGCAATACCATTCTACATTCAGATTTTTTAAATTCTACAATTTTTTCCAACACAAAAAACTGTTTTGGTATGATGGCGTAGAGATGTCATGTAAGGGTACATGCAGACGACAAATATTGTAATGTCATCACATGGCCATACCGAAAGCTGTGTCGTTAGCTAAGAGAGAAGTCCTTACCTATTGCTTATTTTCATAAAAATGAACAAAATACTGTTAACAAGAAATTACATATTTAAGTTATTTCATTTAAGTCTTTCAGTTTCCCGCGTTTGTATTTACACACTGTCGCGACGTCTTCAGTGATGATATACTATAGTTTGTTTTTCATTAATATATTGATTATACAATTTTTACTTCAGTAATTTAATGAGAGCCATCAGTTTTAGTTTAAAAACTATTAACATAGGTATATATGATTTTTGTATTCTTCTAATTTACTATACCGTATGCTCCAGATTAATTTAGATCAGATATTTGTTCTAGTTTGGTTAATACAATGAACACAATAAACAGTAACACAACCCAAGATTTTGAATCAAAATGGCAGGTAGGTTTTTTAAACCTTTGTTCTAGTTTGACTAATACTATGAACACGATAAAAAGTAACACAACACAAGATTTTGAATCAAAATGGCAAGTAGGTTTTTTAAACCTCCCTTTATTATGAATAGTTTTCATATTTTAAACTGCAAACCTCCTAACTGAGTAGTTTTATATACAAATTTATTGTTGAAATCAGTCAAAAATATTGCCATCTCCTAACTTATAAGTAGGTATTTTTTAAGTAGTAATTAATAACACTTAATGGTATATATATATATATTAATTAGTTCTACATGCCACAATCTTAGTTCTCACAATCTTGAATTTAAAAAAATTTTGATGTCATCAAAATCAGTGTGTAAAAATGTCTGTTGGTCTGTCATGTACAAGTGCCAAATTCTGTCCTCTTTTCACAGGAAACAGCTTTTGATCAAGCCTTTTCCGCATTTTTCTATATAGCTGTCAGAAACGTTTAGGCTATTTTAAATGATCATATGTCATGAAGGCTCTGTCCAATCAATTAAAGCTACAATTTTAATCTTATGAGAATTGATTAAGTTTATAAACAACCTTGGTTACGGCTAGGTGTATTTAAGTAAAGTGTGCTATTCAGTAAACAACCTTGGTTACGGCTAGGTGTATTTAAGTAAAGTGTGCTATTCAGAAGTACGAATTTGAGCACGTTCTGCGCAGCCTCCAGGTGACGTCACGGTGTTGGTTTGATCAGCTGGTTAACAGTGACAGCTGAAGTTACTCTCGGATAGGCTACAGTTGCCAGTGCTGAAGTTTTCCATTGGAAAACTAGTTCCTAAAAAAGCGAGTTACCGAAGTATTCTGACTACCCCACTCCTTCACATATAGGATTGTCAGAATACCTTGGTGACGTCGTCTGCCACCAGATGACGTCACACTACGATGCGCAACAGCACACCTAACTTAAATGCACCTATGGTTACGGTACTGTAATTTTTTAACATCTGACTTATTAACTGCAAGAAGAGAGAGTCGCCAGCTAGTTCTGACTAAACTCTAAGCATTAAGCTAAGCGTTTTCTTTCAATTTCGCTGTACTCTGTGCAGTTTCGTCAGCAATCACATGCACTCTATAATCATTTCAGCTATTGCCCGTTTGATGTGTGATCAAGAGATGAATTTGAATTCCCCTGTTTTCTCCCATTCCCAACCAATTAACTTCCACTAACAGCTGTCCTATTTTATTATTTATCTGATGGTGTTTTGTTTACATCATATGTATATTAGATGTAAACTAAGCTATGCCAACTACGTATTATTGCCGATATATATTTGGTCCTGTGATCATTTTGTTTTTTTGCTACTTTTCAATTTTATTAGTTGAGGTTACAAAAATAAATCAGACCCAGGAGACAAATAAGTACATAAACTGTGCACATTTTTACCTGCTCATTAGTACAATTTTTACCAACCCCCCTGGAAAGAGTTTAAGAAAAACGATGTAGAGCAAATTATAGGAATTCAGGATGGTAAGTACCCGTGGTGGGAAATCAGATGTTGAATTTCAA